>OX457087.1:24765171-25199107 GCA_949752835.1 Empis stercorea | reverse complement strand
TTTAATTTCAAATTTATTTAATTTTAAATTATTTACTTTTAATTTCAAATTTATTTAATTTTAAATTATTCACTTTTAATTTCCAATTTATTTTATATTAAATTATTTACTTTTAATTTCAAATTTATTTTATTCTAAATTATTTAATTTTAATTTCAATTTCATTTAATTTTAAATTATTTTACTTTTAATTGCAAATTTATTTAATATTAAATTATTTACTTTTAATTTCAATTTTATTTAATTTTAAATTATTTTACTTTTAATTTCAAGTTTATTTGATTTTAAATTATTTTACTGTTCATTTAAACTTTATTTAATTTTAAATTATTTACTTTTAATTTCAAATTTATTTAATTTTAAATTATTTTACTTTTAATTTCAAATTTATTTAATTATAAATTATTTACTTTTAATTTCAACTTAATTTACTTTTAAATTATTTACTTTTAATTTCAAATTTATTTAATTATAAATTATTTTACTTTTAATTTCAAATTTATTTAATTTTAAATTATTTTACTTTTAATTGCAACTTTATTTGAATTTAAATTATTTACTTTTAATTTCAAATTTATTTAATTTTAAATTATTTATTTTTAATTTCAAATTTATTTAATTTTAAATTATTTACTTTCAATTTCAACTATATTTGATTTTAAACTATTTTACTTTTTATTTCAATTTTTTTTTATTTTAAATTATTTTACTTTAAATTTCAAATTTATTTAATTTTAAATTATTTACTTTTAATTTCAACTTAATTTAATTTTAAATTATTTACTTTTAATTTCAAATTTATTTAATTTTAAATTATTTAACTTTTAATTTCAAATTTACTTAATTTTGAATTATTTTACTTTTAATTTCAAATTTATTTAATTTTAAATTATTTTACTTTTAATTTCAAATTTATTTAATTTTAAATTATTTTACTTTTAATCTCAAATTTTTTTAATTTTAAATTATAAACTTTTAATTTCCAATTTATTTTATTTTAAATTATTTACTTTTACTTTCAACGTTATTTGATTTTAAATTATTTACTTTTAAATTCAAATTTATTTAATTTTAAATTATCTATTTTTAATTTCAAATTTATTTAATTTTAAATTATTTACTTTTAATTTCAAATTTATTTTATTTTAAATTAATAACTTTTAATTTCAAATTTATTTAATTTTAAATTATTTACTTTTAATTTCAAATTTATTTTATTTTAAATTAATTACTTTCAATTTCAAATTTATTTAATTTTAAATTATTTACTTTAATTTCAAATTTATTTAATTTTAAATTATTTTACATTAAATTTCAAATTTATTTAATTTTAAATTATTTACTTTTAATTTCAACTTAATTTAATTTTAAATTATTTACTTTTAATTTCAAATTTGTTTAATTTTAAATTATTTAACTTTTAATTTCAAATTTATTTAATTTTGAATTATTTTACTTTTAATTTCAAATTTATTTAATTTTAAATTATTTTACTTTTAATTTCAAATTTATTTAATTTTAAATTATTTACTTTTAATTTCAAATTTATTTAATTTTAAATTATTTACTTTTAATTTCAAATTTATTTAATTTTAAATTATTTACTTTTAATTTCAAATTTATTTTATTTTAAATTAATTACTTTCAATTTCAAATTTATTTAAATTTAAATTATTTACTTTTAATTCCAAATTTATTTAATTTTAAATTATTTTACTTTAAATTTCAAATTTATTTAATTTTGAATTATTTACTTTTAATTTCAACTTAATTTAATTTTAAATTATTTACTTTTAATTTTAAATTTATTTAATTTTAAATTATTTAACTTTCAATTTCAAATTTATTTAATTTTGAATTATTTTACTTTTAATTTCAAATTTATTTAATTTTAAATTATTTTACTTTTAATTTCAAATTTATTTAATTTTAAATTATTTACTTTTAATTTCCAATTTATTTTATTTTAAATTATTTACTTTTAATTTCAAATTTATTTTATTTTAAATCATATAATTTTAATTTCGATTTTATTTAATTTTAAATTATTTTACTTTTAATTTCAAATTTATTTAATTTTAAATTATTTTACTTTTAATTTCAAATTTATTTAATTTTAAATTATTTTACTTTTAATTTCAACTTTATTTGATTATTTTACTTTTAATTTCAAATTTATTTAAATTTAAATTATTTTACTTTTAATTGCAACTTTATTTGATTTTAAATAATTTTACTTTTAATTTCAAATTTGTTTAATTTTAAATTATTTTACTTTTAATTTTAAATTTATTTAATTTTAAATTATCTTACTTTTAATTTCAAATTCATTTAATTTTAAATTATTTTACTTTTAATTTCAAATTTATTTAATTTTAAATTATTTTACTTTTAATTTCAAATTTATTTAATTTTAAATTATCTTACTTTTAATTTCAACTTTATTTAATTTTAAATTATTTTACTTTTAATTTCAAATTTATTTGATTTTAAATTAATAACTTTTAATTTCAAATTTATTTAATTTTAAATTATTTTGCTTTTAATTGCAACTTTATTTGATTTTAAATTATTTTACTTTTAATTTCAAATTTATTTAATTTTAAATTATTTTACTTTTAATTTCAAATTTATTTAATTTTAAATTATTTTACTTTTAATTTTAACTTTATTTGATTATTTTACTTTTAATTTCAAATTTATTTAAATTTAAATTATTTTACTTTTAATTGCAACTTTATTTGATTTTAAATAATTTTACTTTTAATTTCAAATTTATTTAATTTTAAATTATTTTACTTTTAATTTAAAATTTATTTAATTTTAAATTATCTTACTTTTAATTTCAACTTTATTTAATTTTAAATTATTTTACTTTTAATTTCAAATTTATTTGATTTTAAATTAATAACTTTTAATTTCAAATTTATTTAATTTTAAATTATTTTACTTTTAATTTCAAATTTATTTAATTTTAAATTATTTACTTTTAATTTCAACTTAATTTAATTTTAAATTATTTACTTTTAATTTCAAATTTATTTAATTTTAAATTATTTAACTTTTAATTTCAAATTTATTTAATTTTGAATTATTTTACTTTTAATTTCAAATTTATTTAATTTTAAATTATTTTACTTTTAATTTCAAATTTATTTAATTTTAAATTATTTTACTTTTAAACTCAAATTTATTTAATTTTAAATTATTAACTTTTAATTTCCAATTTACTTTATTTTAAACTATTAACTTTTAATTTCAACGTTATTTGGTTTTAAATTAATTACTTTTAATTTCAAATTTATTTTATTTTAAATTATTTACTTTTAATTTCAAATTTATTTTATTTTAAATTATTTACTTTTAATTTCAAATTTATTTTATTTTAAATTATTTACTTTTAATTTCAAATTTATTTAATTTTAAATTATTTTAGGTTTAATTTCAAATTTATTTAATTTTATATTATTTACTTTTAATTTCAAATTTATTTAATTTTAAATTATTTTACTTTAAATTTCAAATTATTTACTTTTATTTTCAACTTAATTTAATTTTAAATTATTTACTTTTAATTTCAAATTTATTTAATTTTGAATTATTTTACTTTTAATTTCAAATTTATTTAATTTTAAATTATTTTACTTTGAATTTCAAATTTATTTAATTTTAAATAATTTTACTTTTAATCTCAAATTTATTTAATTTTAAATTATTAACTTTTAATTTCCAATTTATTTTATTTTACATTATTTACTTTTAATTTCAACGTTATTTGATTTTAAATTATTTACTTTTAATTTCAAATTTATTTTATTTTAAATTATTTACTTTTAATTTCAAATTTACTTTATTTTAAATTATTTACTTTTGATTTCAAATTTATTTTATTTTAAATTATTTACTTTTAATTTCAAATTTATTTAATTTTAAATTATTTTACTTTTAATTTCAAATTTATTTAATTTTAAATTATTTACTTTTAATTTCCAATTTATTTTATTTTAAATTATTTTCGTTTAATTTCCAATTTATTTTTTTTTAAATTATTTACTTTTAATTTCAACATTATTTGATATTAAATTATTTTACTTTTAATTTCAAATTTATTTAATTTTAAATTATTTTACTTTTAATTTCCAATTTATTTTATTTTAAATTATTTACTTTTAATTTCAAATTTATTTAATTTTAAATTATTTACTTTTAATTTAAAATTTATTTAACTTTAAATTATTTTACTTTTAATTTCAACTTAATTTAATTTTAAATTATTTACTTTTAATTTTAAATTTATTTAATTTTAAATTATTTAACTTTTAATTTCAAATTTATTTAATTTTGAATTATTTTACTTTTAATTTCAAATTTATTTAATTTTAAATTATTTTACTTTTAATTTCAAATTTATTTAATTTTAAATTATTTACTTTTAATTTCAAATTTATTTTATTTTAAATTAATTACTTTCAATTTCAAATTTATTTAAATTTAAATTATTTACTTTTAATTCCAAATTTATTTAATTTTAAATTATTTTACTTTAAATTTCAAATTTATTTAATTTTGAATTATTTACTTTTAATTTCAACTTAATTTAATTTTAAATTATTTACTTTTAATTTTAAATTTATTTAATTTTAAATTATTTAACTTTTAATTTCAAATTTATTTAATTTTGAATTATTTTACTTTTAATTTCAAATTTATTTAATTTTAAATTATTTTACTTTTAATTTCAAATTTATTTAATTTTAAATTATTTACTTTTAATTTCAAATTTATTTAATTTTAAATTATTTACTTTTAATTTCAAATTTATTTAATTTTAAATTATTTACTTTTAATTTCAAATTTATTTTATTTTAAATTAATTACTTTCAATTTCAAATTTATTTAAATTTAAATTATTTACTTTTAATTCCAAATTTATTTAATTTTAAATTATTTTACTTTAAATTTCAAATTTATTTAATTTTGAATTATTGACTTTTAATTTCAACTTAATTTAATTTTAAATTATTTACTTTTAATTTTAAATTTATTTAATGTTAAATTATTTAACTTTCAATTTCAAATTTATTTAATTTTGAATTATTTTACTTTTAATTTCAAATTTATTTAGTTTTAAATTATTTTACTTTTAATTTCAAATTTATTTAATTTTAAATTATTTACTTTTAATTTCCAATTTATTTTATTTTAAATTATTTACTTTTAATTTCAAATTTATTTTATTTTAAATCATATAATTTTAATTTCGATTTTATTTACTTTTAAATTATTTTACTTTTAATTTCAAATTTATTTAATTTTAAATTATTTTACTTTTAATTTCAAATTTATTTAATTTTAAATTATTTTACTTTTAATTTCAACTTTATTTGATTATTTTACTATTAATTTCAAATTTATTTAAATTTAAATTATTTTACTTTTAATTGCAACTTTATTTGATTTTAAATAATTGTACTTTTAATTTCAAATTTGTTTAATTTTAAATTATTTTACTTTTAATTTTAAATTTATTTAATTTTAAATTATCTTACTTTTAATTTCAACTTTATTTAATTTTAAATTATTTTACTTTTAATTTCAAATTTATTTGATTTTAAATTAATAACTTTTAATTTCAAATTTATTTAATTTTAAATTATTTTACTTTTAATTGCAACTTTATTTGATTTTAAATTATTTTACTTTTAATTTCAAATTTATTTAATTTTAAATTATTTTACTTTTAATTTCAAATTTATTTAATTTTAAATTATTTTACTTTTAATTTTAACTTTATTTGATTATTTTACTTTTAATTTCAAATTTATTTAAATTTAAATTATTTTACTTTTAATTGCAACTTTATTTGATTTTAAATAATTTTACTTTTAATTTCAAATTTATTTAATTTTAAATTATTTTACTTTTAATTTAAAATTTATTTAATTTTAAATTATCTTACTTTTAATTTCAACTTTATTTAATTTTAAATTATTTTACTTTTAATTTCAAATTTATTTGATTTTAAATTAATAACTTTTAATTTCAAATTTATTTAATTTTAAATTATTTTACTTTTAATTTCAAATTTATTTAATTTTAAATTATTTACTTTTAATTTCAACTTAATTTAATTTTAAATTATTTACTTTTAATTTCAAATTTATTTAATTTTAAATTATTTAACTTTTAATTTCAAATTTATTTAATTTTGAATTATTTTACTTTTAATTTCAAATTTATTTAATTTTAAATTATTTTACTTTTAATTTCAAATTTATTTAATTTTAAATTATTTTACTTTTAATCTCAAATTTATTTAATTTTAAATTATTAACTTTTAATTTCCAATTTACTTTATTTTAAATTATTAACTTTTAATTTCAACGTTATTTGGTTTTAAATTAATTACTTTTAATTTCAAATTTATTTTATTTTAAATTATTTACTTTTAATTTCAAATTTATTTTATTTTAAATTATTTACTTTTAATTTCAAATTTATTTTATTTTAAATTATTTACTTTTAATTTCAAATTTATTTAATTTTAAATTATTTTAGGTTTAATTTCAAATTTATTTAATTTTATATTATTTACTTTTAATTTCAAATTTATTTAATTTTAAATTATTTTACTTTAAATTTCAAATTATTTACTTTTATTTTCAACTTAATTTAATTTTAAATTATTTACTTTTAATTTCAAATTTATTTAATTTTGAATTATTTTACTTTTAATTTCAAATTTATTTAATTTTAAATTATTTTACTTTGAATTTCAAATTTATTTAATTTTAAATAATTTTACTTTTAATCTCAAATTTATTTAATTTTAAATTATTAACTTTTAATTTCCAATTTATTTTATTTTACATTATTTACTTTTAATTTCAACGTTATTTGATTTTAAATTATTTACTTTTAATTTCAAATTTATTTTATTTTAAATTATTTACTTTTAATTTCAAATTTACTTTATTTTAAATTATTTACTTTTAATTTCAAATTTATTTTATTTTAAATTATTTACTTTTAATTTCAAATTTATTTAATTTTAAATTATATTACTTTTAATTTCAAATTTATTTAATTTTAAATTATTTACTTTTAATTTACAATTTATTTTATTTTAAATTATTTTCGTTTAATTTCCAATTTATTTTTTTTAAAATTATTTACTTTTAATTTCAACATTATTTGATATTAAATTATTTTACTTTTAATTTCAAATTTATTTAATTTTAAATTATTTTACTTTTAATTTCCAATTTATTTTATTTTAAATTATTTACTTTTAATTTCAAATTTATTTAATTTTAAATTATTTACTTTTAATTTAAAATTTATTTAACTTTAAATTATTTTACTTTTAATTTCAACTTTATTTGATTTTAAATTATTTTACTTTTTATTTCAATTTTTTTTTATTTTAAATTATTTTACTTTTAATTTCCAATTTATTTAATTTTAAATTATTTACTTTTAATTTCAAATTTATTTGATTTTGAATTATTTTACTTTTAATCTCAAATTTATTTAATTTTAAATTATTAACTTTTAATTTCCAATTTATTTGATTTTAAAGTAATTACTTTTAATTTCAAATTTATTTAATTTTAAATTATTTTGCTTTTAATTTCAAATTTATTTAATTTTAAATTATTTTACTTTTAATTTCAAATTTATTTAATTTTAAATTATTTACTTTTAATTTCAAATTTATTTAATTTTAAATTATTTACTTTAAATTTCAAAATTATTTAATTTTAAATTATTTACTTTTAATTTCAAATTTATTTTATTTTAAATTAATTACTTTTAATTTCAAATTTATTTAATTTTAAATTACATATTTACTTTTAATTTCAAATTTATTTAATTTTAAATTATTTTACTTTAAATTTAAAATTTGTTTAATTTTAAATTATTTACTTTTAATTTCAACTTAATTTAATTTTAAATTATTTACTTTTAATTTCAAATTTATTTAATTTTAAATTATTTAACTTTTAATTTCAAATTTATTTAATTTTGAATTATTTTACTTTTAATTTCAAATTTATTTAATTTTAAATTATTTTACTTTTAATTTCAAATTTATTTAATTTTAAATTATTTACTTTTAATTTCAACTTAATTTAATTTTAAATTATTTACTTTTAATTTCAAATTTATTTGATTTTAAATTATTTTACTTTTAATTTCAAATGTATTTCATTATAATTATTTACTTTTAATTTCAACTTAATTTAATTTTAAATTATTTTACTTTTAATTTCAAATTTATTTTATTTTAAATTATTTATTTTTAATTTCAATTTTATTTAATTTTAAATTATTTACTTTTAATTTCCAATTTATTTTATTTTAAATTATTTTCGTTTAATTTCCAATTTATTTATTTTTAAATTATTTACTTTTAATTTCAACATTATTTGATATTAAATTATTTTACTTTTAATTTCAAATTTATTTAATTTTAAATTATTTTACTTTTAATTTCCAATTTATTTTATTTTAAATTATTTACTTTTAATTTCAAATTTATTTAATTTTAAATTATTTACTTTTAATTTAAAATTTATTTAACTTTAAATTATTTTACTTTTAATTTCAACTTTATTTGAATTTAAAAATTTTTTCATTTAATTTCAAATTTATTTAATTTTAAATTATTTACTTTTAATTTCAACTTAATTTAATTTTAACTTATTTACTTTTAATTTCAAATTTATTTAATTTTAAATTATTTACTTTTAATTTCAACTTAATTTAATTTTAAATTATTTACTTTTAATTTCAAATTTATTTAATTTTAAATTATTTTACATTAAATTTCAAATTTATTCAATTTTGAATTATTTTACTTTTAATTTCAAATTTATTTAATTTTAAATTATTTTACTTTTAATTTCAAATTTATTAAATTTTAAATTATTTACTATTAATTTCCAATTTATTTTATTTTAAATTATTTTCGTTTAATTTCCAATTTATTTTATTTTAAATTATTTACTTTTAATTTCAACATTATTTGATTTTAAATTATTTTACTTTTAATTTCAAATTTATTTAATTTTAAATTATTTACTTTTAATTTCAAATTTATTTAATTTTAAATTATTTACTTTTAATTTCCAATTTATTTTATTTTAAATTATTTACTTTTAATTTCAACATTATTTGATTTTAAATTATTTTACTTTTAATTTCAAATTTATTTAATTTTAAATTATTTACTTTTAATTTCAACTTAATTTAATTTTAAATTATTTACTTTTAATTTCAAATTTATTTAATTTTAAATTATTTTACATTAAATTTCAAATTTATTCAATTTTGAATTATTTTACTTTTAATTTCAAATTTATTTAATTTTAAATTATTTTACTTTTAATTTCAAATTTATTAAATTTTAAATTATTTACTATTAATTTCCAATTTATTTTATTTTAAATTATTTTCGTTTAATTTCCAATTTATTTTATTTTAAATTATTTACTTTTAATTTCAACATTATTTGATTTTAAATTATTTTACTTTTAATTTCAAATTTATTTAATTTTAAATTATTTACTTTTAATTTCAACTTAATTTAATTTTAAATTATTTACTTTTAATTTCAAATTTATTTAATTTTAAATTATTTTACTTTAAATTTCAAATTTATTCAATTTTGAATTATTTTACTTTTAATTTCAAATTTATTTAATTTTAAATTATTTTACTTTTAATTTCAAATTTATTTAATTTTAAATTATTTTACTTTTAATTTCAAATTTATTTAATTTTAAATTATTTTCGTTTAATTTCCAATTTATTTTATTTTAAATTATTTTCGTTTAATTTCCAATTTATTTTATTTTAAATTATTTACTTTTAATTTCAACATTATTTGATTTTAAATTATTTTACTTTTAATTTCAAATTTATTTAATTTTAAATTATTTTACATTAAATTTCAAATTTATTCATTTTTGAATTATTTTACTTTTAATTTCAAATTTATTTAATTTTAAATTATTTTACTTTTAATTTCAAATTTATTTAATTTTAAATTATTTTACTTTAAATTTCAACTTTATTCAATTTTGAATTATTTTACTTTTAATTTCAAATTTATTTAATTTTAAATTATTTACTTTTAATTTCCAATTTATTTTATTTTAAATTATTTACTTTTAATTTCAAATTTATTTTATTTTAAATTATTTAATTTTAATTTCAAGTTTATTTTATTTTAAATTATTTACTTTTAATTTCAAATTTATTTAATTTTAAATTATTTTACTTTTAATTGCAACTTTATTTGATTTTAAATTATTTACTTTTAATTTCAACTTAAATTAATTTTAAATTATTTTACTTTTACTTTCAAATTTATTTAATTTTAAATTATTTTACTTTAAATTTCAAATTTATTTAATTTTAAATTATTTTACTTTTAATTTCAAATTTATTTAATTTTAAATTATTTACTTTTAATTTCAAATTTATTTAATTTTAAATTATTTTACTTTAAATTTAAAATTTATTTAATTTTAAATTATTTTACCTTTAATTTCAAATTTATTTAATTTTAAATTATTTACTTTTAATTTCAACTTAATTTAATTTTAAATTATTTTCTTTTAATTTCAAATTTATTTGATTTTAAATTATTTTACTTTTAATTTCAAATGTATTTCATTATAATTATTAACTTTTAATTTCAACTTAATTTAATTTTAAATTATTTTACTTTTAATTTCAAATTTATTTTATTTTAAATTATTTATTTTTAATTTCAATTTTATTTAATTTTAAATTATTTACTTTTAATTTCCAATTTATTTAATTTTAAATTATTTTACTTTTAATTTCAAAATAATTAAAATTAAATTATTTACTTTTAATTTCAAATTTATTTAATTTTAAATTACTTACTTTTAATTTCAACTTATTTAATTTTAAATTATTTACTTTTAATTTCAAATTTATTTGATTTTAAATTATTTTACTTTTAATTTCAAATGTATTTCATTATAATTATTAACTTTTAATTTCAAATTTATTTAATTTTAAATTATTTTATTTTAATTTCAAATTTATTTGATTTTAAATTATTTTACTTTTAATTTCAAATTTATTTAATTTTAAATTATTTACTTTTAATTTCCAATTTATTTTATATTAAATTATTTACTTTTAATTTCAAATTTATTTTATTCTAAATTATTTAATTTTAATTTCAATTTTATTTAATTTTAAATTATTTACTTTTAATTTCAAATTTATTTAATTTTAAATTATTTTACTTTTAATTTCAAATTTATTTAATATTAAATTATTTACTTTTAATTTCAATTTTATTTAATTTTAAATTATTTTACTTTTAATTTCAACTTTATTTGATTTTAAATTATTTTACTGTTAATTTAAACTTTATTTAATTTTAAATTATTTACTTTTAATTTCAAATTTATTTAATTTTAAATTATTTTACTTTTAATTTCAAATTTATTTAATTATAAATTATTTACTTTTAATTTCAACTTAATTTAATTTTAAATTATTTACTTTTAATTTCAAATTTATTTAATTTTAAATTATTTTACTTTTAATTTCAAATTTATTTAATTTTAAATTATTTTACTTTTAATTGCAACTTTATTTGATTTTAAATTAATTACTTTTAATTTAAAATTTATTTAATTTTAAATTATTTTACTTTTAATTTAAAATTTATTTAATTTTAAATTATTTTACTTTTAATTTCAAATTTATTTAATTTTAAATTATTTACTTTTAATTTCAAATTTATTTAATTTTACTTTTAATTTCAACTTTATTTGATTATTTTACTTTTAATTTGAAATTTATTTAATTTTAAATTATTTTACTTTTAATTGCAACTTTATTTGATTTTAAATTATTTTACTTTTAATTTCAAATTTATTTAATATTAAATTATTTACTTTTAATTTCAATTTTATTTGATTTTAAATTATTTTACTTTTAATTTCAACTTTATTTGATTTTAAATTATTTTTCTGTTAATTTAAACTTTATTTAATTTTAAATTATTTACTTTTAATTTCAACTTTATTTGATTTTAAATTATTTTACTGTTAATTTAAAGTTTATTTAATTTTAAATTATTTACTTTTAATTTCAAATTTATTTAATTTTAAATTATTTTACTTTTAATTTCAAATTTATTTAATTATAAATTATTTACTTTTAATTTCAAATTTATTTTATTCTAAATTATTTAATTTTAATTTCAATTTTATTTAATTTTAAATTATTTACTTTTAATTTCAAATTTATTTAATTTTAAATTATTTTACTTTTAATTACAAATTTATTTAATATTAAATTATTTACTTTTAATTTCAATTTTATTTAATTTTAAATTACTTTACTTTTAATTTCAACTTTATTTGATTTTAAATTATTTTACTGTTAATTTAAACTTTATTTAATTTTAAATTATTTACTTTTAATTTCAAATTTATTTAATTTTAAATTATTTTACTTTTAATTTCAAATTTATTTAATTATAAATTATTTACTTTTAATTTCAAATTTATTTTATTCTAAATTATTTACTTTTAATTTCAATTTTATTTAATTTTAAATTATTTTACTTTTAATTTCACATTTATTTAATATTAAATTATTTACTTTTAATTTCAATTTTATTTAATTTTAAATTATTTTACTTTTAATTTCAACTTTATTTGATTTTAAATTATTTTACTGTTAATTTAAACTTTATTTAATTTTAAATTATTTACTTTTAATTTCAAATTTATTTAATTTTAAATTATTTTACTTTTAATTTCAAATTTATTTAATTATAAATTATTTACTTTTAATTTCAAATTTATTTTATTCTACATTATTTAATTTTAATTTCAATTTTATTTATTTTAAATTATTTACTTTTAATTTCAAATTTATTTAATTTTAAATTATTTTACTTTTAATTTCAAATTTATTTAATATTAAATTATTTACTTTTAATTTCAATTTTATTTAATTTTAAATTATTTTACTTTTAATTTCAACTTTATTTGATTTTAAATTATTTTACTGTTAATTTAAACTTTATTTAATTTTAAATTATTTACTTTTAATTTCAAATTTATTTAATTTTAAATTATTTTACTTTTAATTTCAAATTTATTTAATTATAAATTATTTACTTTTAATTTCAACTTAATTTAATTTTAAATTATTTACTTTTAATTTCAAATTTATTTAATTTTAAATTATTTTACTTTTAATTTCAAATTTATTTAATTTTAAATTATTTACTTTTAATTTCAAATTTATTTAATTTTAAATTATTCACTTTTAATTTCCAATTTATTTTATATTAAATTATTTACTTTTAATTTCAAATTTATTTTATTCTAAATTATTTAATTTTAATTTCAATTTCATTTAATTTTAAATTATTTACTTTTAATTTCAAATTTATTTAATTTTAAATTATTTTACTTTTAATTGCAAATTTATTTAATATTAAATTATTTACTTTTAATTTCAATTTTATTTAATTTTAAATTATTTTACTTTTAATTTCAACTTTAATTGATTTTAAATTATTTTACTGTTAATTTAAACTTTATTTAATTTTAAATTATTTACTTTTAATTTCAAATTTATTTAATTTTAAATTATTTTACTTTTAATTTCAAATTTATTTAATTATAAATTATTTACTTTTAATTTCAACTTAATTTAATTTTAAATTATTTATTTTTAATTTCAAATTTATTTAATTATAAATTATTTTACTTTTAATTTCAAATTTATTTAATTTTAAATTATTTTACTTTTAATTGCAACTTTATTTGATTTTAAATTATTTACTTTTAATTTCAAATTTATTTAATTTTAAATTATTTATTTTTAATTTCAAATTTATTTAATTTTAAATTATTTACTTTCAATTTCAACTATATTTTATTTTAAACTATTTTACTTTTTATATCAATTTTTTTTTATTTTAAATTATTTTACTTTAAATTTCAAATTTATTTAATTTTAAATTATTTTACTTTTAATTTCAAATTTATTTAATTTTAAATTATTTTACTTTTAATCTCAAATTTTTTTAATTTCAAATTATAAATTTTTAATTTCCAATTTATTTTATTTTAAATTATTTACTTTTACTTTCAACGTTATTTGATTTTAAATTATTTACTTTTAAATTCAAATTTATTTAATTTTAAATTACTTATTTTTAATTTCAAATTTATTTAATTTTAAATTACTTATTTTTAATTTCAAATTTATTTAATTTTAAATTATTTACTTTAATTTCAACTATATTTGATTTTAAACTATTTTACTTTTTATTTAAATTTTTTTTTTATTTTAAATTATTTTACTTTTAATTTCAAATTTATTTAATTTTAAATTATTTTACTTTTAATTTCAAATTTATTTAATTTTAAATTATTTACTTTTAATTTACAATTTATTTTATTTTAAATTATTTTCGTTTAATTTCCAATTTATTTTATTTTAAATTATTTACTTTTAATTTCAACATTATTTGATTTTAAATTATTTTACTTTTAATTTCAAATTTATTTAATTTTAAATTATTTTACTTTTAATTTCAAATTTATTTAATTTTAAATTATTTAACTTTGAATTTCAAAATTATTTAATTTTCAATTATTTTACTTTTAATTTCAAATTTATTTACTTTTAATTTCAAATTTATTTACTTTTAAATTATTTTACTTTTAATTTCAAATTTATTTAATTTTAAATTATTTACTTTTAATTTTAATTTTATTTAATTTTAAATTAATTTACTTTTAATTACAACTTTATTTAATTTTAAATTATTTACTTTTAATTTCAAATTTATTTAATTTTAAATTATTTTACTTTTAATTTAAAATTTATTTAATTTTAAATTATTTACTTTTAATTTCAACTTAATTTAATTTTAAATTATTTTACTTTTACTTTCAAATTTATTTAATTTTAAATTATTTAAATTTAAATTTCAAATTTATTTAATTTTAAATTATTTTACTTTTAATTTCGAATTTATTTAATTTTAAATTATTTTAATTTTAATTTCAAATTTATTTAATTTTAAATTATTTACTTTTAATTTCAACTTAATTTAATTTTAAATTATTTACTTTTAATTTCAAATTTATTTGATTTTAAATTATTTTACTTTCAATTTCAAATATATTTCATTATAATTATTTACTTTTAATTTCAAATTTATTTAATTTTAAATTATTTTACTTTTAATTTCAAATTTATTTGATTTTAAATTATTTTACTTTTAATTTCAAATTTATTTAATTTTAAATTATTTACTTTTAATTTCAAATTTATTTGATTTTAAATTATTTTACTTTTAATTTCAAATTTATTTACTTTTAAATTATTTACTTTTAATTGCCAATTTATTTTATTTTAAATTATTTACTTTTAATTTCCAATTTATTTTATTTAAAATTATTTACTTTTTCAAATTTATTTTATTTTAAATTATTTAATTTTAATTTCAATTTTATTTTATTTTAAATTATTTACTTTTAATTTCAAATTAATTAAATTTTAAATTATTTACTTTTAATTTCAAATTTATTTAATTTTAAATAATTTACTTTAATTTCAACTATATTTGATTTTAAACTATTTTACTTTTTATTTCAATTTTTTTTTTATTTTAAATTATTTTACTTTTAATTTCAAATTTATTTAATTTTAAATTATTTTACTTTTAATTTCAAATTTATTTAATTTTAAATTATTTACTTTTAATTTACAATTTATTTTATTTTAAATTATTTACTTTTAATTTCCAATTTATTTTATTTTAAATTATTTACTTTTAATTTCAACATTATTTGATTTTAAATTATTTTACTTTTAATTTCAAATTTATTTAATTTTAAATTATTTTACTTTTAATTTCAAATTTATTTAATTTTAAATTATTTAACTTTGAATTTCAAAATTATTTAATTTTCAATTATTTTACTTTTAATTTCAAATTTATTTACTTTTAATTTCAAATTTATTTAATTTCAAATTATTTACTTTTAATTTTAATTTTATTTAATTTTAAATTAATTTACTTTTAATTACAACTTTATTTGATTTTAAATTATTTTACTGTTAATTTCAACTTTATTTAATTTTAAATTATTTACTTTTAATTTCAAATTTATTTAATTTTAAATTATTTTACTTTTAATTTGAAATTTATTTAATTTTAAATTATTTACTTTTAATTTCAACTTAATTTAATTTTAAATTATTTTACTTTTACTTTCAAATTTATTTAATTTTAAATTATTTAAATTTAAATTTCAAATTTATTTAATTTTAAATTATTTACTTTTAATTTCAACTTAATTTAATTTTAAATTATTTACTTTTAATTTCAAATTTATTTAATTTTAAATTATTTAGTTTTAATTTCAACTTAATTTAATTTTAAATTATTTACTTTTAATTTCAAATTTATTTAATTTTAAATTATTTAACTTTTAATTTCAAATTTATTTAATTTTGAATTATTTTACTTTTAATTTCAAATTTATTTAATTTTAAATTATTTACTTTTAATTTCAAATTTATTTGATTTTAAATTATTTTACTTTCAATTTCAAATGTATTTCATTATAATTATTTACTTTTAATTTCAAATTTATTTAATTTTAAATTATTTTACTTTTAATTTCAAATTTATTTGATTTTAAATTATTTTACTTTTAATTTCAAATTTATTTAATTTTAAATTATTTACTTTTAATTTAAAATTTATTTGATTTTAAATTATTTTACTTTTAATTTCAAATTTATTTAATTTTAAATTATTTACTTTTAATTTCCAATTTATTTTATTTTAAATTATTTACTTTTAATTTCCAATTTATTTTATTTAAAATTATTTACTTTTAATTTCAAATTTATTTTATTTTAAATTATTTAATTTTAATTTCAATTTTATTTTATTTTAAATTATTTACTTTTAATTTCAAATTTATTTAATTTTAAATTATTTACTTTTAATTTCAAATTTATTTAATTTTAAATTATTTTTCTTTTAATTTCAAATTTATTTGATTTTAAATTATTTTACTTTTAATTTCAAATTTATTTAAATTTAAATTATTTTACTTTTAATTTCAAATTTATTTAATATTAAATTATTTACTTTTAATTTCAAATTTATTACTGTTAATTTCAACTTTATTTAATTTTAAATTATTTACTTTTAATTTCAAATTTATTTAATTTTAAATTATTTTACTTTTAATTTCAAATTTATTTTATTCTAAATTATTTAATTTTAATTTCAATTTTATTTAATTTTAAATTATTTTACTTTTAATTTCAACTTTATTTGATTTTAAATTATTTTACTGTTAATTTAAACTTTATTTAATTTTAAATTATTTACTTTTAATTTCAAATTTATTTAATTTTAAATTATTTTACTTTTAATTTCAAATTTATTTAATTTTAAATTATTTAGTTTTAATTTCAACTTAATTTAATTTTAAATTATTTACTTTTAATTTCAAATTTATTTAATTTTAAATTATTTAACTTTTAATTTCAAATTTATTTAATTTTGAATTATTTTACTTTTAATTTCAAATTTATTTAATTTTAAATTATTTTACTTTTAATTTCAAATTTATTTAATTTTAAATTATTTTACTTTTAATCTCAAATTTATTTAATTTTAAATTATTAACTTTTAATTTCCAATTTACTTTATTTTAAATTATTAACTTTTAATTTCAACGTTATTTGGTTTTAAATTAATTACTTTTAATTTCAAATTTATTTTATTTTAAATTATTTACTTTTAATTTCAAATTTATTTTATTTTAAATTATTTACTTTTAATTTCAAATTTATTTTATTTTAAATTATTTACTTTTAATTTCAAATTTATTTAATTTTAAATTATTTTAGTTTTAATTTCAAATTTATTTAATTTTATATTATTTACTTTTAATTTCAAATTTATTTAATTTTAAATTATTTTACTTTAAATTTCAAATTTATTTAATTTTAAATTATTTACTTTTATTTTCAACTTAATTTAATTTTAAATTATTTACTTTTAATTTCAAATTTATTTAATTTTGAATTATTTTACTTTTAATTTCAAATTTATTTAATTTTAAATTATTTTACTTTGAATTTCAAATTTATTTAATTTTAAATAATTTTACTTTTAATCTCAAATTTATTTAATTTTAAATTATTAACTTTTAATTTCCAATTTATTTTATTTTACATTATTTACTTTTAATTTCAACGTTATTTGATTTTAAATTATTTACTTTTAATTTCAAATTTATTTTATTTTAAATTATTTACTTTTAATTTCAAATTTACTTTATTTTAAATTATTTACTTTTAATTTCAAATTTATTTTATTTTAAATTATTTACTTTTAATTTCAAATTTATTTAATTTTAAATTATTTTACTTTTAATTTCAAATTTATTTAATTTTAAATTATTTACTTTTAATTTCCAATTTATTTTATTTTAAATTATTTTCGTTTAATTTCCAATTTATTTTTTTTAAAATTATTTACTTTTAATTTCACCATTATTTGATATTAAATTATTTTACGTTTAATTTCAAATTTATTTAATTTTAAATTATTTTACTTTTAATTTCCAATTTATTTTATTTTAAATTATTTACTTTTAATTTCAAATTTATTTAATTTTAAATTATTTACTTTTAATTTCAAATTTATTTAACTTTAAATTATTTTACTTTTAATTTCAACTTTATTTGATTTTAAATTATTTTACTTTTTATTTCAATTTTTTTTTATTTTAAATTATTTTACTTTTAATTTCCAATTTATTTAATTTTAAATTATTTACTTTTAATTTCAAATTTATTTGATTTTAAATTATTTTACTTTTAATCTCAAATTTATTTAATTTTAAATTATTAACTTTTAATTTCCAATTTATTTTATTTTAAATTATTTACTTTTAATTTCAAATTTATTTAATTTTAAATTATTTACTTTTAATTTCAAATTTATTTAACTTTAAATTATTTTACTTTTAATTTCAACTTTATTTGATTTTAAATTATTTTACTTTTTATTTCAATTTTTTGTTATTTTAAATTATTTTACTTTTAATTTCCAATTTATTTAATTTTAAATTATTTACTTTTAATTTCAAATTTATTTGATTTTAAATTATTTTACTTTTAATCTCAAATTTATTTAATTTTAAATTATTAACTTTTAATTTGCAATTTATTTGATTTTAAAGTAATTACTTTTAATTTCAAATTTATTTAATTTTAAATTATTTTGCTTTTAATTTCAAATTTATTTAATTTTAAATTATTTTACTTTTAATTTCAAATTTATTTAATTTTAAATTATTTACTTTTAATTTCAAATTTATTTAATTTTAAATTATTTACTTTAAATTTCAAAATTATTTAATTTTAAATTATTTACTTTTTATTTCAAATTTATTTTATTTTAAATTAATTACTTTTAATTTCAAATTTATTTAATTTTAAATTACATATTTACTTTTAATTTCAAATTTATTTAATTTTAAATTATTTTACTTTAAATTTCAAATTTGTTTAATTTTAAATTATTTACTTTTAATTTCAACTTAATTTAATTTTAAATTATTTACTTTTAATTTCAAATTTATTTAATTTTAAATTATTTAACTTTTAATTTCAAATTTATTTAATTTTGAATTATTTTACTTTTAATTTCAAATTTATTTAATTTTAAATTATTTTACTTTTAGGGCGTGTGTCAAAGTGGGATTATTAGTGGGGTGTTTTTAAAAATTTTAAATGTGTGAATTGGTTAAAAATTTTACATAATTAAATTCTAAGGAAAATTCAATATGGATAGAGTATTTAAAGTATATTTCCCATTAATTTTGCTAATTTTAACAAAAATAAATTTTTAATAATAATATAATATTATTATTTTTATTTTTAAATTTATTATTTTATTAACTATTTATTTTTATTTTCAAAACAAAATTTAAAAAAAAAAAAAATTTTTTGATACAAATTTTTGATACAAATCAATTTAAATTTCAATCAAAAATTTATTTTTTTTCAAAAATAAATGAATTTAAAATTGATTTATTTCAATCAAAAATTTAACTAAAGTGTCAAAATTTATACTAGGTCCAGAGCAGATAAAATATCGGCGCCTTCTTGTGGTGAATAAAACTTTCAAAAATTTTAATTTTTAACCAATTCACACACACCCTTAATTTCAAATTTATTTAATTTTAAATTATTTTACTTTTAATCTCACATTTATTTAATTTTAAATTATTAACTTTTAATTTCCAATTTATTTTATTTTAAATTATTTACTTTTACATTCAACGTTATTTGATTTTAAATTATTTACTTTTAATTTCATATTTATTTTATTTTAAATTATTTATTTTTAATTTCAAATTTATTTAATTTTAAATTATTTACTTTCAATTTCAACTATATTTGATTTTAAACTATTTACTTTTAATTTAAAATTTATTTAATTTTAAATTATTTTACTTTAAATTTCAAATTTATTCAATTTTGAATTATTTTACTTTTAATTTCAAATTTATTTAATTTTAAATTATTTTACTTTTAATTTCAAATTTATTTAATTTTAAATTATTTACTTTTAATTTCCAATTTATTTTATTTTAAATTATTTACTTTTAATTTCAACATTATTTGATTTTAAATTATTTTACTTTTAATTTCAAATTTATTTAATTTTAAATTATTTACTTTTAATTTCAACTTAATTTAATTTTAAATTATTTACTTTTAATTTCAAATTTATTTGATTTTAAATTATTTTACTTTTAATTTCAAATTTATTTAATTTTAAATTATTTACTTTTAATTTCCAATTTATTTTATTTTAAATTATTTACTTTTAATTTCCAATTTATTTTATTTAAAATTATTTACTTTTAATTTCAAATTTATTTTATTTTAAATTATTTAATTTTAATTTCAATTTTATTTTATTTTAAATTATTTACTTTTAATTTCAAATTTATTTAATTTTAAATTATTTACTTTTAATTTCAAATTTATTTAATTTTAAATTATTTTTCTTTTAATTTCAAATTTATTTGATTTTAAATTATTTTACTTTTAATTTCAAATTTATTTAAATTTAAATTATTTTACTTTTAATTTCAAATTTATTTAATTTTAAATTATTTTACTTTTAATCTCAAATTTTTTTAATTTTAAATTATAAACTTTTAATTTCCAATTTATTTTATTTTACATTATTTACTTTTACTTTCAACGTTATTTGATTTTAAATTATTTACTTTTAAATTCAAATTTATTTAATTTTAAATTACTTATTTTTAATTTCAAATTTATTTAATTTTAAATTACTTATTTTTAATTTCAAATTTATTTAATTTTAAATTATTTACTTTAATTTCAACTATATTTGATTTTAAACTATTTTACTTTTTATTTCAATTTTTTTTTTATTTTAAATTATTTTACTTTTAATTTCAAATTTATTTAATTTTAAATTATTTTACTTTTAATTTCAAATTTATTTAATTTTAAATTATTTACTTTTAATTTCAAATTTATTTGATTTTAAATTATTTTACTTTTAATTTCAAATTTATTTAATTTTAAATTATTTACTTTTAATTTCAAATTTATTTGATTTTAAATTATTTTACTTTTAATTTCAAATTTATTTAATTTTAAATTATTTACTTTTAATTTCCAATTTATTTTATTTTAAATTATTTACTTTTAATTTCCAATTTATTTTATTTAATATTATTTACTTTTAATTTCAAATTTATTTTATTTTAAATTATTTAATTTTAATTTCAATTTTATTTTATTTTAAATTATTTACTTTTAATTTCAAATTTATTTAATTTTAAATTATTTACTTTTAATTTCAAATTTATTTAATTTTAAATTATTTTTCTTTTAATTTCAAATTTATTTGATTTTAAATTATTTTACTTTTAATTTCAAATTTATTTAAATTTAAATTATTTTACTTTTAATTTCAAATTTATTTAATTTTAAATTATTATACTTTTAATCTCAAATTTTTTTAATTTTAAATTATTTACTTTTAATTTCAAATTTATTTGATTTTAAATTATTTTACTTTTAATTTCAAATTTATTTAATTTTAAATTATTTACTTTTAATTTCCAATTTATTTTATTTTAAATTATTTACTTTTAATTTCCAATTTATTTTATTTAAAATTATTTACTTTTAATTTCAAATTTATTTTATTTTAAATTATTTAATTTTAATTTCAATTTTATTTTATTTTAAATTATTTACTTTTAATTTCAAATTTATTTAATTTTAAATTATTTACTTTTAATTTCAAATTTATTTAATTTTAAATTATTTTTCTTTTAATTTCAAATTTATTTGATTTTAAATTATTTTACTTTTAATTTCAAATTTATTTAAATTTAAATTATTTTACTTTTAATTTCAAATTTATTTAATTTTAAATTATTTTACTTTTAATCTCAAATTTTTTTAATTTTAAATTATAAACTTTTAATTTCCAATTTATTTTATTTTAAATTATTTACTTTTACTTTCAACGTTATTTGATTTTAAATTATTTACTTTTAAATTCAAATTTATTTAATTTTAAATTACTTATTTTTAATTTCAATTTTATTTAATTTTAAATTACTTATTTTTAATTTCAAATTTATTTAATTTTAAATTATTTACTTTAATTTCAACTATATTTGATTTTAAACTATTTTACTTTTTATTTCAATTTTTTTTTTATTTTAAATTATTTTACTTTTAATTTCAAATTTATTTAATTTTAAATTATTTTACTTTTAATTTCAAATTTATTTAATTTTAAATTATTTACTTTTAATTTACAATTTATTTTATTTTAAATTATTTTCGTTTAATTTCCAATTTATTTTATTTTAAATTATTTACTTTTAATTTCAACATTATTTGATTTTAAATTATTTTACTTTTAATTTCAAATTTATTTAATTTTAAATTATTTTACTTTTAATTTCAAATTTATTTAATTTTAAATTATTTAACTTTGAATTTCAAAATTATTTAATTTTAAATTATTTAACTTTGAATTTCAAAATTATTTAATTTTCAATTATTTTACTTTTAATTTCAAATTTATTTACTTTTAATTTCAAATTTATTTAATTTTAAATTATTTACTTTTAATTTTAATTTTATTTAATTTTAAATTAATTTACTTTTAATTACAACTTTATTTGATTTTAAATTATTTTACTGTTAATTTCAACTTTATTTAATTTTAAATTATTTACTTTTAATTTCAAATTTATTTAATTTTAAATTATTTTACTTTTAATTTGAAATTTATTTAATTTTAAATTATTTACTTTTAATTTCAACTTAATTTAATTTTAAATTATTTTACTTTTACTTTCAAATTTATTTAATTTTAAATTATTTAAATTTAAATTTCAAAATTATTTAATTTTAAATTATTTTACTTTTAATTTCGAATTTATTTCATTTTAAATTATTTTAATTTTAATTTCAAATTTATTTAATTTTAAATTATTTACTTTTAATTTCAACTTAATTTAATTTTAAATTATTTACTTTTAATTTCAAATTTATTTGATTTTAAATTATTTTACTTTCAATTTCAAATGTATTTCATTATAATTATTTACTTTTAATTTCAAATTTATTTAATTTTAAATTATTTTACTTTTAATTTCAAATTTATTTGATTTTAAATTATTTTACTTTTAATTTCAAATTTATTTAATTTTAAATTATTTACTTTTAATTTCCAATTTATTTTATTTTAAATTATTTACTTTTAATTTCCAATTTATTTTATTTAAAATTATTTACTTTTAATTTCAAATTTATTTTATTTTAAATTATTTAATTTTAATTTCAATTTTATTTTATTTTAAATTATTTACTTTTAATTTCAAATTTATTTAATTTTAAATTATTTACTTTTAATTTCAAATTTATTTAATTTTAAATTATTTTTCTTTTAATTTCAAATTTATTTGATTTTAAATTATTTTACTTTTAATTTCAAATTTATTTAAATTTAAATTACTTTACTTTTAATTTCAAATTTATTTAATATTAAATTATTTACTTTTAATTTCAATTTTATTTAATTTTAAATTATTTTACTTTTAATTTCAACTTTATTTGATTTTAAATTATTTTACTGTTAATTTAAACTTTATTTAATTTTAAATTATTTACTTTTAATTTCAAATTTATTTAATTTGAAATTATTTTACTTTTAATTTCAAATTTATTTAATTATAAATTATTTAATTTTAATTTCAATTTTATTTAATTTTAAATTATTTACTTTTAATTTCAAATTTATTTAATTTTAAATTATTTTACTTTTAATTTCAAATTTATTTAATTTTAAATTATTTTATTTTTAATTTCAAATTTATTTTATTCTAAATTATTTAATTTTAATTTCAATTTTATTTAATTTTAAATTATTTACTTTTAATTTCAAATTTATTTAATTTTAAATTATTTTACTTTTAATTTCAAATTTATTTTATTCTAAATTATTTACTTTTAATTTCAATTTTATTTAATTTTAAATTATTTTACTTTTAATTTCAACTTTATTTGATTTTAAATTATTTTACTGTTAATTTAAACTTTATTTAATTTTAAATTATTTACTTTTAATTTCAAATTTATTTAATTTTAAATTATTTTACTTTTAATTTCAAATTTATTTAATTTTAAATTATTTAGTTTTAATTTCAACTTAATTTAATTTTAAATTATTTACTTTTAATTTCAAATTTATTTAATTTTAAATTATTTAACTTTTAATTTCAAATTTATTTAATTTTGAATTATTTTACTTTTAATTTCAAATTTATTTAATTTTAAATTATTTTACTTTTAATTTCAAATTTATTTAATTTTAAATTATTTTACTTTTAATCTCAAATTTATTTAATTTTAAATTATTAACTTTTTCCAATTTACTTTATTTTAAATTATTAACTTTTAATTTCAACGTTATTTGGTTTTAAATTAATTACTTTTAATTTCAAATTTATTTTATTTTAAATTATTTACTTTTAATTTCAAATTTATTTTATTTTAAATTATTTACTTTTAATTTCAAATTTATTTTATTTTAAATTATTTACTTTTAATTTCAAATTTATTTAATTTTAAATTATTTTAGTTTTAATTTCAAATTTATTTAATTTTATATTATTTACTTTTAATTTCAAATTTATTTAATTTTAAATTATTTTACTTTAAATTTCAAATTTATTTAATTTTAAATTATTTACTTTTATTTTCAACTTAATTTAATTTTAAATTATTTACTTTTAATTTCAAATTTATTTAATTTTGAATTATTTTACTTTTAATTTCAAATTTATTTAATTTTAAATTATTTTACTTTGAATTTCAAATTTATTTAATTTTAAATAATTTTACTTTTAATCTCAAATTTATTTAATTTTAAATTATTAACTTTTAATTTCCAATTTATTTTATTTTACATTATTTACTTTTAATTTCAACGTTATTTGATTTTAAATTATTTACTTTTAATTTCAAATTTATTTTATTTTAAATTATTTACTTTTAATTTCAAATTTACTTTATTTTAAATTATTTACTTTTAATTTCAAATTTATTTTATTTTAAATTATTTACTTTTAATTTCAAATTTATTTAATTTTAAATTATTTTACTTTTAATTTCAAATTTATTTAATTTTAAATTATTTACTTTTAATTTCCAATTTATTTTATTTTAAATTATTTTCGTTTAATTTCCAATTTATTTTTTTTTAAATTATTTACTTTTAATTTCACCATTATTTGATATTAAATTATTTTACGTTTAATTTCAAATTTATTTAATTTTAAATTATTTTACTTTTAATTTCCAATTTATTTTATTTTAAATTATTTACTTTTAATTTAAAATTTATTTAATTTTAAATTATTTACTTTTAATTTCAAATTTATTTAACTTTAAATTATTTTACTTTTAATTTCAACTTTATTTGATTTTAAATTATTTTACTTTTTATTTCAATTTTTTGTTATTTTAAATTATTTTACTTTTAATTTCCAATTTATTTAATTTTAAATTATTTACTTTTAATTTCAAATTTATTTGATTTTAAATTATTTTACTTTTAATCTCAAATTTATTTAATTTTAAATTATTAACTTTTAATTTGCAATTTATTTGATTTTAAAGTAATTACTTTTAATTTCAAATTTATTTAATTTTAAATTATTTTGCTTTTAATTTCAAATTTATTTAATTTTAAATTATTTTACTTTTAATTTCAAATTTATTTAATTTTAAATTATTTACTTTTAATTTCAAATTTATTTAATTTTAAATTATTTACTTTAAATTTCAAAATTATTTAATTTTAAATTATTTACTTTTAATTTCAAATTTATTTTATTTTAAATTAATTACTTTTAATTTCAAATTTATTTAATTTTAAATTACATATTTACTTTTAATTTCAAATTTATTTAATTTTAAATTATTTTACTTTAAATTTCAAATTTGTTTAATTTTAAATTATTTACTTTTAATTTCAACTTAATTTAATTTTAAATTATTTACTTTTAATTTCAAATTTATTTAATTTTAAATTATTTAACTTTTAATTTCAAATTTATTTAATTTTGAATTATTTTACTTTTAATTTCAAATTTATTTAATTTTAAATTATTTTACTTTTAGGGCGTGTGTCAAAGTGGGATTATTAGTGGGGTGTTTTTAAAAATTTTAACTGTGTGAATTGGTTAAAAATTTTACATAATTAAATTCTAAGGAAAATTCAATATGGATAGAGTATTTAAAGTATATTTCCCATTAATTTTGCTAATTTTAACAAAAATAAATTTTTAATAATAATATAATATTATTATTTTTATTTTTAAATTTATTATTTTATTAACTATTTATTTTTATTTTCAAAACAAAATTTAAAAAAAAAAAAATTTTTTTTGATACAAATTTTTGATACAAATCAATTTAAATTTCAATCAAAAATTTATTTTTTTTCAAAAATAAATGAATTTAAAATTGATTTATTTCAATCAAAAATTTAACTAAAGTGTCAAAATTTATACTAGGTCCAGAGCAGATAAAATATCGGCGCCTTCTTGTGGTGAATAAAACTTTCAAAAATTTTAATTTTACTGTCATAATTTTAATTTTTAACCAATTTTTAACCAATTCACACACACCCTTAATTTCAAATTTATTTAATTTTAAATTATTTTACTTTTAATCTCACATTTATTTAATTTTAAATTATTAACTTTTAATTTCCAATTTATTTTATTTTAAATTATTTACTTTTACTTTCAACGTTATTTGATTTTAAATTATTTACTTTTAATTTCATATTTATTTTATTTTAAATTATTTATTTTTAATTTCAAATTTATTTAATTTTAAATTATTTACTTTCAATTTCAACTATATTTGATTTTAAACTATTTACTTTTAATTTCAAATTTATTTAATTTTAAATTATTTTACTTTAAATTTCAAATTTATTCAATTTTGAATTATTTTACTTTTAATTTCAAATTTATTTAATTTTAAATTATTTTACTTTTAATTTCAAATTTATTTAATTTTAAATTATTTACTTTTAATTTCCAGTTTATTTTATTTTAAATTATTTACTTTTAATTTCAACATTATTTGATTTTAAATTATTTTACTTTTAATTTCAAATTTATTTAATTTTAAATTATTTACTTTTAATTTCAACTTAATTTAATTTTAAATTATTTACTTTTAATTTCAAATTTATTTAATTTTAAATTATTTTACTTTAAATTTCAAATTTATTCAATTTTGAATTATTTTACTTTTAATTTCAAATTTATTTAATTTTAAATTATTTTACTTTTAATTTCAAATTTATTTAATTTTAAATTATTTACTATTAATTTCCAATTTATTTTATTTTAAATTATTTTCGTTTAATTTCCAATTTATTTTATTTTAAATTATTTACTTTTAATTTCAACATTATTTGATTTTAAATTATTTTACTTTTAATTTCAAATTTATTTAATTTTAAATTATTTACTTTCAACTTAATTTAATTTTAAATTATTTACTTTTAATTTCAAATTTATTTAATTTTAAATTATTTTACTTTAAATTTCAACTTTATTCAATTTTGAATTATTTTACTTTTAATTTCAAATTTATTTAATTTTAAATTATTTTACTTTTAATTTCAAATTTATTTAATTTTAAATTATTTACTTTTAATTTCCAATTTATTTTATTTTAAATTATTTACTTTTAATTTCAAATTTATTTTATTTTAAATTATTTAATTTTAATTTCAAGTTTATTTTATTTTAAATTATTTACTTTTAATTTCAAATTTATTTAATTTTAAATTATTTTACTTTTAATTGCAACTTTATTTGATTTTAAATTATTTACTTTTAATTTCAACTTAAATTAATTTTAAATTATTTTACTTTTACTTTCAAATTTATTTAATTTTAAATTATTTTACTTTAAATTTCAAATTTATTTAATTTTAAATTATTTTACTTTTAATTTCAAATTTATTTAATTTTAAATTATTTACTTTTAATTTCAAATTTATTTAATTTTAAATTATTGTACTTTAAATTTAAAATTTATTTAATTTTAAATTATTTTACTTTTAATTTCAAATTTATTTAATTTTAAATTATTTAATTTTTAATTTCAAATTTATTTTATTCTAAATTATTTAATTTTAATTTCAATTTTATTTAATTTTAAATTATTTACTTTTAATTTCAAATTTATTTAATTTTAAATTATTTTACTTTTAATTTCAAATTTATTTTATTCTAAATTATTTACTTTTAATTTCAATTTTATTTAATTTTAAATTATTTTACTTTTAATTTCAACTTTATTTGATTTTAAATTATTTTACTGTTAATTTAAACTTTATTTAATTTTAAATTATTTACTTTTAATTTCAAATTTATTTAATTTTAAATTATTTTACTTTTAATTTCAAATTTATTTAATTTTAAATTATTTAGTTTTAATTTCAACTTAATTTAATTTTAAATTATTTACTTTTAATTTCAAATTTATTTAATTTTAAATTATTTAACTTTTAATTTCAAATTTATTTAATTTTGAATTATTTTACTTTTAATTTCAAATTTATTTAATTTTAAATTATTTTACTTTTAATTTCAAATTTATTTAATTTTAAATTATTTTACTTTTAATCTCAAATTTATTTAATTTTAAATTATTAACTTTTAATTTCCAATTTACTTTATTTTAAATTATTAACTTTTAATTTCAACGTTATTTGGTTTTAAATTAATTACTTTTAATTTCAAATTTATTTTATTTTAAATTATTTACTTTTAATTTCAAATTTATTTTATTTTAAATTATTTACTTTTAATTTCAAATTTATTTTATTTTAAATTATTTACTTTTAATTTCAAATTTATTTAATTTTAAATTATTTTAGTTTTAATTTCAAATTTATTTAATTTTATATTATTTACTTTTAATTTCAAATTTATTTAATTTTAAATTATTTTACTTTAAATTTCAAATTTATTTAATTTTAAATTATTTACTTTTATTTTCAACTTAATTTAATTTTAAATTATTTACTTTTAATTTCAAATTTATTTAATTTTGAATTATTTTACTTTTAATTTCAAATTTATTTAATTTTAAATTATTTTACTTTGAATTTCAAATTTATTTAATTTTAAATAATTTTACTTTTAATCTCAAATTTATTTAATTTTAAATTATTAACTTTTAATTTCCAATTTATTTTATTTTACATTATTTACTTTTAATTTCAACGTTATTTGATTTTAAATTATTTACTTTTAATTTCAAATTTATTTTATTTTAAATTATTTACTTTTAATTTCAAATTTATTTAATTTTAAATTATTTTACTTTTAATTTCAAATTTATTTAATTTTAAATTATTTACTTTTAATTTCCAATTTATTTTATTTTAAATTATTTTCGTTTAATTTCCAATTTATTTTTTTTTAAATTATTTACTTTTAATTTCACCATTATTTGATATTAAATTATTTTACTTTTAATTTCAAATTTATTTAATTTTAAATTATTTTACTTTTAATTTCCAATTTATTTTATTTTAAATTATTTACTTTTAATTTCACATTTATTTAATTTTAAATTATTTACTTTTAATTTCAAATTTATTTAACTTTAAATTATTTTACTTTTAATTTCAACTTTATTTGATTTTAAATTATTTTACTTTTTATTTCAATTTTTTGTTATTTTAAATTATTTTACTTTTAATTTCCAATTTATTTAATTTTAAATTATTTACTTTTAATTTCAAATTTATTTGATTTTAAATTATTTTACTTTTAATCTCAAATTTATTTAATTTTAAATTATTAACTTTTAATTTGCAATTTATTTGATTTTAAAGTAATTACTTTTAATTTCAAATTTATTTAATTTTAAATTATTTTGCTTTTAATTTCAAATTTATTTAATTTTAAATTATTTTACTTTTAATTTCAAATTTATTTAATTTTAAATTATTTACTTTTAATTTCAAATTTATTTAATTTTAAATTATTTACTTTAAATTTCAAAATTATTTAATTTTAAATTATTTACTTTTAATTTCAAATTTATTTTATTTTAAATTAATTACTTTTAATTTCAAATTTATTTAATTTTAAATTACATATTTACTTTTAATTTCAAATTTATTTAATTTTAAATTATTTTACTTTAAATTTCAAATTTGTTTAATTTTAAATTATTTACTTTTAATTTCAACTTAATTTAATTTTAAATTATTTACTTTTAATTTCAAATTTATTTAATTTTAAATTATTTAACTTTTAATTTCAAATTTATTTAATTTTGAATTATTTTACTTTTAATTTCAAATTTATTTAATTTTAAATTATTTTACTTTTAGGGCGTGTGTCAAAGTGGGATTATTAGTGGGGTGTTTTTAAAAATTTTAACTGTGTGAATTGGTTAAAAATTTTACATAATTAAATTCTAAGGAAAATTCAATATGGATAGAGTATTTAAAGTATATTTCCCATTAATTTTGCTAATTTTAACAAAAATAAATTTTTAATAATAATATAATATTATTATTTTTATTTTTAAATTTATTATTTTATTAACTATTTATTTTTATTTTCAAAACAAAATTTAAAAAAAAAAAAAAATTTTTTGATACAAATTTTTGATACAAATCAATTTAAATTTCAATCAAAAATTTATTTTTTTTCAAAAATAAATGAATTTAAAATTGATTTATTTCAATCAAAAATTTAACTAAAGTGTCAAAATTTATACTAGGTCCAGAGCAGATAAAATATCGGCGCCTTCTTGTGGTGAATAAAACTTTCAAAAATTTTAATTTTACTGTCATAATTTTAATTTTTAACCAATTTTTAACCAATTCACACACACCCTTAATTTCAAATTTATTTAATTTTAAATTATTTTACTTTTAATCTCACATTTATTTAATTTTAAATTATTAACTTTTAATTTCCAATTTATTTTATTTTAAATTATTTACTTTTACTTTCAACGTTATTTGATTTTAAATTATTTACTTTTAATTTCATATTTATTTTATTTTAAACTATTTATTTTTAATTTCAAATTTATTTAATTTTAAATTATTTACTTTCAATTTCAACTATATTTGATTTTAAACTATTTACTTTTAATTTCAAATTTATTTAATTTTAAATTATTTTACTTTAAATTTCAAATTTATTCAATTTTGAATTATTTTACTTTTAATTTCAAATTTATTTAATTTTAAATTATTTTACTTTTAATTTCAAATTTATTTAATTTTAAATTATTTACTTTTAATTTCCAATTTATTTTATTTTAAATTATTTACTTTTAATTTCAACATTATTTGATTTTAAATTATTTTACTTTTAATTTCAAATTTATTTAATTTTAAATTATTTACTTTTAATTTCCAATTTATTTTATTTTAAATTATTTACTTTTAATTTCCAATTTATTTTATTTTAAATTATTTACTTTTAATTTCAACATTATTTGATTTTAAATTATTTTACTTTTAATTTCAAATTTATTTAATTTTAAATTATTTACTTTCAACTTAATTTAATTTTAAATTATTTACTTTTAATTTCAAATTTATTTAATTTTAAATTATTTTACTTTAAATTTCAACTTTATTCAATTTTGAATTATTTTACTTTTAATTTCAAATTTATTTAATTTTAAATTATTTTACTTTTAATTTCAAATTTATTTAATTTTAAATTATTTACTTTTAATTTCCAATTTATTTTATTTTAAATTATTTACTTTTAATTTCAAATTTATTTAATTTTAAATTATTGTACTTTAAATTTAAAATTTATTTAATTTTAAATTATTTTACTTTTAATTTCAAATTTATTTAATTTTAAATTATTTACTTTTAATTTCAACTTAATTTAATTTTAAATTATTTACTTTTAATTTCAAATTTATTTGATTTTAAATTATTTTACTTTTAATTTCAAATGTATTTCATTATAATTATTTACTTTTAATTTCAACTTAATTTAATTTTAAATTATTTTACTTTTACTTTCAAATTTATTTAATTTTAAATTATTTTACTTTAAATTTCAAATTTATTTAATTTTAAATTATTTTACTTTTAATTTCAAATTTATTTAATTTTAAATTATTTACTTTTAATTTCAAATTTATTTAATTTTAAATTATTGTACTTTAAATTTAAAATTTATTTAATTTTAAATTATTTTACTTTTAATTTCAAATTTATTTAATTTTAAATTATTTACTTTTAATTTCAACTTAATTTAATTTTAAATTATTTACTTTTAATTTCAAATTTATTTGATTTTAAATTATTTTACTTTTAATTTCAAATGTATTTCATTATAATTATTTACTTTTAATTTCAACTTAATTTAATTTTAAATTATTTACTTTTAATTTCAACTTAAATTAATTTTAAATTATTTTACTTTTACTTTCAACTTTATTCAATTTTGAATTATTTTACTTTTAATTTCAAATTTATTTAATTTTAAATTATTTTACTTTTAATTTCAAATTTATTTAATTTTAAATTATTTACTTTTAATTTCCAATTTATTTTATTTTAAATTATTTACTTTTAATTTCCAATTTATTTTATTTTAAATTATTTACTTTTAATTTCAACATTATTTGATTTTAAATTATTTTACTTTTAATTTCAAATTTATTTAATTTTAAATTATTTACTTTCAACTTAATTTAATTTTAAATTATTTACTTTTAATTTCAAATTTATTTAATTTTAAATTATTTACTTTTAATTTCAAATTTATTTAATTTTAAATTATTTTTCTTTTAATTTCAAATTTATTTAATTTTAAATTATTTTACTTTTAATTTCAAATTTATTTAATTTTAAATTATTTACTTTTAATTTCCAATTTATTTTATTTTAAATTATTTACTTTTAATTTCAAATTTATTTAATTTTAAATTATTGTACTTTAAATTTAAAATTTATTTAATTTTAAATTATTTTACTTTTAATTTCAAATTTATTTAATTTTAAATTATTTACTTTTAATTTCAACTTAATTTAATTTTAAATTATTTACTTTTAATTTCAAATTTATTTGATTTTAAATTATTTTACTTTTAATTTCAAATGTATTTCATTATAATTATTTACTTTTAATTTCAACTTAATTTAATTTTAAATTATTTTACTTTTACTTTCAAATTTATTTAATTTTAAATTATTTTACTTTAAATTTCAAATTTATTTAATTTTAAATTATTTTACTTTTAATTTCAAATTTATTTAATTTTAAATTATTTACTTTTAATTTCAAATTTATTTAATTTTAAATTATTGTACTTTAAATTTCAAATTTATTTAATTTTAAATTATTTTACTTTTAATTTCAAATTTATTTAATTTTAAATTATTTACTTTTAATTTCAACTTAATTTAATTTTAAATTATTTACTTTTAATTTCAAATTTATTTGATTTTAAATTATTTTACTTTTAATTTCAAATGTATTTCATTATAATTATTTACTTTTAATTTCAACTTAATTTAATTTTAAATTATTTACTTTTAATTTCAACTTAAATTAATTTTAAATTATTTTACTTTTACTTTCAACTTTATTCAATTTTGAATTATTTTACTTTTAATTTCAAATTTATTTAATTTTAAATTATTTTACTTTTAATTTCAAATTTATTTAATTTTAAATTATTTACTTTTAATTTCCAATTTATTTTATTTTAAATTATTTACTTTTAATTTCAAATTTATTTAATTTTAAATTATTGTACTTTAAATTTAAAATTTATTTAATTTTAAATTATTTTACTTTTAATTTCAAATTTATTTTATTTTAAATTATTTAATTTTAATTTCAAGTTTATTTTATTTTAAATTATTTACTTTTAATTTCAAATTTATTTAATTTTAAATTATTTTACTTTTAATTGCAACTTTATTTGATTTTAAATTATTTACTTTTAATTTCAACTTAAATTAATTTTAAATTATTTTACTTTTACTTTCAAATTTATTTAATTTTAAATTATTTTACTTTAAATTTCAAATTTATTTAATTTTAAATTATTTTACTTTTAATTTCAAATTTATTTAATTTTAAATTATTTACTTTTAATTTCAAATTTATTTAATTTTAAATTATTGTACTTTAAATTTAAAATTTATTTAATTTTAAATTATTTTACTTTTAATTTCAAATTTATTTAATTTTAAATTATTTACTTTTAATTTCAACTTAATTTAATTTTAAATTATTTACTTTTAATTTCAAATTTATTTGATTTTAAATTATTTTACTTTTAATTTCAAATGTATTTCATTATAATTATTTACTTTTAATTTCAACTTAATTTAATTTTAAATTATTTTACTTTTAATTTCAAATTTATTTTATTTTAAATTATTTATTTTTAATTTCAATTTTATTTAATTTTGAATTATTTACTTTTAATTTCCAATTTATTTAATTTTAAATTATTTTACTTTTAATTTCAAATTTATTTAATATTAAATTATTTACTTTTAATTTCAAATTTATTTAATTTTAAATTACTTGCTTTTAATTTCAACTTATTTAATTTTAAATTATTTACTTTTAATTTCAAATTTATTTGATTTTAAATTATTTTACTTTTAATTTCAAATGTATTTCATTATAATTATTAACTTTTAATTTCAAATTTATTTAATTTTAAATTATTTTATTTTAATTTCAAATTTATTTGATTTTAAATTATTTTACTTTTAATTTCAAATTTATTTAATTTTAAATTATTTACTTTTAATTTCCAATTTATTTTATATTATATTATTTACCTTTAATTTCAAATTTATTTTATTCTAAATTATTTAATTTTAATTTCAATTTTATTTAATTTTAAATTATTTACTTTTAATTTCAAATTTATTTAATTTTAAATTATTTTACTTTTAATTTCAAATTTATTTAATATTAAATTATTTACTTTTAATTTAAATTTTAATCAATTTTAAATTATTTTACTTTTAATTTCAACTTTATTTGATTTTAAATTATTTTACTGTTAATTAAAACTTTATTTAATTTTAAATTATTTACTTTTAATTCCAAATTTATTTAATTTTAAATTATTTTACTTTTAATTTCAAATTTATTTAATTATAAATTATTTACTTTTAATTTCAACTTAATTTAATTTTAAATTATTTACTTTTAATTTCAAATTTATTTAATTTTAAATTATTTTACTTTTAATTTCAAATTTTTTTAATTTTAAGTTATTTTACTTTTAATTGCAACTTTATTTGATTTTAAATTAATTACTTTTAATTTAAAATTTATTTAATTTTAAATTATTTTACTTTTAATTTAAAATTTATTTAATTTTAAATTATTTTACTTTTAATTTCAAATTTATTTAATTTTAAATTATTTACTTTTAATTTCAAATTTATTTAATTTTACTTTTAATTTCAACTTTATTTCATTATTTTACTTTTAATTTGAAATTTATTTAATTTTAAATTATTTTACTTTTAATTGCAACTTTATTTGATTTTAAATTATTTTACTGTTAATTTAAACTTTATTTAATTTTAAATTATTTACTTTTAATTTCAAATTTATTTAATTTTAAATTATTTTACTTTTAATTTCAAATTTATTTAATTTTAAATTATTTACTTTTAATTTCCAATTTATTTTATTTTAAATTATTTACTTTTAATTTCCAATTTATTTTATTTTAAATTATTTACTTTTAATTTCAACATTATTTGATTTTAAATTATTTTACTTTTAATTTCAAATTTATTTAATTTTAAATTATTTACTTTCAACTTAATTTAATTTTAAATTATTTACTTTTAATTTCAAATTTATTTAATTTTAAATTATTTACTTTTAATTTCAAATTTATTTAATTTTAAATTATTTTACTTTTAATTTCAAATTTATTTAATATTAAATTATTTACTTTTAATTTCAATTTTATTTAATTTTAAATTATTTTACTTTTAATTTCAACTTTATTTGATTTTAAATTATTTTACTGTTAATTTAAACTTTATTTAATTTTAAATTATTTACTTTTAATTTCAACTTTATTTGATTTTAAATTATTTTACTGTTAATTTAAACTTTATTTAATTTTAAATTATTTACTTTTAATTTCAAATTTATTTAATTTTAAATTATTTTACTTTTAATTTCAAATTTATTTAATTATAAATTATTTACTTTTAATTTCAAATTTATTTTATTCTAAATTATTTAATTTTAATTTCAATTTTATTTAATTTTAAATTATTTACTTTTAATTTCAAATTTATTTAATTTTAAATTATTTTACTTTTAATTACAAATTTATTTAATATTAAATTATTTACTTTTAATTTCACATTTATTTAATATTAAATTATTTTACTTTTAATTTCAAATTTATTTAATATTAAATTATTTACTTTTAATTTCAAATTTATTTTATTCTAAATTATTTACTTTTAATTTCAAATTTATTTTATTCTAAATTGTTTAATTTTAATTTGAAATTTATTTAATTTTAAATTATTTTACATTTAATTGCAACTTTATTTGATTTTAAATTATTTTACTTTTAATTTCAAATTTATTTAATATTAAATTATTTACTTTTAATTTCAATTTTATTTAATTTTAAATTATTTTACTTTTAATTTCACATTTATTTAATATTAAATTATTTACTTTTAATTTCAATTTTATTTAATTTTAAATTATTTTACTTTTAATTGCAACTTTATTTGATTTTAAATTATTTTACTGTTAATTTAAACTTTATTTAATTTTAAATTATTTACTTTTAATTTCAAATTTATTTAATTTTAAATTATTTTACTTTTAATTTCAAATTTATTTAATTATAAATTATTTTCTTTTAATTTCAAATTTATTTTATTCTAAATTATTTAATTTTAATTTCAATTTTATTTAATTTTAAATTATTTACTTTTAATTTCAAATTTATTTAATTTTAAATTATTTTACTTTTAATTACAAATTTATTTAATATTAAATTATTTACTTTTAATTTCACATTTATTTAATATTAAATTATTTTACTTTTAATTTCAAATTTATTTAATATTAAATTATTTACTTTTAATTTCAAATTTATTTTATTCTAAATTATTTACTTTTAATTTCAAATTTATTTTATTCTAAATTGTTTAATTTTAATTTGAAATTTATTTAATTTTAAATTATTTTACATTTAATTGCAACTTTATTTGATTTTAAATTATTTTACTGTTAATTTAAACTTTATTTAATTTTAAATTATTTACTTTTAATTTCAAATTTATTTAATTTTAAATTATTTTACTTTTAATTTCAAATTTATTTAATTATAAATTATTTTCTTTTAATTTCAAATTTATTTTATTCTAAATTATTTAATTTTAATTTCAATTTTATTTAATTTTAAATTATTTACTTTTAATTTCAAATTTATTTAATTTTAAATTATTTTACTTTTAATTTCAAATTTATTTAATATTAAATTATTTACTTTTAATTTCAATTTTATTTAATTTTAAATTATTTTACTTTTAATTTCAACTTTATTTGATTTTAAACTATTTTACTGTTAATTTAAACTTTATTTAATTTTAAATTATTTACTTTTAATTTCAAATTTATTTAATTTTAAATTATTTTACTTTTAATTTCAAATTTATTTAATTATAAATTATTTACTTTTAATTTCAACTTAATTTAATTTTAAATTATTTACTTTTAATTTCAAATTTATTTAATTTTAAATTATTTTACTTTTAATTTCAAATTTATTTAATTTTAAATTATTTACTTTTAATTTCAAATTTATTTAATTTTAAATTATTTACTTTTAATTTCCAATTTATTTTATATTAAATTATTTACTTTTAATTTCAAATTTATTTTATTCTAAATTATTTAATTTTAATTTCAATTTCATTTAATTTTAAATTATTTACTTTTAATTTCAAATTTATTTAATTTTAAATTATTTTACTTTTAATTTCAAATTTATTTAATATTAAATTATTTACTTTTAATTTCAATTTTATTTAATTTTAAATTATTTTACTTTTAATTTCAACTTTATTTGATTTTAAATTATTTTACTGTTAATTTAAACTTTATTTAATTTTAAATTATTTACTTTTAATTTCAAATTTATTTAATTTTAAATTATTTACTTTCAATTTCAACTATATTTGATTTTAAACTATTTTACTTTTTATTTCAATTTTTTTTAATTTTAAATTATTTTACTTTAAATTTCAAATTTATTTAATTTTAAATTATTTACTTTTAATTTCAACTTAATTTAATTTTAAATTATTTACTTTTAATTTACAATTTTTTTTAATTTTAAATTATTTTACTTTAAATTTCAAATTTATTTAATTTTAAATTATTTACTTTTAATTTCAACTTAATTTAATTTTAAATTATTTACTTTTAATTTCAAATTTATTTAATTTTAAATTATTTAACTTTTAATTTCAAATTTATTTTATTTTGAATTATTTTACTTTTAATTTCAAATTTATTTAATTTTAAATTATTTTACTTTTAATTTCAAATTTATTTAATTTTAAATTATTTAAAATAATTAAATTTCAAATTTATTTTATTCTAAATTATTTAATTTTAATTTCAATTTCATTTAATTTTAAATTATTTACTTTTAATTTCAAATTTATTTAATTTTAAATTATTTTACTTTTAATTTCAAATTTATTTAATATTAAATTATTTACTTTTAATTTCAATTTTATTTAATTTTAAATTATTTTACTTTTAATTTCAACTTTATTTGATTTTAAATTATTTTACTGTTAATTTAAACTTTATTTAATTTTAAATTATTTACTTTTAATTTCAAATTTATTTAATTTTAAATTATTTACTTTCAATTTCAACTATATTTGATTTTAAACTATTTTACTTTTTATTTCAATTTTTTTTAATTTTAAATTATTTTACTTTAAATTTCAAATTTATTTAATTTTAAATTATTTACTTTTAATTTCAAATTTATTTAATTTTAAATTATTTAACTTTGAATTTCAAAATTATTTAATTTTCAATTATTTTACTTTTAATTTCAAATTTATTTACTTTTAAATTATTTACTTTTAATTTCAACTTAATTTAATTTTAAATTATTTACTTTTAATTTCAAATTTATTTAATTTTAAATTATTTAACTTTTAATTTCAAATTTATTTTATTTTGAATTATTTTACTTTTAATTTCAAATTTATTTAATTTTAAATTATTTTACTTTTAATTTCAAATTTATTTAATTTTAAATTATTTTACTTTTAATCTCAAATTTTTTAATTTTAAATTATAAACTTTTAATTTCCAATTTATTTTATTTTAAATTATTTACTTTTACTTTCAACGTTATTTGATTTTAAATTATTTACTTTTAATTTCAAATTTATTTAATTTTAAATTACTTATTTTTAATTTCAAATTTATTTAATTTTAAATTACTTATTTTTAATTTCAAATTTATTTAATTTTAAATTATTTACTTTAATTTCAACTATATTTGATTTTAAACTATTTTACTTTTTATTTCAATTTTTTTTTTATTTTAAATTATTTTACTTTTAATTTCAAATTTATTTAATTTTAAATTATTTTACTTTTAATTTCAAATTTATTTAATTTTAAATTATTTACTTTTAATTTACAATTTATTTTATTTTAAATTATTTTCGTTGAATTTCCAATTTATTTTATTTTAAATTATTTACTTTTAATTTCAACATTATTTGATTTTAAATTATTTTACTTTTAATTTCAAATTTATTTAATTTTAAATTATTTTACTTTTAATTTCAAATTTATTTAATTTTAAATTATTTAACTTTGAATTTCAAAATTATTTAATTTTCAATTATTTTACTTTTAATTTCAAATTTATTTACTTTTAATTTCAAATTTATTTACTTTTAAATTATTTTACTTTTAATTTCAAATTTATTTAATTTTAAATTATTTACTTTTAATTTTAATTTTATTTAATTTTAAATTAATTTACTTTTAATTACAACTTTATTTGATTTTAAATTATTTTACTGTTAATTTCAACTTTATTTAATTTTAAATTATTTTACTTTTAATTTCAAATTTATTTAATTATAAATTATTTACTTTTAATTTCAACTTAATTTAATTTTAAATTATTTACTTTTAATTTCAAATTTATTTAATTATAAATTATTTTACTTTTAATTTCAAATTTATTTAATTTTAAATTATTTTACTTTTAATTGCAACTTTATTTGATTTTAAATTATTTACTTTTAATTTCAAATTTATTTAATTTTAAATTATTTATTTTTAATTTCAAATTTACTTAATTTTAAATTATTTACTTTCAATTTCAACTATATTTGATTTTAAACTATTTTACTTTTTATTTCAATTTTTTTTAATTTTAAATTATTTTACTTTAAATTTCAAATTTATTTAATTTTAAATTATTTACTTTTTATTTCAACTTAATTTAATTTTAAATTATTTACTTTTAATTTCAAATTTATTTAATTTTAAATTATTTAACTTTTAATTTCAAATTTATTTAGTTTTAAATTATTTTACTTTTAATCTCAAATTTTTTTAATTTTAAATTATAAACTTTTAATTTCCAATTTATTTTATTTTAAATTATTTACTTTTACTTTCAACGTTATTTGATTTTAAAATTATTTACTTTAATTTCAACTATATTTGATTTTAAACTATTTTACTTTTTATTTCAATTTTTTTTTTATTTTAAATTATTTTACTTTTAATTTCAAATTTATTTAATTTTAAATTATTTTACTTTTAATTTCAAATTTATTTAATTTTAAATTATTTACTTTTAATTTACAATTTATTTTATTTTAAATTATTTTCGTTTAATTTCCAATTTATTTTATTATAAATTATTTACTTTTAATTTCAACATTATTTGATTTTAAATTATTTACTTTTAATTTCAACATTATTTGATTTTAAATTATTTTACTTTTAATTTCAAATTTATTTAATTTTAAATTATTTTACTTTTAATTTCAAATTTATTTAATTTTAAATTATTTTACTTTTAATTTCAAATTTATTTAATTTTAAATTATTTACTTTTAATTGCAACTTAATTTAATTTTAAATTATTTTACTTTTACTTTCAAATTTATTTAATTTTAAATTATTTAAATTTAAATTTCAAATTTATTTAATTTTAAATTATTGTACTTTTAATTTCGAATTTATTTAATTTTAAATTATTTTAATTTTAATTTCAAATTTATTTAATTTTAAATTATTTAACTTTTAATTTCAAATTTATTTTATTTTGAATTATTTTACTTTTAATTTCAACTTAATTTAATTTTAAATTATTTACTTTTAATTTCAAATTTATTTGATTTTAAATTATTTTACTTTCAATTTCAAATGAATTTCATTATAATTATTTACTTTTAATTTCAAATTTATTTAATTTTAAATTATTTTAATTTTAATTTCAAATTTATTTGATTTTAAATTATTTTACTTTTAATTTCAAATTTATTTAATTTTAAATTATTAACTTTTAATTTCAAATTTATTTGATTTTAAATTATTTTACTTTTAATTTCAAATTTATTTAATTTTAAATTATTTACTTTTAATTTCCAATTTATTTTATTTTAAATTATTTACTTTTAATTTCCAATTTATTTTATTTAAAATTATTTACTTTTAATTTCAAATTTATTTTATTTTAAATTATTTAATTTTAATTTCAATTTTATTTTATTTTAAATTATTTACTTTTAATTTCAAATTTATTTAATTTTAAATTATTTACTTTTAATTTCAAATTTATTTAATTTTAAATTATTTTTCTTTTAATTTCAAATTTATTTGATTTTAAATTATTTTACTTTTAATTTCAAATTTATTTAAATTTAAATTATTTTACTTTTAATTTCAAATTTATTTAATATTAAATTATTTACTTTTAATTTCAATTTTATTTAATTTTAAATTATTTTACTTTTAATTTCAACTTTATTTGATTTTAAATTATTTTACTGTTAATTTAAACTTTATTTAATTTTAAATTATTTACTTTTAATTTCAAATTTATTTAATTTTAAATTATTTTACTTTTAATTTCAAATTTATTTAATTATAAATTATTTAATTTTAATTTCAATTTTATTTAATTTTAAATTATTTACTTTTAATTTCAAATTTATTTAATTTTAAATTATTTTACTTTTAATTTCAAATTTATTTAATTTTAAATTATTTTATTTTTACTTTCAAATTTATTTTATTCTAAATTATTTAATTTTAATTTCAATTTTATTTAATTTTAAATTATTTACTTTTAATTTCAAATTTATTTAATTTTAAATTATTTTACTTTTAATTTAAAATTTATTTAATATTAAATTATTTACTTTTAATTTCAATTTTATTTAATTTTAAATTATTTTACTTTTAATTTCAACTTTATTTGATTTTAAATTATTTTACTGTTTAAACTTTATTTAATTTTAAATTATTTACTTTTAATTTCAAATTTATTTAATTTTAAATTATTTTACTTTTAATTTCAAATTTATTTAATTATAAATTATTTACTTTTAATTTCAACTTAATTTAATTTTAAATTCTTTACTTTTAATTTCAAATTTATTTAATTTTAAATTATTTACTTTCAATTTCAACTATATTTGATTTTAAATATTTTACTTTTTATTTAAATTTTTTTTTATTTTAAATTATTTTACTTTTAATTTCAAATTTATTTAATTTTAAATTATTTACTTTTGATTTCAAATTTATTTAACTTTAAATTATTTTAATTTTTAATTTCAACTTTATTTGATTTTAAATTATTTTACTTTTTATTTCAATTTATTTTATTTTAAATTATTTACTTTTAATTTCCAATTTATTTTATTTAAAATTATTTACTTTTAATTTCAAATTTATTTTATTTTAAATTATTTAATTTTAATTTCAATTTTATTTTATTTTAAATTATTTACTTTTAATTTCAACATTATTTGATTTTAAATTATTTACTTTTAATTTCAACATTATTTGATTTTAAATTATTTTACTTTTAATTTCAAATTTATTTAATTTTAAATTATTTTACTTTTAATTTCAAATTTATTTAATTTTAAATTATTTTACTTTTAATTTCAAATTTATTTAATTTTAAATTATTTACTTTTAATTGCAACTTAATTTAATTTTAAATTATTTTACTTTTACTTTCAAATTTATTTAATTTTAAATAATTTAAATTTAAATTTCAAATTTATTTAATTTTAAATTATTGTACTTTTAATTTCGAATTTATTTAATTTTAAATTATTTTAATTTTAATTTCAAATTTATTTAATTTTAAATTATTTAACTTTTAATTTCAAATTTATTTTATTTTGAATTATTTTACTTTTAATTTCAACTTAATTTAATTTTAAATTATTTACTTTTAATTTCAAATTTATTTGATTTTAAATTATTTTACTTTCAATTTCAAATGAATTTCATTATAATTATTTACTTTTAATTTCAAATTTATTTAATTTTAAATTATTTTAATTTTAATTTCAAATTTATTTGATTTTAAATTATTTTACTTTTAATTTCAAATTTATTTAATTTTAAATTATTAACTTTTAATTTCAAATTTATTTGATTTTAAATTATTTTACTTTTAATTTCAAATTTATTTAATTTTAAATTATTTACTTTTAATTTCCAATTTATTTTATTTTAAATTATTTACTTTTAATTTCCAATTTATTTTATTTAAAATTATTTACTTTTAATTTCAAATTTATTTTATTTTAAATTATTTAATTTTAATTTCAATTTTATTTTATTTTAAATTATTTACTTTTAATTTCAAATTTATTTAATTTTAAATTATTTACTTTTAATTTCAAATTTATTTAATTTTAAATTATTTTTCTTTTAATTTCAAATTTATTTGATTTTAAATTATTTTACTTTTAATTTCAAATTTATTTAAATTTAAATTATTTTACTTTTAATTTCAAATTTATTTAATATTAAATTATTTACTTTTAATTTCAATTTTATTTAATTTTAAATTATTTTACTTTTAATTTCAACTTTATTTGATTTTAAATTATTTTACTGTTAATTTAAACTTTATTTAATTTTAAATTATTTACTTTTAATTTCAAATTTATTTAATTTTAAATTATTTTACTTTTAATTTCAAATTTATTTAATTATAAATTATTTAATTTTAATTTCAATTTTATTTAATTTTAAATTATTTACTTTTAATTTCAAATTTATTTAATTTTAAATTATTTTACTTTTAATTTCAAATTTATTTAATTTTAAATTATTTTATTTTTACTTTCAAATTTATTTTATTCTAAATTATTTAATTTTAATTTCAATTTTATTTAATTTTAAATTATTTACTTTTAATTTCAAATTTATTTAATTTTAAATTATTTTACTTTTAATTTAAAATTTATTTAATATTAAATTATTTACTTTTAATTTCAATTTTATTTAATTTTAAATTATTTTACTTTTAATTTCAACTTTATTTGATTTTAAATTATTTTACTGTTTAAACTTTATTTAATTTTAAATTATTTACTTTTAATTTCAAATTTATTTAATTTTAAATTATTTTACTTTTAATTTCAAATTTATTTAATTATAAATTATTTACTTTTAATTTCAACTTAATTTAATTTTAAATTATTTACTTTTAATTTCAAATTTATTTAATTTTAAATTATTTACTTTCAATTTCAACTATATTTGATTTTAAATATTTTACTTTTTATTTAAATTTTTTTTTATTTTAAATTATTTTACTTTTAATTTCAAATTTATTTAATTTTAAATTATTTACTTTTGATTTCAAATTTATTTAACTTTAAATTATTTTAATTTTTAATTTCAACTTTATTTGATTTTAAATTATTTTACTTTTTATTTCAATTTATTTTATTTTAAATTATTTACTTTTAATTTCCAATTTATTTTATTTAAAATTATTTACTTTTAATTTCAAATTTATTTTATTTTAAATTATTTAATTTTAATTTCAATTTTATTTTATTTTAAATTATTTACTTTTAATTTCAAATTTATTTAATTTTAAATTATTTACTTTTAATTTCAAATTTATTTAATTTTAAATTATTTTTCTTTTAATTTCAAATTTATTTGATTTTAAATTATTTTACTTTTAATTTCAAATTTATTTAAATTTAAATTATTTTACTTTTAATTTCAAATTTATTTAATATTAAATTATTTACTTTTAATTTCAATTTTATTTAATTTTAAATTATTTTACTTTTAATTTCAACTTTATTTGATTTTAAATTATTTTACTGTTAATTTAAACTTTATTTAATTTTAAATTATTTACTTTTAATTTCAAATTTATTTAATTTTAAATTATTTTACTTTTAATTTCAAATTTATTTAATTATAAATTATTTAATTTTAATTTCAATTTTATTTAATTTTAAATTATTTACTTTTAATTTCAAATTTATTTAATTTTAAATTATTTTACTTTTAATTTCAAATTTATTTAATTTTAAATTATTTTATTTTTAATTTCAAATTTATTTTATTCTAAATTATTTAATTTTAATTTCAATTTTATTTAATTTTAAATTATTTACTTTTAATTTCAAATTTATTTAATTTTAAATTATTTTACTTTTAATTTAAAATTTATTTAATATTAAATTATTTACTTTTAATTTAAATTTTATTTAATTTTAAATTATTTTACTTTTAATTTCAACTTTATTTGATTTTAAATTATTTTACTGTTTAAACTTTATTTAATTTTAAATTATTTACTTTTAATTTCAAATTTATTTAATTTTAAATTATTTTACTTTTAATTTCAAATTTATTTAATTATAAATTATTTACTTTTAATTTCAACTTAATTTAATTTTAAATTATTTACTTTTAATTTCAAATTTATTTAATTTTAAATTATTTACTTTCAATTTCAACTATATTTGATTTTAAATATTTTACTTTTTATTTAAATTTTTTTTTATTTTAAATTATTTTACTTTTAATTTCAAATTTATTTAATTTTAAATTATTTACTTTTGATTTCAAATTTATTTAACTTTAAATTATTTTAATTTTTAATTTCAACTTTATTTGATTTTAAATTATTTTACTTTTTATTTCAATTTTTTTTTATTTTAAATTATTAACCTTCAATTTCCAATTTATTTGATTTTAAATTAATTACTTTTAATTTGAAATTTATTTAATTTGAAATTATTTTGCTTTTAATTTCAAATTTATTTAATTTTAAATTATTTTACTTTTAATTTCAAATTTATTTAATTTTAAATTATTTACTTTTAATTTCAAATTTATTTAATTTTAAATAATTTTACTTTTAATTTCCAATTTATTTTATTTTAAATTATTTTCGTTTAATTTCCAATTTATTTTATTTTAAATTATTTACTTTTAATTTCAACATTATTTGATTTTAAATTATTTTACTTTTAATTTCAAATTTATTTAATTTTGAATTATATTACTTTTAATTTCCAATTTATTTTATTTTAAATTATTTACTTTTAATTTCAAATTTATTTAATTTTAAATTATTTACTTTTGATTTCAAATTTATTTAACTTTAAATTATTTTAATTTTTAATTTCAACTTTATTTGATTTTAAATTATTTTACTTTTTATTTCAATTTTTTTTTATTTTAAATTATTTTACTTTTAATTTCCAATTTATTTAATTTTAAATTATTTACTTTTAATTTCAACTTTATTTGATTTTAAATTATTTTACTTTTAATCTCAAATTTATTTAATTTTAAATTATTAACCTTCAATTTCCAATTTATTTGATTTTAAATTAATTACTTTTAATTTGAAATTTATTTAATTTGAAATTATTTTGCTTTTAATTTCAAATTTATTTAATTTTAAATTATTTTACTTTTAATTTCAAATTTATTTAATTTTAAATTATTTACTTTTAATTTCAAATTTATTTAATTTTAAATTATTTACTTTTAATTTCAAATTTATTTAATTTTAAATTATTTACTTTTAATTTCAAATTTATATTATTTTAAATTAATTACTTTTAATTTCAAAGTTATTTGGTTGGTTGGTGTAAGTGGCGAGTAATTTTAAATTATTTACTTTTAATTTCAAATTTATTTAATTTTAAATTATTTTACTTTTAATTTCAAATTTATTTAATTTTAAATTATTTACTTTTAATTTCAACTTAATTTAATTTTAAATTATTTTACTTTTACTTTCAAATTTATTTAATTTTAAATTATTTAAATTTAAATTTCAAATTTATTTAATTTTAAATTATTTTACTTTTCATTTCGAATTTATTTAATTTTAAATTATTTTAATTTTAATTTCAAATTTATTTAATTTTAAATTATTTACTTTTAATTTCAACTTAATTTAATTTTAAATTATTTACTTTTAATTTCAAATTTATTTGATTTTAAATTATTTTACTTTCAATTTCAAATGTATTTCATTATAATTATTTACTTTTAATTTCAAATTTATTTAATTTTAAATTATTTTACTTTTAATTTCAAATTTATTTGATTTTAAATTATTTTACTTTTAATTTCAAATTTATTTAATTTTAAATTATTTACTTTTAATTTCAAATTTATTTGATTTTAAATTATTTTACTTTTAATTTCAAATTTATTTAATTTTAAATTATTTACTTTTAATTTCCAATTTATTTTATTTTAAATTATTTACTTTTAATTTCCAATTTATTTTATTTTAAATTATTTACTTTTAATTTCAAATTTATTTTATTTTAAATTATTTAATTTTAATTTCAATTTTATTTTATTTTAAATTATTTACTTTTAATTTCAAATTTATTTAATTTTAAATTATTTACTTTTAATTTCAAATTTATTTAATTTTAAATTATTTTTCTTTTAATTTCAAATTTATTTGATTTTAAATTGTTTTACTTTTAATTTCAAATTTATTCAAATTTAAATTATTTTACTTTTAATTTCAACTTTATTTGATTTTAAATTATTTTACTGTTAATTTAAACTTTATTTAATTTTAAATTATTTACTTTTAATTTCAAATTTATTTAATTTTAAATTATTTTACTTTTAATTTCAAATTTATTTAATTATAAATTATTTTACTTTTAATTTCAAATTTATTTAATTTTAAATTATTTACTTTTAATTTCAAATTTATTTAATTTTAAATTATTTACTTTTAATTTCAAATTTATTTAATTTTAAATTATTTACTTTTAATTTCAAATTTATTTAATTTTAAATTATTTACTTTTAATTTCAAATTTATTTAATTTTAAATTATTTTACTTTTAATTTAAAATTTATTTAATATTAAATTATTTACTTTTAATTTCAATTTTATTTAATTTTAAATTATTTTACTTTTAATTTCAACTTTATTTGATTTTAAATTATTTTACTGTTTAAACTTTATTTAATTTTAAATTATTTACTTTTAATTTCAAATTTATTTAATTTTAAATTATTTTACTTTTAATTTCAAATTTATTTAATTATAAATTATTTACTTTTAATTTCAACTTAATTTAATTTTAAATTATTTACTTTTAATTTCAAATTTATTTAATTTTAAATTATTTACTTTCAATTTCAACTATATTTGATTTTAAATATTTTACTTTTTATTTAAATTTTTTTTTATTTTAAATTATTTTACTTTTAATTTCAAATTTATTTAATTTTAAATTATTTACTTTTGATTTCAAATTTATTTAACTTTAAATTATTTTAATTTTTAATTTCAACTTTATTTGATTTTAAATTATTTTACTTTTTATTTCAATTTTTTTTTATTTTAAATTATTAACCTTCAATTTCCAATTTATTTGATTTTAAATTAATTACTTTTAATTTGAAATTTATTTAATTTGAAATTATTTTGCTTTTAATTTCAAATTTATTTAATTTTAAATTATTTTACTTTTAATTTCAAATTTATTTAATTTTAAATTATTTACTTTTAATTTCAAATTTATTTAATTTTAAATAATTTTACTTTTAATTTCCAATTTATTTTATTTTAAATTATTTTCGTTTAATTTCCAATTTATTTTATTTTAAATTATTTACTTTTAATTTCAACATTATTTGATTTTAAATTATTTTACTTTTAATTTCAAATTTATTTAATTTTGAATTATATTACTTTTAATTTCCAATTTATTTTATTTTAAATTATTTACTTTTAATTTCAAATTTATTTAATTTTAAATTATTTACTTTTGATTTCAAATTTATTTAACTTTAAATTATTTTAATTTTTAATTTCAACTTTATTTGATTTTAAATTATTTTACTTTTTATTTCAATTTTTTTTTATTTTAAATTATTTTACTTTTAATTTCCAATTTATTTAATTTTAAATTATTTACTTTTAATTTCAACTTTATTTGATTTTAAATTATTTTACTTTTAATCTCAAATTTATTTAATTTTAAATTATTAACCTTCAATTTCCAATTTATTTGATTTTAAATTAATTACTTTTAATTTGAAATTTATTTAATTTGAAATTATTTTGCTTTTAATTTCAAATTTATTTAATTTTAAATTATTTTACTTTTAATTTCAAATTTATTTAATTTTAAATTATTTACTTTTAATTTCAAATTTATTTAATTTTAAATTATTTACTTTTAATTTCAAATTTATTTAATTTTAAATTATTTACTTTTAATTTCAAATTTATATTATTTTAAATTAATTACTTTTAATTTCAAAGTTATTTGGTTGGTTGGTGTAAGTGGCGAGTAATTTTAAATTATTTACTTTTAATTTCAAATTTATTTAATTTTATATTATTTTACTTTTAATTTCAAATTTATTTAATTTTAAATTATTTACTTTTAATTTCAACTTAATTTAATTTTAAATTATTTTACTTTTACTTTCAAATTTATTTAATTTTAAATTATTTAAATTTAAATTTCAAATTTATTTAATTTTAAATTATTTTACTTTTCATTTCGAATTTATTTAATTTTAAATTATTTTAATTTTAATTTCAAATTTATTTAATTTTAAATTATTTACTTTTAATTTCAACTTAATTTAATTTTAAATTATTTACTTTTAATTTCAAATTTATTTGATTTTAAATTTATTTTACTTTCAATTTCAAATGTATTTCATTATAATTATTTACTTTTAATTTCAAATTTATTTAATTTTAAATTATTTTACTTTTAATTTCAAATTTATTTGATTTTAAATTATTTTACTTTTAATTTCAAATTTATTTAATTTTAAATTATTTACTTTTAATTTCAAATTTATTTGATTTTAAATTATTTTACTTTTAATTTCAAATTTATTTAATTTTAAATTATTTACTTTTAATTTCCAATTTATTTTATTTTAAATTATTTACTTTTAATTTCCAATTTATTTTATTTTAAATTATTTACTTTTAATTTCAAATTTATTTTATTTTAAATTATTTAATTTTAATTTCAATTTTATTTTATTTTAAATTATTTACTTTTAATTTCAAATTTATTTAATTTTAAATTATTTACTTTTAATTTCAAATTTATTTAATTTTAAATTATTTTTCTTTTAATTTCAAATTTATTTGATTTTAAATTATTTTACTTTTAATTTCAAATTTATTCAAATTTAAATTATTTTACTTTTAATTTCAAATTTATTTAATATTAAATTATTTACTTTTAATTTCAATTTTATTTAATTTTAAATTATTTTACTTTTAATTTCAACTTTATTTGATTTTAAATTATTTTACTGTTAATTTAAACTTTATTTAATTTTAAATTATTTACTTTTAATTTCAAATTTATTTAATTTTAAATTATTTTACTTTTAATTTCAAATTTATTTAATTATAAATTATTTTACTTTTAATTTCAAATTTATTTAATTTTAAATTATTTACTTTTAATTTCAAATTTATTTAATTTTAAATTATTTACTTTTAATTTCAAATTTATTTAATTTTAAATTATTTACTTTTAATTTCAAATTTATTTTATTTTAAATTAATTACTTTTAATTTCAAAGTTATTTGGTTGGTTGGTGTAAGTGGCGAGTAATTTTAAATTATTTACTTTTAATTTCTTTCCAATTTATTTTATTTTAAATTATTTTACTTTTAATTTCAAATTTATTTAATTTTAAATTATTTACTTTTAATTTCAACTTAATTTAATTTTAAATTATTTTACTTTTACTTTCAAATTTATTTAATTTTAAATTATTTAAATTTAAATTTCAAATTTATTTAATTTTAAATTATTTTACTTTTAATTTCGAATTTATTTAATTTTAAATTATTTTAATTTTAATTTCAAATTTATTTAATTTTAAATTATTTACTTTTAATTTCAACTTAATTTAATTTTAAATTATTTACTTTTAATTTCAAATTTATTTGATTTTAAATTATTTTACTTTCAATTTCAAATGTATTTCATTATAATTATTTACTTTAAATTTCAAAATTATTTAATTTTAAATTATTTACTTTTAATTTCAAATTTATTTAATTTTAAATTATTGTACTTTAAATTTAAAATTTATTTAATTTTAAATTATTTTACTTTTAATTTCAAATTTATTTCATTTTAAATTATTTACTTTTAATTTCAACTTAATTTAATTTTAAATTATTTACTTTTAATTTCAAATTTATTTGATTTTAAATTATTTTACTTTTAATTTCAAATGTATTTCATTATAATTATTTACTTTTAATTTCAACTTAATTTAATTTTAAATTATTTTACTTTTAATTTCAAATTTATTTTATTTTAAATTATTTATTTTTAATTTCAATTTTATTTAATTTTGAATTATTTACTTTTAATTTCCAATTTATTTAATTTTAAATTATTTTACTTTTAATTTCAAATTTATTTAATATTAAATTATTTACTTTTAATTTCAAATTTATTTGATTTTAAATTATTTTACTTTTAATTTCAAATGTATTTCATTATAATTATTAACTTTTAATTTCAAATTTATTTAATTTTAAATTATTTTACTTTTAATTTCAAATTTATTTCATTTTAAATTATTTACTTTTAATTTCAACTTAATTTAATTTTAAATTATTTACTTTTAATTTCAAATTTATTTGATTTTAAATTATTTTACTTTTAATTTCAAATGTATTTCATTATAATTATTTACTTTTAATTTCAACTTAATTTAATTTTAAATTATTTTACTTTTAATTTCAAATTTATTTTATTTTAAATTATTTATTTTTAATTTCAATTTTATTTAATTTTGAATTATTTACTTTTAATTTCCAATTTATTTAATTTTAAATTATTTACTTTTAATTTCAACTTAATTTAATTTTAAATTATTTACTTTTAATTTCAAATTTATTTGATTTTAAATTATTTTACTTTTAATTTCAAATGTATTTCATTATAATTATTTACTTTTAATTTCAACTTAATTTAATTTTAAATTATTTTACTTTTAATTTCAAATTTATTTTATTTTAAATTATTTATTTTTAATTTCAATTTTATTTAATTTTGAATTATTTACTTTTAATTTCCAATTTATTTAATTTTAAATTATTTTACTTTTAATTTCAAATTTATTTAATATTAAATTATTTACTTTTAATTTCAAATTTATTTTATTTTAAATTATTTAATTTTAATTTCAAGTTTATTTTATTTTAAATTATTTACTTTTAATTTCAAATTTATTTAATTTTAAATTATTTTACTTTTAATTGCAACTTTATTTGATTTTAAATTATTTACTTTTAATTTCAACTTAAATTAATTTTAAATTATTTTACTTTTACTTTCAAATTTATTTAATTTTAAATTATTTTACTTTAAATTTCAAATTTATTTAATTTCAAATTATTTTACTTTTAATTTCAAATTTATTTAATTTTAAATTATTTACTTTTAATTTCAAATTTATTTAATTTTAAATTATTGTACTTTAAATTTAAAATTTATTTAATTTTAAATTATTTTACTTTTAATTTCAAATTTATTTCATTTTAAATTATTTACTTTTAATTTCAACTTAATTTAATTTTAAATTATTTACTTTTAATTTCAAATTTATTTGATTTTAAATTATTTTACTTTTAATTTCAAATGTATTTCATTATAATTATTTACTTTTAATTTCAACTTAATTTAATTTTAAATTATTTTACTTTTAATTTCAAATTTATTTTATTTTAAATTATTTATTTTTAATTTCAATTTTATTTAATTTTGAATTATTTACTTTTAATTTCCAATTTATTTAATTTTAAATTATTTTACTTTTAATTTCAAATTTATTTAATATTAAATTATTTACTTTTAATTTCAAATTTATTTGATTTTAAATTATTTTACTTTTAATTTCAAATGTATTTCATTATAATTATTAACTTTTAATTTCAAATTTATTTAATTTTAAATTATTTTATTTTAATTTCAAATTTATTTGATTTTAAATTATTTTACTTTTAATTTCAAATTTATTTAATATTAAATTATTTACTTTTAATTTCAATTTTATTTAATTTTAAATTATTTTACTTTTAATTTCAACTTTATTTGATTTTAAATTATTTTACTGTTAATTTAAACTTTATTTAATTTTAAATTATTTACTTTTAATTTCAAATTTATTTAATTTTAAATTATTTTACTTTTAATTTCAAATTTATTTAATTATGGTTGGTTGGTTTAAGTGGCGAGCCTCTTGATCCGGCTGTTCAAGAGACTCCAATTAACGCTATAGCGCCGTTTTGCTACCACTGGCCTCGTGAACCACCAATTTCAAGTATGGAATGAGAGAAAGTAGATTAAAGCCACCCTGTGGCATTTAGGAAATGTACCATATCTGTTGGTAGTATTGTGGCTAGGTTGCTGAGATTGTCAAGAAAAGGACTGCCCAGAAAACAGTATCTAGCTCTGGCTAGCGCTGGGCACTTACAAGTGTAGTGCATTACAGTTTCCCTCTCGTCCGGTTCTTGACAGCTACGGCAGGATAGGTGGAAGGGGATGCCTAGTCTGGCTGCATGTTCACCGATTGGCCAATGCCCAGCAAACACCGCTAGTATTCTGGCAATGTTTTTGCGCGAGTAGTTCAGGAGATCAGCTGTTCTCCTACTTGAATACCGGGGCCATGTTTTTTTGGATGTTTTACATGTTGCTAAGTTCACCCACCTAAGGTTAGCTAGCAATTGGAAGTGAAGGAGGATATTCCGTTTTATACTATTGATTGGAGGGTTCACCTCTTCCGCAAGCAATGCGTCTAGGCCTGAACCCATGCGTGCTAGTTCATCGGCTTTCTCGTTACCTACAATATTCCTATGACCTGGAACCCAAAGTAACGTGACCTCGAACCGGTTACTTATATGCGCTAGCTCTACTGAGCATGCTTTGACCAGCTTAGATGAAATATAAGGAGATTTTAAGGCTAGGATAGCAGCCTGGCTATCCGTGACTATAGCCACCCTGCGCTTAGGGGATGGGTCGTTCTTGAAAGTAAGCAGGCTTTCCAGATAGCCAGCATTTCCGCCTGGAAAACACTAGAGCTATCCGGAAGTCTATAGGAAAGGGCTATTTCCAGCGATTCTGAGTAGACACCAGCGCCAACACCACAGTCCATCTTTGAACCATCAGTGAACAGTACTGAGTCGAACCTTTTCAGAAGGCCTGCTACCTTCCAATCACTGCGAGTCGGTATCTGAACCTTGAAGTTCTTATTAAGTATTAACTGGGGGATGGAATAGTCCGTGGACAAGGGGAGCAGTTCTCTAGCTAACGAGCTAAGAATACGGCTATGTCCGTAAGGTTTGTCACGCCAGTACCCACTTTCTCTGAGTCTGAGCGCGCTGCATGAGGCTAAGTATTTGGTGTGGAGATCAGTTGGGAGAAGGTGCAGAATTGTATTCAGGGCATCCCCCGGCGTTGTCCTTAACGCACCTGTGATGCAAATACATGCACTTCTGTGCACCCTACCTAGCATGGTACGGACATAATCCCTATCTAGGGCAGGCCACCATACTATTGAACCATAGGTGAGGATAGGTCTCACTATAGCAGTGTACAACCATAAAACCATACGAGGTTTTAATCCCCAACTTTTTCCAAGCATTTTTTTGCAAGAGTACAAAGCCGTGTAGGCTTTCTTGACTCTCTCCTCTATATTCCACCTCCAGTTCAACTTCGGGTCGAAAATCAACCCCAAGTATTTGACTTTGGAGGATAGATTCAGTGTTATACCGTCCAATTTTGGTCGAGAAAACACAGGTATTTTGGTTTTTGTGGTGAATAGCATCATTTCGGTTTTGCTAGGGTTGGCATTCAGACCACAGCTGCGGGCCCAGTTGCTAACCATACGTAAGGCTTGTTCCATAATTCCGCTAATTATATTAAGGAATTTGCCAGAAACCAGTATTACAAGGTCGTCCGCATAAGCGACGGCCATTATTCCTTCCTCTTGAAGTTTTGATAAGATTTTGTTCATTACAAGGAGCCATAATAGTGGAGACAGCACACCCCCCGTACCTCTATTAACATACCTAGTAATGTGACAGTTACCGAGGTCTGCTTGCACCTCCCGCGTATGAAGCATGTTGGCTATCCATAGTCTAAGTGGAGCTGCTACCTCCAGTTCCACCAGAGACTCTAGGACAGCGGACACGTGGATATTATTAAAAGCGCCTTCTATATCTAAGAAGGTGGCTAGGGTATATTCTTTATACTGGATGGATTTTTCTACCGTTTGCACAACTTCGTTCAGTGCAGTCTCAGTAGACTTACCTTTGCAGTAGGCATGTTGGAATTTGCACAATGGGGTTCTTTCTAAAACGCTTCTCAACTCCTGGTCAAGAATGCGCTCAAGGGTTTTTAGCATGAAGGATGAGAGACTAATTGGCCTGAAGTCTTTGGCCATTTCGTGTCCTCTTTTTCCCGCTTTTGGTATGAAGACAACCTTTACTCGCCTCCAGCACTGTGGTATGTGGCCGAGTCTGAGGCTGCCCTTGAAAAGTTTTGTCATCCAAGGGATAACTAGCTGTATGGATTCCTGTAGCATCTTTGGGAAGATTCCATCAGGTCCAGAGGATTTATAGGGGGAAAAATTATCGATTGCCCAGGCAATTTTCTTTCCCGTTATAAGTGAGTTTAGCCACTCCCGTTGTGGCTCAGTATTTCCTAAGTCGCCTGTCTGGGCTACATCTTCAGCTTGCACCGTGCAACCTGGGAAATGTGTGTCTACTAACAGCTGCAGAGTCTCTGCAGATGATTCTGTCCAACTACCCTCCGCACTCTTGAGGAAGGACGGATTGGAATGTTCTTTGCTTAGGATTCTACTTAGTCTGGCAGAATCCCTAGTACTTTCAATGGATTCGCAATACTCTTGCCAATTCCTTTTTTTTGCCTCGTTAATTGCTTTTTTGTACTCACGAAGACGGTCCTTGTAGAGTTGCCATGAACCCTGCCTGTAGCAGACGTTGTAGGTTTCTCTAGTCACCTTTCGTAACTTAGTTAAATTGTCATCCCACCACGGAGGGAAAGACTTTTTACTACGCTTGATCGGACATGATACCTTGAATGAGACCTGAAGCTCGTCTGTATTCGCCTGGAATATCTTCAGTTTCGCTTGACGGATACCGAAACGAAGCTTGTTCTCAAGCTTCGCGAGGGGCACCAGGCTTTCCTCGTTAATCAAAAGGAGGTAGGACAAACTGCCTTGCTGCAGTTCCGTAGTATCCCCCTCCTTTTTGATAACCATCCAGTTGTCCATCGGGACATCTGGATTGTGTAATTGCAAGCACCGGAGAAGCTTCTCCCCCTCAATTTGCATCCTAGGCAGCCAAATGCGCGCTCTAGGTCTCCTCGGAATCTCCTTAGCTGGGATTAGACCAATCTTGGCATCCTCCCAGGCATCGCTAATCTTAGCGACACTGCTGCTAAGAAAATCCAGAGAAAACTGATCGACACACTTGACCACCCGGTAGCCCCTGACTACCTCGGATGAATCGAACCCCGGGATAGGCCCACCAGTGCTTGCAAGTAAATGATCCATAACCATCTCTGACAGTTTTGCCTCGATTTCCATCCAGAGCTTGGATGAAACTTTTCTGTTGGGATCTTTATCGTTGATGACAGCTACATTCAAGTGGCATCTGACGATGTCGCTTAGCTTTTTCGCTGTCATCTTCGATTTGGCACTGGTCTCCATCTTGGCGACCTTGGTACGTGCACCTGCTAAGGACTCATCTTGAGACCTATTTCTTTTATTAGCAGGCCGAACTTCAGATTGTGCGATCTGTGTCTCAAATCGTTGCACAATCTGAGTGTATTTTATCTTGTCTTCTGCATCGTTTTCGTGAGTATTCCCCTCAGCTTCATTTCGCGCAATCTTGCTCAAAATAAACTTTGCCTTGGAATACTCACGTTTGAGCAGGGTACCAGAACTTCTAAATTTCTTAATAGTACCAGGCTTGGTACTATCTGTGCTTGTAAGTGTAGTAGTACTATGGCTGGTACTTGCTACACCTACAGGTTTGTTTGTTATTGGTGTACTATGGCTGGTACTTTCGGTGACGTCCGAAGCTGGAGTACCGTAGCTGGTACTGTCACTTACCGTGTCACCCTTAATAGTCTCCTGGCTGGAGGCTAGGAGTTCATCCTCCGAGGATGAACCGATATTTGGATTTGGTTTTAGTTGTTGTTGTTGTTGTTGTTTTTGTTTTGTTGTTGATATAAGTTTCTTCATTGCTGTTCCCACGAGTTTGTCCGGAAATGAGAGTCCATCATGGCAGAGCCGACTTACCATGATAAGGCACTGAATACAACCGACCTTGCCTGGGCATCGGAGGGAGCTCGTTAGCGACTGGTTTGACCCCCAGCCTTTCAGTCCTCGGCACGGCGCTCACACCACCACTGACATTAGGTCGCACACTGCATATTCGGTCTGTGTGCATGTTTAATATGTGGCCACCACGAGGAGGTAATGCAGGCACTTGGCTAGGAACTTCTACAGTTGCAACATTTATACCCTAGGATACAAATGCCTACCCTATAGAATCCCCACCCCGACCCCCATATTTAATTATAAATTATTTACTTTTAATTTCAACTTAATTTAATTTTAAATTATTTACTTTTAATTTCAAATTTATTTAATTTTAAATTATTTTACTTTTAATTTCAAATTTATTTAATTTTAAATTATTTTACTTTTAATTGCAACTTTATTTGATTTTAAATTAATTACTTTTAATTTAAAATTTATTTAATTTTAAATTATTTTACTTTTAATTTAAAATTTATTTAATTTTAAATTATTTTACTTTTAATTTCAAATTTATTTAATTTTAAATTATTTACTTTTAATTTCAAATTTATTTAATTTTACTTTTAATTTCAAATTTATTTAATTTTAAATTATTTTACATTTAATTGCAACTTTATTTGATTTTAAATTATTTACTTTTAATTTCAAATTTATTTAATTTTAAATTATTTATTTTTAATTTCAAATTTATTTAATTTTAAATTATTTACTTTCAATTTCAACTATATTTGATTTTAAACTATTTTACTTTTTATTTCAATTTTTTTTAATTTTAAATTATTTTACTTTAAATTTCAAATTTATTTAATTTTAAATTATTTACTTTTAATTTCAACTTAATTTAATTTTAAATTATTTACTTTTAATTTCAAATTTATTTAATTTTAAATTATTTAACTTTTAATTTCAAATTTATTTAATTTTGAATTATTTTACTTTTAATTTCAAATTTATTTAATTTTAAATTATTTACTTTTAATTTCAAATTTATTTTATTTTAAATTAATTACTTTTAATTTCAAAGTTATTTGGTTGGTTGGTGTAAGTGGCGAGTAATTTTAAATTATTTACTTTTAATTTCAAATTTATTTAATTTTAAATTATTTTACTTTTAATTTCAAATTTATTTAATTTTAAATTATTTTACTTTTAATTTCACATTTATTTAATATTAAATTATTTACTTTTAATTTCAATTTTATTTAATTTTAAATTATTTTACTTTTAATTTCACATTTATTTAATATTAAATTATTTACTTTTAATTTCAATTTTATTTAATTTTAAATTATTTTACTTTTAATTTCAACTTTATTTGATTTTAAATTATTTTACTGTTAATTTAAACTTTATTTTAAATTATTTTACTTTTAATTTCAAATTTATTTAATTATAAATTATTTACTTTAAATTTCAAATTTATTTTATTCTAAATTATTTACTTTTAATTTCAAATTTATTTTATTCTAAATTATTTAATTTTAATTTTAAATTTATTTAATTTTAAATTATTTTACTTTTAATTGCAACTTTATTTGATTTTAAATTATTTTACTTTTAATTTCAAATTTATTTAATATTAAATTATTTACTTTTAATTTCAATTTTATTTAATTTTAAATTATTTTACTTTTAATTTCACATTTATTTAATATTAAATTATTTACTTTTAATTTCAATTTTATTTAATTTTAAATTATTTTACTTTTAATTTCAACTTTATTTGATTTTAAATTATTTTACTGTTAATTTAAACTTTATTTAATTTTAAATTATTTACTTTTAATTTCAAATTTATTTAATTTTAAATTATTTTACTTTTAATTTCAAATTTATTTAATTATAAATTATTTACTTTTAATTTCAAATTTATTTTATTCTAAATTATTTAATTTTAATTTCAATTTTATTTAATTTTAAATTATTTACTTTTAATTTCAAATTTATTTAATTTTAAATTATTTTACTTTTAATTTCAAATTTATTTAATATTAAATTATATACTTTTAATTTCAATTTTATTTAATTTTAAATTATTTTACTTTTAATTTCAACTTTATTTGATTTTAAACTATTTTACTGTTAATTTAAACTTTATTTAATTTTAAATTATTTACTTTTAATTTCAAATTTATTTAATTTGAAATTATTTTACTTTTAATTTCAAATTTATTTAATTATAAATTATTTACTTTTAATTTCAACTTAATTTAATTTTAAATTATTTACTTTTAATTTCAAATTTATTTAATTTTAAATTATTTTACTTTTAATTTCAAATTTATTTAATTTTAAATTATTTACTTTTAATTTCAAATTTATTTAATTTTAAATTATTTTACTTTTAATTGCAAATTTATTTAATATTAAATTATTTACTTTTAATTTCAATTTTATTTAATTTTAAATTATTTTACTTTTAATTTCAACTTTATTTGATTTTAAATTATTTTACTGTTAATTTAAACTTTATTTAATTTTAAATTATTTACTTTTAATTTCAAATTTATTTAATTTTAAATTATTTTACTTTTAATTTCAAATTTATTTAATTATAAATTATTTACTTTTAATTTCAACTTAATTTAATTTTAAATTATTTACTTTTAATTTCAAATTTATTTAATTATAAATTATTTTACTTTTAATTTCAAATTTATTTAATTTTAAATTATTTTACTTTTAATTGCAACTTTATTTGATTTTAAATTATTTACTTTTAATTTCAAATTTATTTAATTTTAAATTATTTATTTTTAATTTCAAATTTATTTAATTTTAAATTATTTACTTTCAATTTCAACTATATTTGATTTTAAACTATTTTACTTTTTATTTCAATTTTTTTTAATTTTAAATTATTTTACTTTAAATTTCAAATTTATTTAATTTTAAATTATTTACTTTTAATTTCAACTTAATTTAATTTTAAATTATTTACTTTTAATTTCAAATTTATTTAATTTTAAATTATTTAACTTTTAATTTCAAATGTATTTAATTTTGAATTATTTTACTTTTAATTTCAAATTTATTTAATTTTAAATTATTTACTTTTAATTTCAAATTTATTTTATTTTAAATTAATTACTTTTAATTTCAAAGTTATTTGGTTGGTTGGTGTAAGTGGCGAGTAATTTTAAATTATTTACTTTTAATTTCAAATTTATTTAATTTTAAATTATTTTACTTTTAATTTCAAATTTATTTAATTTTAAATTATTTACTTTTAATTTCAACTTAATTTAATTTTAAATTATTTTACTTTTACTTTCAAATTTATTTAATTTTAAATTATTTAAATTTAAATTTCAAATTTATTTAATTTTAAATTATTTTACTTTTCATTTCGAATTTATTTAATTTTAAATTATTTTAATTTTAATTTCAAATTTATTTAATTTTAAATTATTTACTTTTAATTTCAACTTAATTTAATTTTAAATTATTTTACTTTTAATTTCACATTTATTTAATATTAAATTATTTACTTTTAATTTCAACTTAATTTAATTTTAAATTATTTTACTTTTACTTTCAAATTTATTTAATTTTAAATTATTTAAATTTAAATTTCAAATTTATTTAATTTTAAATTATTTTACTTTTCATTTCAAATTTATTTAATATTAAATTATTTACTTTTAATTTCAATTTTATTTAATTTTAAATTATTTTACTTTTAATTTCAACTTTATTTGATTTTAAATTATTTTACTGTTAATTTAAACTTTATTTTAAATTATTTTACTTTTAATTTCAAATTTATTTAATTATAAATTATTTACTTTTAATTTCAAATTTATTTAATTATAAATTATTTACTTTTAATTTCAAATTTATTTTATTCTAAATTATTTACTTTTAATTTCAAATTTATTTTATTCTAAATTATTTAATTTTAATTTTAAATTTATTTAATTTTAAATTATTTTACTTTTAATTGCAACTTTATTTGATTTTAAATTATTTTACTTTTAATTTCAAATTTATTTAATATTAAATTATTTACTTTTAATTTAAATTTTATTTAATTTTAAATTATTTTCCTTTTAATTTCACATTTATTTAATATTAAATTATTTACTTTTAATTTCAATTTTATTTAATTTTAAAATATTTTACTTTTAATTTCAACTTTATTTGATTTTAAATTATTTTACTGTTAATTTAAACTTTATTTAATTTTAAATTATTTACTTTTAATTTCAAATTTATTTAATTTTAAATTATTTTACTTTTCATTTCGAATTTATTTAATTTTAAATTATTTTAATTTTAATTTCAAATTTATTTAATTTTAAATTATTTACTTTTAATTTCAACTTAATTTAATTTTAAATTATTTTACTTTTAATTTCACATTTATTTAATATTAAATTATTTACTTTTAATTTCAACTTAATTTAATTTTAAATTATTTTACTTTTACTTTCAAATTTATTTAATTTTAAATTATTTAAATTTAAATTTCAAATTTATTTAATTTTAAATTATTTTACTTTTCATTTCAATTTTATTTAATTTTAAATTATTTACTTTTAATTTCAAATTTATTTAATTTTAAATTATTTTACTTTTAATTTCAAATTTATTTAATATTAAATTATTTACTTTTAATTTCAATTTTATTTAATTTTAAATTATTTTACTTTTAATTTCAACTTTATTTGATTTTAAACTATTTTACTGTTAATTTAAACTTTATTTAATTTTAAATTATTTACTTTTAATTTCAAATTTATTTAATTTTAAATTATTTTACTTTTAATTTCAAATTTATTTAATTATAAATTATTTACTTTTAATTTCAACTTAATTTAATTTTAAATTATTTACTTTTAATTTCAAATTTATTTAATTTTAAATTATTTTACTTTTAATTTCAAATTTATTTAATTTTAAATTATTTACTTTTAATTTCAAATTTATTTAATTTTAAATTATTTACTTTTAATTTCCAATTTATTTTATATTAAATTATTTACTTTTAATTTAAAATTTATTTTATTCTAAATTATTTAATTTTAATTTCAATTTCATTTAATTTTAAATTATTTACTTTTAATTTCAAATTTATTTAATTTTAAATTATTTTACTTTTAATTGCAAATTTATTTAATATTAAATTATTTACTTTTAATTTCAATTTTATTTAATTTTAAATTATTTTACTTTTAATTTCAACTTTATTTGATTTTAAATTATTTTACTGTTAATTTAAACTTTATTTAATTTTAAATTATTTACTTTTAATTTCAAATTTATTTAATTTTAAATTATTTTACTTTTAATTTCAAATTTATTTAATTATAAATTATTTACTTTTAATTTCAACTTAATTTAATTTTAAATTATTTACTTTTAATTTCAAATTTATTTAATTATAAATTATTTTACTTTTAATTTCAAATTTATTTAATTTTAAATTATTTTACTTTTAATTGCAACTTTATTTGATTTTAAATTATTTACTTTTAATTTCAAATTTATTTAATTTTAAATTATTTATTTTTAATTTCAAATTTATTTAATTTTAAATTATTTACTTTCAATTTCAACTATATTTGATTTTAAACTATTTTACTTTTTATTTCAATTTTTTTTAATTTTAAATTATTTTACTTTAAATTTCAAATTTATTTAATTTTAAATTATTTACTTTTAATTTCAACTTAATTTAATTTTAAATTATTTTACTTTTAATTTCAAATTTATTTAATTTTAAATTATTTACTTTTAATTTCAACTTAATTTAATTTTAAATTATTTTACTTTTAATTGCAACTTTATTTGATTTTAAATTATTTACTTTTACTTTCAACGTTATTTGATTTTAAATTATTTACTTTTAATTTCAAATTTATTTAATTTTAAATTACTTATTTTTAATTTCAAATTTATTTAATTTTAAATTACTTATTTTTAATTTCAAATTTATTTAATTTTAAATTATTTACTTTAATTTCAACTATATTTGATTTTAAACTATTTTACTTTTTATTTCAATTTTTTTTTTATTTTAAATTATTTTACTTTTAATTTCAAATTTATTTAATTTTAAATTATTTTACTTTTAATTTCAAATTTATTTAATTTTAAATTATTTACTTTTAATTTACAATTTATTTTATTTTAAATTATTTTCGTTTAATTTCCAATTTATTTTATTTTAAATTATTTACTTTTAATTTCAACATTATTTGATTTTAAATTATTTTACTTTTAATTTCAAATTTATTTAATTTTAAATAATTTTACTTTTAATTTCAAATTTATTTAATTTTAAATTATTTAACTTTGAATTTCAAAATTATTTAATTTTCAATTATTTTACTTTTAATTTCAAATTTAATTACTTTTAATTTCAAATTTATTTACTATTAAATTATTTTACTTTTAATTTCAAATTTATTTAATTTTAAATTATTTACTTTTAATTTTAATTTTATTTAATTTTAAATTAATTTACTTTTAATTACAACTTTATTTAATTTTAAATTATTTACTTTCAATTTCAACTATATTTGATTTTAAACTATTTTACTTTTTATTTCAATTTTTTTTTTATTTTAAATTATTTTACTTTTAATTTCAAATTTATTTAATTTTAAATTATTTTACTTTTAATTTCAAATTTATTTAATTTTAAATTATTTACTTTTAATTTACAATTTATTTTATTTTAAATTATTTTCGTTTAATTTCCAATTTATTTTATTATAAATTATTTACTTTTAATTTCAACATTATTTAATTTTAAATTATTTATTTTTAATTTCAAATTTATTTAATTTTAAATTATTTACTTTCAATTTCAACTATATTTGATTTTAAACTATTTTACTTTTTATTTCAATTTTTTTTAATTTTAAATTATTTTACTTTAAATTTCAAATTTATTTAATTTTAAATTATTTACTTTTAATTTCAACTTAATTTAATTTTAAATTATTTACTTTTAATTTCAAATTTATTTAATTTTAAATTATTTAACTTTTAATTTCAAATTTATTTAATTTTAAATTATTTTACTTTTAATCTCAAATTTTTTTAATTTTAAATTATTTTAATTTTAATTTCAAATTTATTTAATTTTAAATTATTTACTTTTAATTTCAACTTAATTTAATTTTAAATTATTTACTTTTAATTTCAAATTTATTTGATTTTAAATTATTTTACTTTCAATTTCAAATGAATTTCATTATAATTATTTACTTTTAATTTCAAATTTATTTAATTTTAAATTATTTTACTTTTAATTTCAAATTTATTTGATTTTAAATTATTTTACTTTTAATTTCAAATTTATTTAATTTTAAATTATTTACTTTTAATTTCAAATTTATTTGATTTTAAATTATTTTACTTTTAATTTCAAATTTATTTAATTTTAAATTATTTACTTTTAATTTCCAATTTATTTTATTTTAAATTATTTACTTTTAATTTCCAATTTATTTTATTTAAAATTATTTACTTTTAATTTCAAATTTATTTTATTTTAAATTATTTAATTTTAATTTCAATTTTATTTTATTTTAAATTATTTACTTTTAATTTCAAATTTATTTAATTTTAAATTCTTTACTTTTAATTTCAAATTTATTTAATTTTAAATTATTTTTCTTTTAATTTCAAATTTATTTGATTTTAAATTATTTTACTTTTAATTTCAAATTTATTTAAATTTAAATTATTTTACTTTTAATTTCAAATTTATTTAATATTAAATTATTTACTTTTAATTTCAATTTTATTTAATTTTAAATTATTTTACTTTTAATTTCAACTTTATTTGATTTTAAATTATTTTACTGTTAATTTAAACTTTATTTAATTTTAAATTATTTACTTTTAATTTCAAATTTATTTAATTTTAAATTATTTTACTTTTAATTTCAAATTTATTTAATTATAAATTATTTAATTTTAATTTCAATTTTATTTAATTTTAAATTATTTACTTTTAATTTCAAATTTATTTAATTTTAAATTATTTTACTTTTAATTTCAATTTTATTTAATTTTAAATTATTTTATTTTTAATTTCAAATTTATTTTATTCTAAATTATTTAATTTTAATTTCAATTTTATTTAATTTTAAATTATTTACTTTTAATTTCAAATTTATTTAATTTTAAATTATTTTACTTTTAATTTAAAATTTATTTAATATTAAATTATTTACTTTTAATTTCAATTTTATTTAATTTTAAATTATTTTACTTTTAATTTCAACTTTATTTGATTTTAAATTATTTTACTGTTTAAACTTTATTTAATTTTAAATTATTTACTTTTAATTTCAAATTTAATTAATTTTAAATTATTTTACTTTTAATTTCAAATTTATTTAATTATAAATTATTTACTTTTAATTTCAACTTAATTTAATTTTAAATTATTTTACTTTTAATTGCAACTTTATTTGTTTTAAATTATTTACTTTTAATTTCAAATTTATTTAATTTTAAATTATTTATTTTTAATTTCAAATTTATTTAATTTTAAATTATTTACTTTCAATTTCAACTATATTTGATTTTAAACTATTTTACTTTTTATTTCAATTTTTTTTTTATTTTAAATTATTTTACTTTTAATTTCAAATTTATTTAATTTTAAATTATTTACTTTTAATTTCAAATTTATTTAATTTTAAATTATTTTACTTTTAATTTAAAATTTATTTAATATTAAATTATTTACTTTTAATTTCAATTTTATTTAATTTTAAATTATTTTACTTTTAATTTCAACTTTATTTGATTTTAAATTATTTTACTGTTTAAACTTTATTTAATTTTAAATTATTTACTTTTAATTTCAAATTTAATTAATTTTAAATTATTTTACTTTTAATTTCAAATTTATTTAATTATAAATTATTTACTTTTAATTTCAACTTAATTTAATTTTAAATTATTTTACTTTTAATTGCAACTTTATTTGATTTTAAATTATTTACTTTTAATTTCAAATTTATTTAATTTTAAATTATTTACTTTTAATTTCAAATTTATTTAATTTTAAATTATTTTACTTTTAATTTCAATTTTATTTAATTTTAAATTATTTTATTTTTAATTTCAAATTTATTTTATTCTAAATTATTTAATTTTAATTTCAATTTTATTTAATTTTAAATTATTTACTTTTAATTTCCAATTTATTTTATTTTAAATTATTTACTTTTAATTTCCAATTTATTTTATTTAAAATTATTTACTTTTAATTTCAAATTTATTTTATTTTAAATTATTTAATTTTAATTTCAATTTTATTTTATTTTAAATTATTTACTTTTAATTTCAAATTTATTTAATTTTAAATTCTTTACTTTTAATTTCAAATTTATTTAATTTTAAATTATTTTTCTTTTAATTTCAAATTTATTTGATTTTAAATTATTTTTATTTTAATTTCAAATTTATTTGATTTTAAATTATTTTACTTTTAATTTCAAATTTATTTAATTTTAAATTATTTACTTTTAATTTCCAATTTATTTTATTTTAAATTATTTACTTTTAATTTCCAATTTATTTAATTTAAAATTATTTACTTTTAATTTAAAATTTATTTAATATTAAATTATTTACTTTTAATTTCAATTTTATTTAATTTTAAATTATTTTACTTTTAATTTCAACTTTATTTGATTTTAAATTATTTTACTGTTTAAACTTTATTTAATTTTAAATTATTTTACTTTTAATTTCAAATTTATTTAATTTTAAATTATTTTACTTTTAATTTCAAATTTATTTAATTTTAAATTATTTACTTTTAATTTACAATTTATTTTATTTTAAATTATTTTCGTTTAATTTCCAATTTATTTTATTTTAAATTATTTACTTTTAATTTCAACATTATTTGATTTTAAATTATTTTACTTTTAATTTCAAATTTATTTAATTTTAAATAATTTTACTTTTAATTTCAAATTTATTTAATTTTAAATTATTTAACTTTGAATTTCAAAATTATTTAATTTTCAATTATTTTACTTTTAATTTCAAATTTATTTACTTTTAATTTCAAATTTATTTACTATTAAATTATTTTACTTTTAATTTCAAATTTATTTAATTTTAAATTATTTACTTTTAATTTTAATTTTATTTAATTTTAAATTAATTTACTTTTAATTACAACTTTATTTAATTTTAAATTATTTACTTTCAATTTCAACTATATTTGATTTTAAACTATTTTACTTTTTATTTCAATTTTTTTTTTATTTTAAATTATTTTACTTTTAATTTCAAATTTATTTAATTTTAAATTATTTTACTTTTAATTTCAAATTTATTTAATTTTAAATTATTTACTTTTAATTTACAATTTATTTTATTTTAAATTATTTTCGTTTAATTTCCAATTTATTTTATTATAAATTATTTACTTTTAATTTCAACATTATTTAATTTTAAATTATTTATTTTTAATTTCAAATTTATTTAATTTTAAATTATTTACTTTCAATTTCAACTATATTTCATTTTAAACTATTTTACTTTTTATTTCAATTTTTTTAATTTTAAATTATTTTACTTTAAATTTCAAATTTATTTAATTTTAAATTATTTACTTTTAATTTCAACTTAATTTAATTTTAAATTATTTACTTTTAATTTCAAATTTATTTAATTTTAAATTATTTAACTTTTAATTTCAAATTTATTTAATTTTAAATTATTTTACTTTTAATCTCAAATTTTTTTAATTTTAAATTATTTTAATTTTAATTTCAAATTTAATTAATTTTAAATTATTTTACTTTTAATTTCAAATTTATTTAATTATAAATTATTTACTTTTAATTTCAACTTAATTTAATTTTAAATTATTTACTTTTAATTGCAACTTTATTTGATTTTAAATTATTTACTTTTAATTTCAAATTTATTTAATTTTAAATTATTTACTTTTAATTTCAAATTATTTAATTTTAAATTATTTTACTTTTAATTTCAATTTTATTTAATTTTAAATTATTTTATTTTTAATTTCAAATTTATTTTATTCTAAATTATTTAATTTTAATTTCAATTTTATTTAATTTTAAATTATTTACTTTTAATTTCCAATTTATTTTATTTTAAATTATTTACTTTTAATTTCCAATTTATTTTATTTAAAATTATTTACTTTTAATTTCAAATTTATTTTATTTTAAATTATTTAATTTTAATTTCAATTTTATTTTATTTTAAATTATTTACTTTTAATTTCAAATTTATTTAATTTTAAATTCTTTACTTTTAATTTCAAATTTATTTAATTTTAAATTATTTTTCTTTTAATTTCAAATTTATTTGATTTTAAATTATTTTTCTTTTAATTTCAAATTTATTTGATTTTAAATTATTTTACTTTTAATTTCAAATTTATTTAATTTTAAATTATTTACTTTTAATTTCCAATTTATTTTATTTTAAATTATTTACTTTTAATTTCCAATTTATTTAATTTAAAATTATTTACTTTTAATTTAAAATTTATTTAATATTAAATTATTTACTTTTAATTTCAATTTTATTTAATTTTAAATTATTTTACTTTTAATTTCAACTTTATTTGATTTTAAATTATTTTACTGTTTAAACTTTATTTAATTTTAAATTATTTACTTTTAATTTCAAATTTAATTAATTTTAAATTATTTTACTTTTAATTTCAAATTTATTTAATTATAAATTATTTACTTTTAATTTCAACTTAATTTAATTTTAAATTATTTTACTTTTAATTGCAACTTTATTTGATTTTAAATTATTTACTTTTAATTTCAAATTTATTTAATTTTAAATTATTTATTTTTAATTTCAAATTTATTTAATTTTAAATTATTTACTTTCAATTTCAACTATATTTGATTTTAAATTATTTTACTTTTAATTTCAACTTTATTTGATTTTAAATTATTTTACTGTTTAAACTTTATTTAATTTTAAATTATTTACTTTTAATTTCAAATTTAATTAATTTTAAATTATTTTACTTTTAATTTCAAATTTATTTAATTATAAATTATTTACTTTTAATTTCAACTTAATTTAATTTTAAATTATTTTACTTTTAATTTCAAATTTATTTAATTTTAAATTATTTACTTTCAATTTCAAATTTATTTAATTTTAAATTATTTTTCTTTTAATTTCAAATTTATTTGATTTTAAATTATTTTACTTTTAATTTCAAATTTATTTAAATTTAAATTATTTACTTTTAATTTCCAATTTATTTTATTTTAAATTATTTACTTTTAATTTCCAATTTATTTTATTTAAAATTATTTACTTTTAATTTAAAATTTATTTAATATTAAATTATTTACTTTTAATTTCAATTTTATTTAATTTTAAATTATTTTACTTTTAATTTCAACTTTATTTGATTTTAAATTATTTTACTGTTTAAACTTTATTTAATTTTAAATTATTTACTTTTAATTTCAAATTTAATTAATTTTAAATTATTTTACTTTTAATTTCAAATTTATTTAATTATAAATTATTTACTTTTAATTTCAACTTAATTTAATTTTAAATTATTTTACTTTTAATTGCAACTTTATTTGATTTTAAATTATTTACTTTTAATTTCAAATTTATTTAATTTTAAATTCTTTACTTTTAATTTCAAATTTATTTAATTTTAAATTATTTTTCTTTTAATTTCAAATTTATTTGATTTTAAATTATTTTACTTTTAATTTCAAATTTATTTAAATTTAAATTATTTTACTTTTAATTTCAAATTTATTTAATATTAAATTATTTACTTTTAATTTCAACTTAATTTAATTTTAAATTATTTTACTTTTAATTTCAAATTTATTTAATTTTAAATTATTTACTTTTAATTTCAACTTAATTTAATTTTAAATTATTTTACTTTTAATTGCAACTTTATTTGATTTTAAATTATTTACTTTTACTTTCAACGTTATTTGATTTTAAATTATTTACTTTTAATTTCAAATTTATTTAATTTTAAATTACTTATTTTTAATTTCAAATTTATTTAATTTTAAATTACTTATTTTTAATTTCAAATTTATTTAATTTTAAATTATTTACTTTAATTTCAACTATATTTGATTTTAAACTATTTTACTTTTTATTTCAATTTTTTTTTTATTTTAAATTATTTTACTTTTAATTTCAAATTTATTTAATTTTAAATTATTTTACTTTTAATTTCAAATTTATTTAATTTTAAATTATTTACTTTTAATTTACAATTTATTTTATTTTAAATTATTTTCGTTTAATTTCCAATTTATTTTATTTTAAATTATTTACTTTTAATTTCAACATTATTTGATTTTAAATTATTTTACTTTTAATTTCAAATTTATTTAATTTTAAATAATTTTACTTTTAATTTCAAATTTATTTAATTTTAAATTATTTAACTTTGAATTTCAAAATTATTTAATTTTCAATTATTTTACTTTTAATTTCAAATTTATTTACTTTTAATTTCAAATTTATTTACTATTAAATTATTTTACTTTTAATTTCAAATTTATTTAATTTTAAATTATTTACTTTTAATTTTAATTTTATTTAATTTTAAATTAATTTACTTTTAATTACAACTTTATTTAATTTTAAATTATTTACTTTCAATTTCAACTATATTTGATTTTAAACTATTTTACTTTTTATTTCAATTTTTTTTTTATTTTAAATTATTTTACTTTTAATTTCAAATTTATTTAATTTTAAATTATTTTACTTTTAATTTCAAATTTATTTAATTTTAAATTATTTACTTTTAATTTACAATTTATTTTATTTTAAATTATTTTCGTTTAATTTCCAATTTATTTTATTATAAATTATTTACTTTTAATTTCAACATTATTTAATTTTAAATTATTTATTTTTAATTTCAAATTTATTTAATTTTAAATTATTTACTTTCAATTTCAACTATATTTGATTTTAAACTATTTTACTTTTTATTTCAATTTTTTTTAATTTTAAATTATTTTAATTTTAATTTCAAATTTATTTAATTTTAAATTATTTACTTTTAATTTCCAATTTATTTTATTTTAAATTATTTACTTTTAATTTCCAATTTATTTTATTTAAAATTATTTACTTTTAATTTCAAATTTATTTAATTTTAAATTATTTACTTTTAATTTCAAATTTATTTAATTTTAAATTATTTAACTTTTAATTTCAAATTTATTTAATTTTAAATTATTTTACTTTTAATTTCAAATTTATTTGATTTTAAATTATTTTACTTTTAATTTCAAATTTATTTAATTTTAAATTATTTACTTTTAATTTCAAATTTATTTGATTTTAAATTATTTTACTTTTAATTTCAAATTTATTTAATTTTAAATTATTTACTTTTAATTTCCAATTTATTTTATTTTAAATTATTTACTTTTAATTTCCAATTTATTTTATTTAAAATTATTTACTTTTAATTTCAAATTTATTTTATTTTAAATTATTTAATTTTAATTTCAATTTTATTTTATTTTAAATTATTTACTTTTTATTTCAATTTTTTTTTTATTTTAAATTATTTTACTTTAAATTTCAAATTTATTTAATTTTAAATTATTTACTTTTAATTTCAACTTAATTTAATTTTAAATTATTTACTTTTAATTTCAAATTTATTTAATTTTAAATTATTTAACTTTTAATTTCAAATTTATTTAATTTTAAATTATTTTACTTTTAATCTCAAATTTTTTTAATTTTAAATTATTTTAATTTTAATTTCAAATTTATTTAATTTTAAATTATTTACTTTTAATTTCAACTTAATTTAATTTTAAATTATTTACTTTTAATTTCAAATTTATTTGATTTTAAATTATTTTACTTTCAATTTCAAATGAATTTCATTATAATTATTTACTTTTAATTTCAAATTTATTTAATTTTAAATTATTTTACTTTTAATTTCAAATTTATTTGATTTTAAATTATTTTACTTTTAATTTCAAATTTATTTAATTTTAAATTATTTACTTTTAATTTCAAATTTATTTGATTTTAAATTATTTTACTTTTAATTTCAAATTTATTTAATTTTAAATTATTTACTTTTAATTTCCAATTTATTTTATTTTAAATTATTTACTTTTAATTTCCAATTTATTTTATTTAAAATTATTTACTTTTAATTTCAAATTTATTTTATTTTAAATTATTTAATTTTAATTTCAATTTTATTTTATTTTAAATTATTTACTTTTAATTTCAAATTTATTTAATTTTAAATTCTTTACTTTTAATTTCAAATTTATTTAATTTTAAATTATTTTTCTTTTAATTTCAAATTTATTTGATTTTAAATTATTTTACTTTTAATTTCAAATTTATTTAAATTTAAATTATTTTACTTTTAATTTCAAATTTATTTAATATTAAATTATTTACTTTTAATTTCAATTTTATTTAATTTTAAATTATTTTACTTTTAATTTCAACTTTATTTGATTTTAAATTATTTTACTGTTAATTTAAACTTTATTTAATTTTAAATTATTTACTTTTAATTTCAAATTTATTTAATTTTAAATTATTTTACTTTTAATTTCAAATTTATTTAATTATAAATTATTTAATTTTAATTTCAATTTTATTTAATTTTAAATTATTTACTTTTAATTTCAAATTTATTTAATTTTAAATTATTTTACTTTTAATTTCAATTTTATTTAATTTTAAATTATTTTATTTTTAATTTCAAATTTATTTTATTCTAAATTATTTAATTTTAATTTCAATTTTATTTAATTTTAAATTATTTACTTTTAATTTCAAATTTATTTAATTTTAAATTATTTTACTTTTAATTTAAAATTTATTTAATATTAAATTATTTACTTTTAATTTCAATTTTATTTAATTTTAAATTATTTTACTTTTAATTTCAACTTTATTTGATTTTAAATTATTTTACTGTTTAAACTTTATTTAATTTTAAATTATTTACTTTTAATTTCAAATTTAATTAATTTTAAATTATTTTACTTTTAATTTCAAATTTATTTAATTATAAATTATTTACTTTTAATTTCAACTTAATTTAATTTTAAATTATTTTACTTTTAATTGCAACTTTATTTGATTTTAAATTATTTACTTTTAATTTCAAATTTATTTAATTTTAAATTATTTATTTTTAATTTCAAATTTATTTAATTTTAAATTATTTACTTTCAATTTCAACTATATTTGATTTTAAACTATTTTACTTTTTATTTCAATTTTTTTTTTATTTTAAATTATTTTACTTTTAATTTCAAATTTATTTAATTTTAAATTATTTACTTTTAATTTCAAATTTATTTAATTTTAAATTATTTTACTTTTAATTTAAAATTTATTTAATATTAAATTATTTACTTTTAATTTCAATTTTATTTAATTTTAAATTATTTTACTTTTAATTTCAACTTTATTTGATTTTAAATTATTTTACTGTTTAAACTTTATTTAATTTTAAATTATTTACTTTTAATTTCAAATTTAATTAATTTTAAATTATTTTACTTTTAATTTCAAATTTATTTAATTATAAATTATTTACTTTTAATTTCAACTTAATTTAATTTTAAATTATTTTACTTTTAATTGCAACTTTATTTGATTTTAAATTATTTACTTTTAATTTCAAATTTATTTAATTTTAAATTATTTACTTTTAATTTCAAATTTATTTAATTTTAAATTATTTTACTTTTAATTTCAATTTTATTTAATTTTAAATTATTTTATTTTTAATTTCAAATTTATTTTATTCTAAATTATTTAATTTTAATTTCAATTTTATTTAATTTTAAATTATTTTCTTTTAATTTCAAATTTATTTGATTTTAAATTATTTTACTTTTAATTTCAAATTTATTTAATTTTAAATTATTTACTTTTAATTTCCAATTTATTTTATTTTAAATTATTTACTTTTAATTTCCAATTTATTTTATTTAAAATTATTTACTTTTAATTTAAAATTTATTTAATATTAAATTATTTACTTTTAATTTCAATTTTATTTAATTTTAAATTATTTTACTTTTAATTTCAACTTTATTTGATTTTAAATTATTTTACTGTTTAAACTTTATTTAATTTTAAATTATTTACTTTTAATTTCAAATTTAATTAATTTTAAATTATTTTACTTTTAATTTCAAATTTATTTAATTATAAATTATTTACTTTTAATTTCAACTTAATTTAATTTTAAATTATTTTACTTTTAATTGCAACTTTATTTGATTTTAAATTATTTACTTTTAATTTCAAATTTATTTAATTTTAAATTATTTATTTTTAATTTCAAATTTATTTAATTTTAAATTATTTACTTTCAATTTCAACTATATTTGATTTTAAATTATTTTACTTTTAATTTCAACTTTATTTGATTTTAAATTATTTTACTGTTTAAACTTTATTTAATTTTAAATTATTTACTTTTAATTTCAAATTTAATTAATTTTAAATTATTTTACTTTTAATTTCAAATTTATTTAATTATAAATTATTTACTTTTAATTTCAACTTAATTTAATTTTAAATTATTTTACTTTTAATTTCAAATTTATTTAATTTTAAATTATTTACTTTCAATTTCAAATTTATTTAATTTTAAATTATTTTTCTTTTAATTTCAAATTTATTTGATTTTAAATTATTTTACTTTTAATTTCAAATTTATTTAAATTTAAATTATTTACTTTTAATTTCCAATTTATTTTATTTTAAATTATTTACTTTTAATTTCCAATTTATTTTATTTAAAATTATTTACTTTTAATTTAAAATTTATTTAATATTAAATTATTTACTTTTAATTTCAATTTTATTTAATTTTAAATTATTTTACTTTTAATTTCAACTTTATTTGATTTTAAATTATTTTACTGTTTAAACTTTATTTAATTTTAAATTATTTACTTTTAATTTCAAATTTAATTAATTTTAAATTATTTTACTTTTAATTTCAAATTTATTTAATTATAAATTATTTACTTTTAATTTCAACTTAATTTAATTTTAAATTATTTTACTTTTAATTGCAACTTTATTTGATTTTAAATTATTTACTTTTAATTTCAAATTTATTTAATTTTAAATTCTTTACTTTTAATTTCAAATTTATTTAATTTTAAATTATTTTTCTTTTAATTTCAAATTTATTTGATTTTAAATTATTTTACTTTTAATTTCAAATTTATTTAAATTTAAATTATTTTACTTTTAATTTCAAATTTATTTAATATTAAATTATTTACTTTTAATTTCAATTTTATTTAATTTTAAATTATTTACTTTTACTTTCAAATTTATTTAATTTTAAATTATTTTACTTTTAATTTAAAATTTATTTAATATTAAATTATTTACTTTTAATTTCAATTTTATTTAATTTTAAATTATTTTACTTTTAATTTCAACTTTATTTGATTTTAAATTATTTTACTGTTTAAACTTTATTTAATTTTAAATTATTTACTTTTAATTTCAAATTTAATTAATTTTAAATTATTTTACTTTTAATTTCAAATTTATTTAATTATAAATTATTTACTTTTAATTTCAACTTAATTTAATTTTAAATTATTTACTTTTAATTTCAAATTTATTTAATTTTAAATTATTTACTTTCAATTTCAACTATATTTGATTTTAAATATTTTACTTTTTATTTAAATTTTTTTTTATTTTAAATTATTTTACTTTTAATTTCAAATTTATTTAATTTTAAATTATTTACTTTTGATTTCAAATTTATTTAACTTTAAATTATTTTAATTTTTAATTTCAACTTTATTTGATTTTAAATTATTTTACTTTTTATTTCAATTTTTTTTTATTTTAAATTATTTTACTTTTAATTTCAAATTTATTTAATTATAAATTATTTACTTTTAATTTCAACTTAATTTAATTTTAAATTATTTACTTTTAATTTCAAATTTATTTAATTTTAAATTATTTACTTTCAATTTCAACTATATTTGATTTTAAATATTTTACTTTTTATTTAAATTTTTTTTTATTTTAAATTATTTTACTTTTAATTTCAAATTTATTTAATTTTAAATTATTTACTTTTGATTTCAAATTTATTTAACTTTAAATTATTTTAATTTTTAATTTCAACTTTATTTGATTTTAAATTATTTTACTTTTTATTTCAATTTTTTTTTATTTTAAATTATTTTACTTTTAATTTCCAATTTATTTAATTTTAAATTATTTACTTTTAATTTCAACTTTATTTGATTTTAAATTAATTACTTTTAATTTGAAATTTATTTAATTTGAAATTATTTTGCTTTTAATTTCAAATTTATTTAATTTTAAATTATTTTACTTTTAATTTCAAATTTATTTAATTTTAAATTATTTACTTTTAATTTCAAATTTATTTAATTTTAAATAATTTTACTTTTAATTTCCAATTTATTTTATTTTAAATTATTTTCGTTTAATTTCCAATTTATTTTATTTTAAATTATTTACTTTTAATTTCAACATTATTTGATTTTAAATTATTTTACTTTTAATTTCAAATTTATTTAATTTTAAATTATATTACTTTTAATTTCCAATTTATTTTATTTTAAATTATTTACTTTTAATTTCAAATTTATTTAATTTTAAATTATTTACTTTTGATTTCAAATTTATTTAACTTTAAATTATTTTAATTTTTAATTTCAACTTTATTTGATTTTAAATTATTTTACTTTTTATTTCAATTTTTTTTTATTTTAAATTATTTTACTTTTAATTTCAAATTTATTTAAATTTAAATTATTTTACTTTTAATTTCAAATTTATTTAATATTAAATTATTTACTTTTAATTTCAATTTTATTTAATTTTAAATTATTTACTTTTACTTTCAAATTTATTTAATTTTAAATTATTTTACTTTTAATTTAAAATTTATTTAATATTAAATTATTTACTTTTAATTTCAATTTTTAATTTTAAATTATTTTAAATTATTTACTTTTAATTTCAACATTATTTGATTTTAAATTATTTTACTTTTAATTTCAAATTTATTTAATTTTAAATTATATTACTTTTAATTTCCAATTTATTTTATTTTAAATTATTTACTTTTAATTTCAAATTTATTTAATTTTAAATTATTTACTTTTGATTTCAAATTTATTTAACTTTAAATTATTTTAATTTTTAATTTCAACTTTATTTGATTTTAAATTATTTTACTTTTTATTTCAATTTTTTTTTATTTTAAATTATTTTACTTTTAATTTCCAATTTATTTAATTTTAAATTATTTACTTTTAATTTCAACTTTATTTGATATTAAATTATTTTACTTTTAATCTCAAATTTATTTAATTTTAAATTATTAACCTTCAATTTCCAATTTATTTGATTTTAAATTAATTACTTTTAATTTGAAATTTATTTAATTTGAAATTATTTTGCTTTTAATTTCAAATTTATTTAATTTTAAATTATTTTACTTTTAATTTCAAATTTATTTAATTTTAAATTATTTACTTTTAATTTCAAATTTATTTAATTTTAAATTATTACTTTTAATTTCAAATTTATTTAATTTTAAATTATTTACTTTTAATTTCAAATTTATTTTATTTTAAATTAATTACTTTTAATTTCAAAGTTATTTGGTTGGTTGGTGTAAGTGGCGAGTAATTTTAAATTATTTACTTTTAATTTCAAATTTATTTAATTTTAAATTATTTTACTTTTAATTTCAAATTTATTTAATTTTAAATTATTTACTTTTAATTTCAACTTAATTTAATTTTAAATTATTTTACTTTTACTTTCAAATTTATTTAATTTTAAATTATTTAAATTTAAATTTCAAATTTATTTAATTTTAAATTATTTTACTTTTAATTTCGAATTTATTTAATTTTAAATTATTTTAATTTTAATTTCAAATTTATTTAATTTTAAATTATTTACTTTTAATTTCAACTTAATTTAATTTTAAATTATTTACTTTTAATTTCAAATTTATTTGATTTTAAATTATTTTACTTTCAATTTCAAATGTATTTCATTATAATTATTTACTTTTAATTTCAAATTTATTTAATTTTAAATTATTTTACTTTTAATTTCAAATTTATTTGATTTTAAATTATTTTACTTTTAATTTCAAATTTATTTAATTTTCAATTATTTACTTTTAATTTCAAATTTATTTGATTTTAAATTATTTTACTTTTAATTTCAAATTTATTTAATTTTAAATTATTTACTTTTAATTTCCAATTTATTTTATTTTAAATTTTTTACTTTTAATTTCCAATTTATTTTATTTAAAATTATTTACTTTTAATTTCAAATTTATTTTATTTTAAATTATTTAATTTTAATTTCAATTTTATTTTATTTTAAATTATTTACTTTTAATTTCAAATTTATTTAATTTTAAATTATTTACTTTTAATTTCAAATTTATTTAATTTTAAATTATTTTTCTTTTAATTTCAAATTTATTTGATTTTAAATTATTTTACTTTTAATTTCAAATTTATTTAAATTTAAATTATTTTACTTTTAATTTCAAAATTATTTAATATTAAATTATTTACTTTTAATTTCAATTTTATTTAATTTTAAATTATTTTACTTTTAATTTCAACTTTATTTGATTTTAAATTATTTTACTGTTAATTTAAACTTTATTTAATTTTAAATTATTTACTTTTAATTTCAAATTTATTTAATTTTAAATTATTTTACTTTTAATTTCAAATTTATTTAATTATAAATTATTTTACTTTTAATTTCAAATTTATTTAATTTTAAATTATTTACTTTTAATTTCAAATTTATTTAATTTTAAATTATTTACTTTTAATTTCAAATTTATTTAATTTTAAATTATTTACTTTTAATTTCAAATTTATTTTATTTTAAATTAATTACTTTTAATTTCAAAGTTATTTGGTTGGTTGGTGTAAGTAGCGAGTAATTTTAAATTATTTACTTTTAATTTCTTTCCAATTTATTTTATTTTAAATTATTTTACTTTTAATTTCAAATTTATTTAATTTTAAATTATTTACTTTTAATTTCAACTTAATTTAATTTTAAATTATTTTACTTTTACTTTCAAATTTATTTAATTTTAAATTATTTAAATTTAAATTTCAAATTTATTTAATTTTAAATTATTTTACTTTTAATTTCGAATTTATTTAATTTTAAATTATTTTAATTTTAATTTCAAATTTATTTAATTTTAAATTATTTACTTTTAATTTCAACTTAATTTAATTTTAAATTATTTACTTTTAATTTCAAATTTATTTGATTTTAAATTATTTTACTTTCAATTTCAAATGTATTTCATTATAATTATTTACTTTTAATTTCAAATTTATTTAATTTTAAATTATTATACTTTTAATTTCAAATTTATTTGATTTTAAATTATTTTACTTTTAATTTCAAATTTATTTAATTTTAAATTATTTACTTTTAATTTCAAATTTATTTGATTTTAAATTATTTTACTTTTAATTTCAAATTTATTTAATTTTAAATTATTTACTTTTAATTTCCAATTTATTTTATTTTAAATTATTTACTTTTAATTTCCAATTTATTTTATTTTAAATTATTTACTTTTAATTTCAAATTTATTTTATTTTAAATTATTTAATTTTAATTTCAATTTTATTTTATTTTAAATTATTTACTTTTAATTTCAAATTTATTTAATTTTAAATTATTTACTTTTAATTTCAAATTTATTTAATTTTAAATTATTTTTCTTTTAATTTCAAATTTATTTGATTTTAAATTATTTTACTTTTAATTTCAAATTTATTTAAATTTAAATTATTTTACTTTTAATTTCAAATTTATTTAATATTAAATTATTTACTTTTAATTTCAATTTTATTTAATTTTAAATTATTTTACATTTAATTTCAACTTTATTTGATTTTAAATTATTTTACTGTTAATTTAAACTTTATTTAATTTTAAATTATTTACTTTTAATTTCAAATTTATTTAATTTTAAATTATTTTACTTTTAATTTCAAATTTATTTAATATTAAATTATTTACTTTTAATTTCAATTTTATTTAATTTTAAATTATTTTACTTTTAATTTCAACTTTATTTGATTTTAAATTATTTTACTGTTAATTTAAACTTTATTTAATCTTAAATTATTTACTTTTAATTTCAAATTTATTTAATTTTAAATTATTTTACTTTTAATTTCAAATTTATTTAATTATAAATTATTTAATTTTAATTTCAATTTTATTTAATTTTAAATTATTTACTTTTAATTTCAAATTTATTTAATTTTAAATTATTTTACTTTTAATTTCAAATTTATTTAATTTTAAATTATTTTATTTTTAATTTCAAATTTATTTTATTCTAAATTATTTAATTTTAATTTCAATTTTATTTAATTTTAAATTATTTACTTTTAATTTCAAATTTATTTAATTTTAAATTATTTTACTTTTAATTTAAAATTTATTTAATATTAAATTATTTACTTTTAATTTCAATTTTATTTAATTTTAAATTATTTTACTATTAATTTCAACTTTATTTGATTTTAAATTATTTTACTGTTTAAACTTTATTTAATTTTAAATTATTTACTTTTAATTTCAAATTTATTTAATTTTAAATTATTTTACTTTTAATTTCAAATTTATTTAATTATAAATTATTTACTTTTAATTTCAACTTAATTTAATTTTAAATTATTTACTTTTAATTTCAAATTTATTTAATTTTAAATTATTTACTTTCAATTTCAACTATATTTGATTTTAAACTATTTTACTTTTTATTTATATTTTTTTTTATTTTAAATGATTTTACTTTTAATTTCAAATTTATTTAATTTTAAATTATTTTGCTTTTAATTGCAAATTTATTTAATTTTAAATTATTTACTTTTAATTTCCAATTTATTTTATTTTAAATTATTTTCGTTTAATTTCCAATTTATTTTATTTTAAATTATTTACTTTTAATTTCAACATTATTTGATTTTAAATTATTTTACTTTTAATTTCAAATTTATTTAATTTTAAATTATATTACTTTTAATTTCCAATTTATTTTATTTTAAATTATTTACTTTTAATTTCAAATTTATTTAATTTTAAATTATTTACTTTTGATTTCAAATTTATTTAACTTTAAATTATTTTAATTTTTAATTTCAACTTTATTTGATTTTAAATTATTTTACTTTTTATTTCAATTTTTTTTTATTTTAAATTATTTTACTTTTAATTTCCAATTTATTTAATTTTAAATTATTTACTTTTAATTTCAACTTTATTTGATTTTAAATTATTTTACTTTTAATCTCAAATTTATTTAATTTTAAATTATTAACCTTCAATTTCCAATTTATTTGATTTTAAATTAATTACTTTTAATTTGAAATTTATTTAATTTGAAATTATTTTGCTTTTAATTTCAAATTTATTTAATTTTAAATTATTTTACTTTTAATTTCAAATTTATTTAATTTTAAATTATTTACTTTTAATTTCAAATTTATTTAATTTTAAATTATTTACTTTTAATTTCAAATTTATTTAATTTTAAATTATTTACTTTTAATTTCAAATTTATTTTATTTTAAATTAATTACTTTTAATTTCAAAGTTATTTGGTTGGTTGGTGTAAGTGGCGAGTCCTGGACGACTGTCCATGTTCTCCAATTAGCGCAATAGCGCCGTTTTCATACCACTCATTCTCGCGACCAAAGGGCAAGTAAATATGGCAAGTGGGGTGTTTGTTAGAGCCATTTCGTGGCGTTCAAGTAACGGGTTATGTCAACAGGTTTTTTCCCGGCAATATCGCTTAGCGCATTAAAGAAGGGACTGCCGAGAGTCTGGCCCTGGCCAGCGCTGGACACTCGCAGACGAAATGCACTATTGTTTCTTCTACGTTTGTTATAAGGCAGCTGCGACGCGAAGGATTAAACGGGATACCAAGCCTGGAGGCATGCACGCCAATCGGCCAGTGGCCCGTAAGTACGGCTACTGTTCTGGCCAGATCCTTTCGTGGTAGTTTAAGAAGTTCGTCACTTCTGTTTTTATTGTACGACGGCCAGGTACTCCTCGCCGTATTGCAGTTATTTAACCCAACCCATCTGGAGTTGGCTAAGGAAAGGTAGTGCAAGTTTATGTCTCTTTTTACCGTGTTCATTGGTAGCTGCACCTGTTCTGCCAATGTATGGTCTAAGCCCGAGCCCGATCTAGCCAATTCGTCAGCACGTTCATTACCCTCAATGTTCCTATGACCGGGAACCCAAAAGAGTGTAATGTTGAGATGACTGCCTATGTATGTGAGTTCTTCGTAGCAGTTCCTAACTAGTTTCGAGGATATGACGGCAGAGTTAAGAGCCAAGATAGCGGCCTGACTATCTGTAACTACTGCCACATTCCGCTTAGTTGTGGAGTCGTTCCTTAGTGCTTGGCATGCCTTCCAGATTGCTAGCATTTCCGCCTGGAAGACACTACATCTGTCTGGTAGCCTATAGGAATGTGCAAGTTTAAGGGCATCCGAGTATGCTCCAGCGCCAACACCGCAGTTCATTTTGGAACCGTCTGTGTATAGCACTGTGTCCATGTTAGCAAGTGGGTTATTAGCTTTCCACTCATTCCTGGTTGGCAATCTGACTTTGAATTTCTTGTCGATCTCCAATTTTGGAATAGTGTAATCAGTGGTTATTGTATCTAAGTAGCTGCCTGTAGTGCCTAAGATTCTACCATGTCCGTAGGGTTTAACTTGCCAGTGCTTGTTCTCTTTAAGCCTGAGCGCACTACAAGTAGCAAGGTTCTTAATGTGGAGATCAAGGGGGAGAAGGTGTAGAAGCAAGTCCAAGGCAGCACTTGGCGTCGTTCTTAACGCTCCAGTGATGCTTAAACTAGCACTTCTCTGGACTTTGCATAGCATGACACTGATATATTGTTTCTCGACAGCAGGCCACCACACCACTGAACCGTAGGTGAGGATAGGTCGTACAACGGCAGTATAGAGCCATAGAACCATCCGTGGTTTCAGACCCCATTTTTTTCCCAGCATTTTTTTGCATGAATAAAGGGCTATACAGGCCTTCTTTACTCTTTCCTCAATATTAAGTCTCCAGTTCAGTTTCGGGTGTAACATTACACCTAGATACCGTACACTGGAGGCCAGATTCAGAGTTTCCCCGTCCAGTCTAGGTCGGTTAAACGCGGGTATTTTTGTTTTTGTGGTAAACAGCATTAATTCCGTTTTCTTCGGATTAACATTAAGGCCACACTCTTTGGCCCAATTGCTTACCATTAGCAAAGCTCTTTCCATAATTTCGCTTATTATGTGAAGGTATTTGCCAGAGACCAGTATCACTAGGTCATCCGCGTACGCTATAGTTATAATTCCCTCCGCCTGGAGTTTCCTAAAAATCTTATCCATCGCTATTAGCCACAGTAGGGGAGACAACACGCCCCCCTGCGGCGTATCTCTTTTGGTGAATCTGGTAATATGGCTGTTACCAAGATCCGCCTGTATTTGTCTTGATTGAAGCATCTTTACAATCCAGCTGCACATAGCTGGGCAAACCCCTAGTTCGCTCAAGGACTCTTGGATAGCTTCTACTTGTATGTTGTTAAAGGCACCTTCTATGTCTAGAAAGGTGGCAAGGGTGTATTGCTTGTAGTGCAACGATTTTTCCACATTACGTACCACTTCACTTAAAGCAGTGTCAGTGGACTTACCTTTACAGTACGCATGCTGTGACTTGCATAGCGGAGTAATATCAAGAACTTTCCTTAGCTCGACTTCGAGTAGGCGTTCCAGTGTTTTTAGCATGAAAGAACAGAGGCTGATCGGCCTGAAGTCCTTTGCTGTTTCGTGCCCTCTCCTTCCAGCTTTTGGGATGAAGACTACCCTAGCCCTCCTCCATGACTGTGGTATATGGCTAAGCACAAGGCTACCTGTAAATAATTTTTTAATGATGGGAATAATAAGCTCCTTACCTTCCTGTAACATCTTATGAAAAATACCGTCTGGACCTGCGGATTTGTATGGAACAAAATTGTTGATCGCCCAGGCGATCATATTATCTGTTACCAATGATTTGACCCATTCCCCTGACTGCGATATAGTTTCCTGGTTGCCCGTCTGAGCAGCTCCGTCAACCTCCGAGCAGCCTGGAAAGTGGGTGTTCACTAGTAAGTTTAGAGTTTCTGAGGACGACTCCGTCCATGTTCCTTCCGAAGTCTTCAGAAAGGATGGATTTGAGTGCTCTTTGGAAAGAACCCGACTAAGTCTTTCGAGGTTTCGATGGATTCGCAGTAATCTTGCCAAGATTGATTCTTAGCTGTGCGAATAGCTTTTTTGTACTCTTTTAACCGGTCCTTATAGAGTTGCCATGTGTTTCTTTTATAGCAGAAATTATAGGCTTCCCTAGTCTCCCTTCTTAGGCTCGTCAGATTTTCATTCCACCATACTGGGAACGATTTCTTGCTTCGCTTTATAGGACATGAAACTTTGAAAGATACCTGCATGGCCTTTGCGAACTTCTCCGTCTGTTCTTCTAGTTGGGTAATGGATCTTATATCTGAATCCGAATTATCTATGGCTGATAATTTTTGTCTTAGTACATTTCTGAAAGTAGTCCAGTTTGTACTTTTGGGATTTCTGAAGGGCTTAGGGCTATCGCGCATGTAATTTATATTGAAGAGTATCCAAGTATGATCTGAAAAAGATTTTTTCTCCGATACTCTCCAATTTTCTAGCTTCAGGGAATCATTATTACTAATGCAGGTAATATCGATAACCTCTTCCCATCCCGGACAACTGTCCGAACTTGGGAATGTAAAGGTGGGAGTATTACCCCTATTTGCAACTATTAGGTTAGTATTTAATATAAAATCAAAAAGTGACTCACCTCTGTCATTTATTTCAGAGCTTCCCCACAGGGTATGTCTGGCATTCGCATCGCAGCCGGCTAGGAGATTGTTTCCTTTGTCATGGACTAGTTGCTGGAATTCCAGTGGCGAGGCAGGTTTATCGTGAGCCATATACACCGAACTGATGTATAGCTCCTTACCACCCTCCTGTTCAATCTTGACAACGGTCAGATCTACAGAACTGAAATTAGAGCAAAGAAAGGCATTAATGTGTTTTTTAACCAGAATACATGTTCTGGGCTTACCACCGTTCACTTCCACAGGCTTGTAGAATAGGTTATAATTTCGGCATGACAGACCTCTAATTCTGGAGGTGTTAATCCACGGTTCTTGAATAATGGCGATGTCGTGGTCTTCCTCAACTAGGAAGACCAGCAGGTTATCCGAAGCACTTTTGGAGTGCTTAAGGTTGATCTGAACCACCTTCAACATCGCCATCTTTAGTGTTAAATGTTTCCGTCTCTGTGTCTAGAGACATTTCCTCAAGAAGATCGTTGGCCTCATCTAGGCCATCGACCTCCTGCGCATCTTTAAATACTTTTAATTTGGCCAGCCTGATGCGAAAACGCAACTTGAACTCCAGCCTTTCCAGAGGCTGGAGACTCTCCTCGTTTATAAGGAGGATGAACGAGACACTACTCTTCTGGGTATCCACGTATCCCGGCTCTTTCTTTAACACTGCCGAGTTGGTCATAAGCACATCGGGGTTGTGCAGGTGCAGGCACCGAAGAAGCTTCTCCCCGTCTATGTCCATCCTGGGTAACCATATACGAGCCCTGGGTCTCACTGGGATTTCCTTAGCGGGGATTAGGCCAATCGTGGCTTCCTCCCAAGCGTTACTAATCTTAGTAACACTGGCGCTAAGAAAATCCTTGGAGAACAGGTCCACGCAACGGATAACCCAGTATCCCCTGATTACCTCGGATGAATCATAGCCAGAGAGAGGCCCCTTACACTCCAAGAGCTGATCCATAACCATCTCGGACAGCTTTGCTTCTATTTTTGCCCAGAGTTCGGCTGAGAGCTTTGCTTCTATTTTTACCTTTCCGAAACTCTGCTTTCTCATTGATTATGGCAAGCGCCAAGTGATCCTTGACTATATCACTATACTTGCGCTGCTGCGACGTATTTTTTCTTGTCTCTGTCTTTGCAAGTTTTGCTTTTGGTCTGTTCATACTAGCTTCATCCTGGGATCTTTCCCTTTTAGCTGGTATGGACGGCTTGACGCTATTAGCAACATGAGCTTCATAGTGCTTAATAATATCATCGCAATTCTTGCGGTCCTCTTCGTCCCTCTCATTGACTCTACCTTCGGCCTCGTTCTGAACAATCTTGTTCAAAATGAACTTGTTTTTCAGGTATCGTCTTCTGAGAATGGACCCCGAGCTTCTAACCGTTCTACTTTTTGTGGAAGTACTAGGTCTGGTACTTCCAGAACTTGAGGGCTTTGGAGTACTATGGCTGGTACTACCGCTGCCCCCAGAAACTTGTTCTCTTGGAGCACTGTGGCAGGTACTCTCAGGCTTGGTTTTGGTTTGATTTGTGTTGGTACTGTGGCTGGTACTTTTAACTGTCTCCTGACTGGAGGCCAGAAGATCATCTTCAGAAGACGATCCGATGTTAAGTTGGTTTTGTTGTTTTTTGTTGTTTTTATTGTTGTAATTCATATTTTGTTCCCACGAGAATGTCCGGAAAGAGGAGTCCGTCCCAGCAGAGCCGACATACTGGGATAAGGCACTTATACAACCGACCTTGCCCGGGCATCGGAGGGAGCTCGTTAGCGGCTGGTTTGACCCCCAGCCTTTCAGTCCTCGGCACGGCGCTCACCCCACCACTGACATTAGGTTTGAGAATGGGAAGTTGGTATAATTGACGGGAAAGAATGGATAAGGATATGGATTGGGGTAAGAAAGGAAGCGACTGTTAGCTACGTAGAAACGCATTGCCCAGAGCGAACCGGCGTGATGGGCATGTCACGCACATTAGGAGGTCGTCGCCACTCGCCCCTCAAATTTATTTAATTTTAAATTATTTACTTTTAATTTCAAATTTATTTAATTTTAAATTATTTTACTTTAAATTTCAAATTTATTTAATTTTAAATTATTTACTTTTAATTCCAACTTAATTTAATTTTAAATAATTTACCTTTAATATCAAATTTATTTAATTTTAAATTATTTAACTTTTAATTTCAAATTTATTTAATTTTGAATTATTTTACTTTTAATTTCAAATTTATTTAATTTTAAATTATTTTACTTTTAATTTCAAATTTATTTAATTTTAAATTATTTTACTTTTAATCTCAAATTTTTTTAATTTTAAATTATAAACTTTTAATTTCCAATTTATTTTATTTTAAATTATTTACTTTTACTTTCAACGTTATTTGATTTTAAATTATTTACTTTTAATTTCAAATTTATTTAATTTTAAATTATTTATTTTTAATTTCAAATTTATTTAATTTTAAATTATTTACTTTAATTTCAACTATATTTGATTTTAAACTATTTTACTTTTTATTTCAATTTTTTTTTTATTTTAAATTATTTTACTTTTAATTTCCAATTTATTTTATTTTAAATTATTTACTTTTACTTTCAACGTTATTTGATTTTAAATTATTTACTTTTAATTTCAAATTTATTTAATTTTAAATTATTTATTTTTAATTTCAAATTTATTTAATTTTAAATTATTTACTTTAATTTCAACTATATTTGATTTTAAACTATTTTACTTTTTATTTCAATTTTTTTTTTATTTTAAATTATTTTACTTTTAATTTCAAATTTATTTAATTTTAAATTATTTTACTTTTAATTTCAAATTTATTTAATTTTAAATTATTTACTTTTAATTTCCAATTTATTTTATTTTAAATTATTTTCGTTTAATTTCCAATTTATTTTATTTTAAATTATTTACTTTTAATTTCAACATTATTTGATTTTAAATTATTTTACTTTTAATTTTAAATTTATTTAATTTTAAATTATTTTACTTTTAATTTCAAATTTATTTAATTTTAAATTATTTAACTTTTAATTTCAAAATTATTTAATTTTCAATTATTTTACTTTTAATTTCAAATTTATTTACTTTTAAATTATTTTACTTTTAATTTCAAATTTATTTAATTTTAAATTATTTACTTTTAATTTTAATTTTATTTAATTTTAAATTAATTTACTTTTAATTACAACTTTATTTGATTTTACATTACTTTACTGTTAATTTCAACTTTATTTAATTTGAAATTATTTACTTTTAATTTCAAATTTATTTAATTTTAAATTATTTTACTTTTAATTTCAAATTTATTTAATCTTAAATTATTTACTTTTAATTTCAACTTAATTTAATTTTAAATTATTTTACTTTTACTTTCAAATTTATTTAATTTTAAATTATTTTAATTTAAATTTCAAATTTATTTAATTTTAAATTATTTTACTTTTAATTTCGAATTTTTAATTTCCAATTTATTTTATTTTAAATTATTTACTTTTAATTTCCAATTTATTTAATTTTAAATTATTTACTTTTAATTTCAAATTTATTTTATTTTAAATTATTTATTTTTAATTTCAAATTTATTTAATTTTAAATTATTTACTTTTAATTTCAAATTTATTTAATTTTAAATTATTTTACTTTTAATTTCAAATTTATTTAATTTTAAATTATTTACTTTTAATTTCAACTTAATTTAATTTTAAATTATTTACTTTTAATTTCAAATTTATTTAATTTTAAATTATTTTACTTTAAATTTTAAAGTTATTTAATTTTAAATTATTTACTTTTAATTTAAAATGTATTTCATTATAATTATTTACTTTTAATTTCAAATTTATTTAATTTTAAATTATTTTACTTTTAATTTCAAATTTATTTAATTTTAAATTATTTTACTTTTAATTTCAAATTTATTTGATTTTAAATTATTTTACTTTTAATTTCAAATTTATTTAATTTTAAATTTTTTACTTTTAATTTTAAATTTATTTGATTTTAAATTATTTTACTTTTAATTTCAAATTTATTTAATTTTAAATTATTTACTTTTAATTTCCAATTTATTTTATTTTAAATTATTTACTTTTAATTTCAAATTTATTTTACTTTAAATTATTTAATTTTAATTTCAATTTTATTTAATTTTAAATTATTTACTTTTAATTTCAAATTTATTTAATTTTAAATTATTTACTTTTAATTTCAAATTTATTTAATTTTAAATTATTTTACTTTAAATTTCAAATTTATTTAATTTTAAATTATTTACTTTTAATTTCAACTTAATTTAATTTTAAATAATTTACCTTTAATATCAAATTTATTTAATTTTAAATTATTTAACTTTTAATTTCAAATTTATTTAATTTTGAATTATTTTACTTTTAATTTCAAATTTATTTAATTTTAAATTATTTTACTTTTAATTTCAAATTTATTTAATTTTAAATTATTTTACTTTTAATCTCAAATTTTTTTAATTTTAAATTATAAACTTTTAATTTCCAATTTATTTTATTTTAAATTATTTACTTTTACTTTCAACGTTATTTGATTTTAAATTATTTATTTTTAATTTCAAATTTATTTAATTTTAAATTATTTATTTTTAATTTCAAATTTATTTAATTTTAAATTATTTACTTTAATTTCAACTATATTTGATTTTAAACTATTTTACTTTTTATTTCAATTTTTTTTTTATTTTAAATTATTTTACTTTTAATTTCCAATTTATTTTATTTTAAATTATTTACTTTTACTTTCAACGTTATTTGATTTTAAATTATTTACTTTTAATTTCAAATTTATTTAATTTTAAATTATTTATTTTTAATTTCAAATTTATTTAATTTTAAATTATTTACTTTAATTTCAACTATATTTGATTTTAAACTATTTTACTTTTTATTTCAATTTTTTTTTTATTTTAAATTATTTTACTTTTAATTTCAAATTTATTTAATTTTAAATTATTTTACTTTTAATTTCAAATTTATTTAATTTTAAATTATTTACTTTTAATTTCCAATTTATTTTATTTTAAATTATTTTCGTTTAATTTCCAATTTATTTTATTTTAAATTATTTACTTTTAATTTCAACATTATTTGATTTTAAATTATTTTACTTTTAATTTCAAATTTATTTAATTTTAAATTATTTTACTTTTAATTTCAAATTTATTTAATTTTAAATTATTTAACTTTTAATTTCAAAATTATTTAATTTTCAATTATATTACTTTTAATTTCAAATTTATTTACTTTTAATTTCAAATTTATTTACTTTTAAATTATTTTACTTTTAATTTCAAATTTATTTAATTTTAAATTATTTACTTTTAATTTTAATTTTATTTAATTTTAAATTAATTTACTTTTAATTACAACTTTATTTGATTTTACATTACTTTACTGTTAATTTCAACTTTATTTAATTTTAAATTATTTACTTTTAATTTCAAATTTATTTAATTTTAAATTATTTTACTTTTAATTTAAAATTTATTTAATTTTAAATTATTTACTTTTAATTTCAACTTAATTTAATTTTAAATTATTTTACTTTTACTTTCAAATTTATTTAATTTTAAATTATTTTAATTTAAATTTCAAATTTATTTAATTTTAAATTATTTTACTTTTAATTTCGAATTTTTAATTTCCAATTTATTTTATTTTAAATTATTTACTTTTAATTTCCAATTTATTTAATTTTAAATTATTTACTTTTAATTTCAAATTTATTTTATTTTAAATTATTTATTTTTAATTTCAAATTTATTTAATTTTAAATTATTTACTTTTAATTTCAAATTTATTTAATTTTAAATTATTTTACTTTTAATTTCAAATTTATTTAATTTTAAATTATTTACTTTTAATTTCAACTTAATTTAATTTTAAATTATTTACTTTTAATTTCAAATTTATTTAATTTTAAATTATTTTACTTTAAATTTTAAATTTATTTAATTTTAAATTATTAACTTTTAATTTCAAATGTATTTCATTATAATTATTTACTTTTAATTTCAAATTTATTTAATTTTAAATTATTTTACTTTTAATTTCAAATTTATTTAATTTTAAATTATTTTACTTTTAATTTCAAATTTATTTGATTTTAAATTATTTTACTTTTAATTTCAAATTTATTTAATTTTAAATTATTTTACTTTTAATTTCAAATTTATTTGATTTTAAATTATTTTACTTTTAATTTCAAATTTATTTAATTTTAAATTTTTTACTTTTAATTTTAAATTTATTTGATTTTAAATTATTTACTTTTAATTTCAACTTAATTTAATTTTAAATTATTTATTTTTAATTTTTAATTTATTTAATTTTAAATTATTTACTTTCAATTTCAAATTTATTTAATTTTAAATTATTTTACTTTTAATTTCAAATTTATTTAATTTTAAATTATTTACTTTTAATTTCAAATTTATTTAATTTTAAATTATTTACTTTTAATTTAAAATTTATTTAATTTTAAATTATTTTACTTTTAATTTCAAATTTATTTAATTTTAAATTATTTACTTTTAATTTCAAATTTATTTAATTTTAAATTATTTACTTTTAATTTCAAATTTATTTAATTTTAAATTATTTACTTTTAATTTCAAATTTATTTAATTTTAAATTATTTTACTTTAAATTTCAAATTTATTTAATTTAAAATTATTTTACTTTTAATTTCAAATTTATTTAATTTAAAATTATTTACTTTTAATTTCAAATTTATTTAATTTTAAATTATTTACTTTTAATTTCAAATTTATTTAATTTTAAATTATTTACTTTTAATTTCAAATTTATTTAATTTTAAATTATTTACTTTTAATTTCAAATTTATTTAATTTTAAATTATTTACTTTTAATTTCAAATTTATTTAATTTAAAATTATTTACTTTTAATTTCAAATTTATTTAATTTTAAATTATTTACTTTTAATTTCAAATTTATTTAATTTTAAATTCTTTTACTTTTAATTTCAACTTAATTTAATTTTAAATTATTTACTTTTAATTTCAAATTTATTTAATTTTAAATTATTTTACTTTTAATTTCAAATTTATTTAATTTTAAATTATTTTACTTTTAATTTCAAATTTATTTAATTTTAAATTATTTACTTTTAATTTCCAATTTATTTTATTTTAAATTATTTTCGTTTAATTTCCAATTTATTTTATTTTAAATTATTTACTTTTAATTTCAACATTATTTGATTTTAAATTATTTTACTTTTAATTTCAAATTTATTTAATTTTAAATTATTTTACTTTTAATTTCAAATTTATTTAATTTTAAATTATTTTACTTTTAATTTCAAATTTATTTCATTTTAAATTATTTACTTTTAATTTCAACTTAATTTAATTTTAAATTATTTATTTTTAATTTTAAATTTATTTAATTTTAAATTATTTACTTTCAATTTCAAATTTATTTAATTTTAAATTATTTTACTTTTAATTTCAAATTTATTTAATTTTAAATTATTTACTTTTAATTTCAAATTTATTTAATTTTAAATTATTTACTTTTAATTTAAAATTTATTTAATTTTAAATTATTTTACTTTTAATTTCAAATTTATTTAATTTTAAATTATTTACTTTTAATTTCAAATTTATTTAATTTTAAATTATTTACTTTTAATTTCAAATTTATTTAATTTTAAATTATTTTACTTTAAATTTCAAATTTATTTAATTTTAAATTATTTTACTTTAAATTTCAAATTTATTTAATTTTAAATTATTTTACTTTTAATTTCAAATTTATTTAATTTAAAATTATTTACTTTTAATTTCAAATTTATTTAATTTTAAATTATTTACTTTTAATTTCAAATTTATTTAATTTTAAATTATTTACTTTTAATTTCAAATTTATTTAATTTTAAATTATTTACTTTTAATTTCAAATTTATTTAATTTTAAATTATTTACTTTTAATTTCAAATTTATTTAATTTAAAATTATTTACTTTTAATTTCAAATTTATTTAATTTTAAATTATTTACTTTTAATTTCAAATTTATTTAATTTTAAATTATTTTACTTTTAATTTCAACTTAATTTAATTTTAAATTATTTACTTTTAATTTCAAATTTATTTAATTTTAAATTATTTTACTTTTAATTTCAAATTTATTTAATTTTAAATTATTTTACTTTTAATTTCAACTTAATTTAATTTTAAATTATTTACTTTTAATTTCAAATTTATTTAATTTTAAATTATTTTACTTTTAATTTCAAATTTATTTAATTTTAAATTATTTACTTTTAATTTCAAATTTATTTAATTTTAAATTATTTACTTTTAATTTCAAATTTATTTAATTTTAAATTATTTACTTTTAATTTCAAATTTATTTAATTTAAAATTATTTACTTTTAATTTCAAATTTATTTAATTTTAAATTATTTACTTTTAATTTCAAATTTATTTAATTTTAAATTATTTTACTTTTAATTTCAACTTAATTTAATTTTAAATTATTTACTTTTAATTTCAAATTTATTTAATTTTAAATTATTTTACTTTTAATTTCCAATTTATTTTATTTTAAATTATTTTCGTTTAATTTCCAATTTATTTTATTTTAAATTATTTACTTTTAATTTCAACATTATTTGATTTTAAATTATTTTACTTTTAATTTCAAATTTATTTAATTTTAAATTATTTTACTTTTAATTTCAAATTTATTTAATTTTAAATTATTTCACTTTTAATTTCAAAATTATTTAATTTTCAATTATTTTACTTTTAATTTCAAATTTATTTACTTTTAATTTCAAATTTATTTACTTTTAAATTATTTTACTTTTAATTTCAAATTTATTTAATTTTAAATTATTAACTTTTAATTTTAATTTTATTTAATTTTAAATTAATTTACTTTTAATTACAACGTTATTTGATTTTAAATTATTTTACTGTTAATTTCAACTTTATTTAATTTTAAATTATTTACTTTTAATTTCAAATTTATTTAATTTTAAATTATTTTACTTTTAATTTCAAATTTATTTAATTTTAAATTATTTACTTTTAATTTCAACTTAATTTAATTTTAAATTATTTTACTTTTACTTTCAAATTTATTTAATTTTAAATTATTTTAATTTAAATTTCAAATTTATTTAATTTTAAATTATTTAACTTTTAATTTCGAATTTTTAATTTCCAATTTATTTTATTTTAAATTATTTACTTTTAATTTCCAATTTATTTTATTTTAAATTATTTACTTTTAATTTCAAATTTATTTTATTTTAAATTATTTAATTTTAATTTCAATCTTATTTTATTTTAAATTATTTACTTTTAATTTCAAATTTATTTAATTTTAAATTATTTACTTTTAATTTCAAATTTATTTAAATTTAAATTATTTTACTTTTAATTTCAAATTTATTTGATTTTAAATTATTTTACTTTTAATTTCAAATTTATTTAATTTTAAATTATTTACTTTTAATTTCAAATTTATTTAATTCTAAATTATTTATTTTTAATTTCAAATTTATTTAATTTTAAATTATTTACTTTTAATTTCAAATTGATTTAATTTTAAATTATTTTACTTTTAATTTCAAATTTATTTAATTTTAAATTATTTACTTTTAATTTCAACTTAATTTAATTTTAAATTATTTACTTTTAATTTCAAATTTATTTAATTTTAAATTATTTTACTTTAAATTTCAAATTTATTTAATTTTAAATTATTTACTTTTAATTTCAAATGTATTTCATTATAATTATTCACTTTTAATTTCAAATTTATTTAATTTTAAATTATTTTACTTTTAATTTCAAATTTATTTAATTTTAAATTATTTTACTTATAATTTCAACTTTATTTGATTTTAAATTATTTTACTGTTAATTTCAACTTTATTTAATTTTAAATTATTTACTTTTAATTTCAAATTTATTTAATTTTAAATTATTTTACTTTTAATTTCAAATTTATTTCATTTTAAATTATTTACTTTTAATTTCAACTTAATTTAATTTTAAATTATTTACTTTTAATTTCAAATTTATTTAATTTTAAATTATTTACTTTTAATTTCAAATTTATTTAATTTTAAATTATTTACTTTTAATTTCAAATTTATTTAATTTTAAATTATTTTACTTTTAATTTCGAATTTTTAATTTCCAATTTATTTAATTTTAAATTATTTACTTTTAATTTCAAATTTATTTTATTTTAAATTATTTAATTTTAATTTCAATTTTATTTTATTTTAAATTATTTACTTTTAATTTCAAATTTATTTAATTTTAAATTATTTACTTTTAATTTCAAATTTATTTAATTTTAAATTATTTTACTTTTAATTTCAAATTTATTTAATTTTAAATTATTTACTTTTAATTTCAAATTTATTTAATTTTAAATTATTTTACTTTAAATTTCAAATTTATTTAATTTTAAATTATTTTACTTTTAATTTCAAATTTATTTAATTTTAAATTATTTACTTTTAATTTCAAATTTATTTAATTTTAAATTATTTTACTTTTAATTTCAAATTTATTTAATTTTAAATTATTTTACTTTTAATTTCAAATTTATTTAATTTAAAATTATTTACTTTTAATTTCAAATTTATTTAATTTTAAATTATTTACTTTTAATTTCAAATTTATTTAATTTTAAATTATTTACTTTTAATTTCAAATTTATTTAATTTTAAATTATTTACTTTTAATTTCAAATTTATTTAATTTTAAATTATTTACTTTTAATTTCAAATTTATTTAATTTTAAATTATTTACTTTTAATTTCAAATTTATTTAATTTTAAATTATTTTACTTTTAATTTCAACTTAATTTAATTTTAAATTATTTACTTTTAATTTCAAATTTATTTAATTTTAAATTATTTTACTTTAAATTTCAAATTTATTTAATTTTAAATTATTTTACTTTTAATTTCAAATTTATTTAATTTTAAATTATTTACTTTTAATTTCAAATTTATTTAATTTTAAATTATTTTACTTTAAATTTCAAATTTATTTAATTTTAAATTATTTTACTTTTAATTTCAAATTTATTTAATTTTAAATTATTTACTTTTAATTTTAAATTTATTTAATTTTAAATTATTTACTTTTAATTTCAAATTTATTTAATTTTAAATTATTTACTTTTAATTTCAAATTTATTTAATTTTAAATTATTTAATTTTAAATTCAAATTTATTTAATTTTATTTTAAATTATTTACTTTTAATTTCAAATTTATTTTATTTTAAATTATTTAATTTTAATTTCAATCTTATTTTATTTTAAATTATTTACTTTTAATTTCAAATTTATTTAATTTTAAATTATTTACTTTTAATTTCAAATTTATTTAAATTTAAATTGTTTTACTTTTAATTTCAAATTTATTTGATTTTAAATTATTTTACTTTTAGGCTGTGTGCCAAAGAGTTTAAATTTTAAATTTTGACACAAAAAATTAAATTTTTTTTGCTGGTGAGTTTTTTTAATATTTACTATCAAGTTTGCTGTGCCAATTGGTTTAATTTTTAAAAAAAGATGGATGAAATTTTTCTTTTTTTTTGGTCTCTAATTTTTTTAAAAAAATTAAAAAATTTTTTTAAATTTTTTTAAAAATAAAATTATAAATATGTACGAGCCCTATCTCATATGTATTGATCCATTACAATACTTTATAATTGATATAACATTTTGTTTTAATCCTTTTTTATTATTATTAATATTTCTTTAATTTCTTGTAAAAAAATAAATTTATTTTTATTAATAATTCTATTATAAAACATTAATAAAATCATAAAATATTGGAATGTATCAATACATATGAGATACGGCTCGTAAATAAAAAATCTGATATATGAATATTAAATAAATCAAAATTTAATCTGAAGTGTCAAATTTAACGAGGTCTGGAAGGTCGTTAAATTTTGACTTTTTATATTCACCACGCTAGTGTCATAATTTAATTTCATCAGTCATAATTTAATTTTAAACTACAAATTTAAACCCTTTGGCACACAGCCTTAATTTCAAATTTATTTAATTTTAAATTATTTACTTTTAATTTCAAATTTATTTAATTCTAAATTATTTATTTTTAATTTCAAATTTATTTAATTTTAAATTATTTACTTTTAATTTCAAATTTATTTAATTTTAAATTATTTTACTTTTAATTTCAAATTTATTTAATTTTAAATTATTTACTTTTAATTTCAACTTAATTTAATTTTAAATTATTTACTTTTAATTTCAAATTTATTTAATTTTAAATTATTTTACTTTAAATTTCAAATTTATTTAATTTTAAATTATTTACTTTTAATTTCAAATGTATTTCATTATAATTATTTACTTTTAATTTCAAATTTATTAATTTTAAATTATTTTACTTTTAATTTCAAATTTATTTAATTTTAAATTATTTTACTTATAATTTCAACTTTATTTGATTTTAAATTATTTTACTGTTAATTTCAACTTTATTTAATTTTAAATTATTTACTTTTAATTTCAAATTTATTTAATTTTAAATTATTTTTCTTTTAATTTCAAATTTATTTCATTTTAAATTATTTACTTTTAGTTTCAACTTAATTTAATTTTAAATTATTTACTTTTAATTTCAAATTTATTTAATTTTAAATTATTTACTTTTAATTTCAAATTTATTTAATTTTAAATTATTTTACTTTTAATTTCAAATTTATTTAATTTTAAATTATTTACTTTTAATTTCAACTTAATTTAATTTTAAATTATTTACTTTTAATTTCAAATTTATTTAATTTTAAATTATTTACTTTTAATTTCAAATTTATTTAATTTTAAATTATTTACTTTTAATTTCAAATTTATTTAATTTTAAATTATTTTACTTTTAATTTCAAATTTATTTAATTTTAAATTATTTACTTTTAATTTCAAATTTATTTAATTTTAAATTATTTACTTTTAATTTCAAATTTATTTAATTTTAAATTATTTACTTTTAATTTAAAATTTATTTAATTTTAAATTATTTTACTTTTAATTTCAAATTTATTTAATTTTAAATTATTTACTTTTAATTTCAAATTTATTTAATTTTAAATTATTTACTGTTAATTTCAAATTTATTTAATTTAAAATTATTTACTTTTAATTTCAAATTTATTTAATTTTAAATTATTTACTTTTAATTTCAAATTTATTTAATTTTAAATTATTTACTTTTAATTTCAAATTTATTTAATTTTAAATTATTTACTTTTAATTTTAAATTTATTTAATTTTAAATTATTTACTTTTAATTTCAAATTTATTTAATTTTAAATTATTTACTTTTAATTTCAAATTTATTTAATTTTAAATTATTTAATTTTAAATTCAAATTTATTTAATTTTAAATTATTTTACTTTTAATTTCAAATTTATTTAATTTTAAATTATTTACTTTTACTTTCAACTTAATTTAATTTTAAATTATTTACTTTTAATTTCAAATTTATTTAATTTTAAATTATTTTACTTTAAATTTCAAATTTATTCAATATTAAATTATTGTACTTTTAATTTCAAATTTATTTAATTTTAAATTATTTACTTTTAATTTCAAATTTATTTAATTTTAAATTATTTATTTTTAATTTCAAATTTATTTAATTTTAAATTATTTACTTTTAATTTCAAATTTATTTAATTTTAAATTATTTACTTTTAATTTCCAATTTATTTTATAAATTATTTTACTTCTAATTTCAAATTTTTACTTTTAATTTCAAATTTATTTGATTTTAAATTATTTTACTGTTAATTTCAAGTTTATTTAATTTTAAATTATTTTACTTTTAATTACAAATTTATTTCATTTTAAATTATTTTACTTTTAATTTCAACTTTATTTAATTTTAAATTATTTTACTTTTCATTTCAAATTTATTTAATTTTAAATTATTTACTTTTAATTTCAAATTTATTTAATTTTAAATTATTTACTTTTAATTTCAAATTTATTGTATTTTAAATTGTTTACTTTTAATTTCAAATTTATTTTATTTTAAATTAATTACTATTAATTTCAAATTTATTTAATTTTAAATTATTTTACTTTTAATTTCAAATTTATTTAATTTTAAATTATTTACTTTTAATTTCAAATTTATTAAATTTTAAATTATTTTGCTTTTAATTTCAAATTTATTTAATTTTAAATTATTTTACTTTTAATTTCAAATTTATTTAATTTTAAATTATTAACTTTTAATTTCCAATTTATTTTATTTTAAATTACTTACTTTTAATTTCAACGTTATTGGATTTTACATTATTTACTTTTAATTTCAAATTTATTTTATTTTAAATTATTTACTTTTAATTTCAAATTTATTTGATTTTAAATTATTTACTTTTAGTTTCAAATTTATTTTATTTTAAATTATTTACTTTCAATTTCAACTTTATTTGATTTTAAATTATTTTACTTTTAATTTCAAATTTATTTAATTATAAATTATTTTACTTTTAATTTCAAATTTATTTGATTTTAAATTATTTTACTTTTAATTTCAAATTTATTTAATTTTAAATTATTTTACTTTTAATTTCAAATTTATTTAATTTTAAATTATTTACTTTTAATTTCCAATTTATTTTATTTTAAATTATTTTCGTTTAATTTCCAATTTATTTTATTTTAAATTATTTACTTTTAATTTCAACATTATTTGATTTTAAATAATTTTACTTTTAATTTCAAAATTTATTTAATTTTATATTATTTTACTTTTAATTTAAAATTTATTTAATTTTAAATTATTTACTTTTAATTTCAAATTTATTTAATTTTAAATTATTTACTTTTAATTTCAAATTTATTTTATTTTAAATTAATTACTTTTAATATCAAATTTATTTAATTTTAAATTATTTTACTTTTAAATTCAAATTTATTTAATTTTAAATTATTTACTTTTAATTTCAAATTTATTTAATTTTAAATTATTTACTTTTAATTTCAAATTTATTTAATTTTAAATTATTTTACTTTAAATATAAAATTTATTTAATTTTAAATTACATACTTTTAGTTGCAAATTTATTTATTTTTAAATTATTTACTTTTAATTTCAAATTTATTTTATTTTAAATTATTTACTTTTAATTTCAAATTTATTTTATTTTAAATTATTTACTTTTAATTTCAAATTTATTTAACTTTAAATTATTTTACTTTTAATTTCAAATTTATTTAATTTTAAATTATTTTACTTTTAATTTCAAATTTATTTAATTTTGAATTATTTTACCTTTAATTTCAAATTTACTTAATTTTAAATTATTAACTTTTAATTTCCAATTTATTTTATTTTAAATTATTTGCTTTTAATTTCAAATTTATTTTATTTTAAATTATTTACTTTTAATTTCAAATTTATTTAATTTTAAATTATTTTACTTTTAATTTCAAATTTATTTAATTTTAAATTATTTGCTTTTAATTTCAAATTTATTTAATTTTAAATTATTAACTTTTAATTTCTTTCCAATTTATTTTATTTTAAATTATTTACTTTTAATTTCAAATTTATTTAATTTTAAATTATCTTACTTTTAATTTCAACTTCATTTAATTTTAAATTATTTACTTTTAATTTCAAATTTATTTAATTTTAAATTATTTTACTTTAAATTTCAAATTTATTTAATTTTAAATTATTTTACTTTTAATTTCAAATTTATTTAATTTTAAATTATTTACTTTTAATTTTAAATTTATATAATTTTAAATTATTTACTTTTAATTTTAAATTTATTTAATTTTAAATTATTTACTTTTAATTTCAAATTTATTTAATTTTAAATTATTTAATTTTAAATTCAAATTTATTTAATTTTAAATTATTTTACTTTTAATTTCAAATTTATTTAATTTTAAATTATTTACTTTTACTTTCAACTTAATTTAATTTTAAATTATTTACTTTTAATTTCAAATTTATTTAATTTTAAATTATTTTACTTTAAATTTCAAATTTATTCAATATTAAATTATTGTACTTTTAATTTCAAATTTATTTAATTTTAAATTATTTACTTTTAATTTCAAATTTATTTAATTTTAAATTATTTATTTTTAATTTCCAATTTATTTAATTTTAAATTATTTACTTTTAATTTCAAATTTATTTAATTTTAAATTATTTACTTTTAATTTCCAATTTATTTTATAAATTATTTTACTTTTAATTTCAAATTTTTACTTTTAATTTCAAATTTATTTGATTTTAAATTATTTTACTGTTAATTTCAAGTTTATTTAATTTTAAATTATTTTACTTTTAATTACAAATTTATTTAATTTTAAATTATTTTACTTTTAATTTCAACTTTATTTAATTTTAAATTATTTTACTTTTCATTTCAAATTTATTTAATTTTAAATTATTTACTTTTAATTTCAAATTTATTTAATTTTAAATTATTTACTTTTAATTTCAAATTTATTGTATTTTAAATTGTTTACTTTTAATTTCAAATTTATTTTATTTTAAATTAATTACTATTAATTTCAAATTTATTTAATTTTAAATTATTTTACTTTTAATTTCAAATTTATTTAATTTTAAATTATTTACTTTTAATTTCAAATTTATTAAATTTTAAATTATTTTGCTTTTAATTTCAAATTTATTTAATTTTAAATTATTTTACTTTTAATTTCAAATTTATTTAATTTTAAATTATTAACTTTTAATTTCCAATTTATTTTATTTTAAATTACTTACTTTTAATTTCAACGTTATTAAATTATTTACTTTTAATTTCAAATTTATTTTATTTTAAATTATTTACTTTTAATTTCAAATTTATTTGATTTTAAATTATTTACTTTTAGTTTCAAATTTATTTTATTTTAAATTATTTACTTTCAATTTCAACTTTATTTGATTTTAAATTATTTTACTTTTAATTTCAAATTTATTTAATTATAAATTATTTTACTTTTAATTTCAAATTTATTTGATTTTAAATTATTTTACTTTTAATTTCAAATTTATTTAATTTTAAATTATTTTACTTTTAATTTCAAATTTATTTAATTTTAAATTATTTACTTTTAATTTCCAATTTATTTTATTTTAAATTATTTTCGTTTAATTTCCAATTTATTTTATTTTAAATTATTTACTTTTGATTTCAACATTATTTGATTTTAAATAATTTTACTTTTAATTTCAAAATTTATTTAATTTTATATTATTTTACTTTTAATTTAAAATTTATTTAATTTTAAATTATTTACTTTTAATTTCAAATTTATTTAATTTTAAATTATTTACTTTTAATTTCAAATTTATTTTATTTTAAATTAATTACTTTTAATATCAAATTTATTTAATTTTAAATTATTTTACTTTTAAATTCAAATTTATTTAATTTTAAATTATTTACTTTTAATTTCAAATTTATTTAATTTTAAATTATTTACTTTTAATTTCAAATTTATTTAATTTTAAATTATTTTACTTTAAATATAAAATTTATTTAATTTTAAATTACATACTTTTAGTTGCAAATTTATTTATTTTTAAATTATTTACTTTTAATTTCAAATTTATTTTATTTTAAATTATTTACTTTTAATTTCAAATTTATTTTATTTTAAATTATTTACTTTTAATTTCAAATTTATTTAACTTTAAATTATTTTACTTTTAATTTCAAATTTATTTAATTTTAAATTATTTTACTTTTAATTTCAAATTTATTTAATTTTGAATTATTTTACCTTTAATTTCAAATTTGCTTAATTTTAAATTATTAACTTTTAATTTCCAATTTATTTTATTTTAAATTATTTGCTCTTAATTTCAAATTTATTTTATTTTAAATTATTTACTTTTAATTTCAAATTTATTTAATTTTAAATTATTTTACTTTTAATTTCAAATTTATTTAATTTTAAATTATTTGCTTTTAATTTCAAATTTATTTAATTTTAAATTATTAACTTTTAATTTCTTTCCAATTTATTTTATTTTAAATTATTTACTTTTAATTTCAAATTTATTTAATTTTAAATTATCTTACTTTTAATTTCAACTTCATTTAATTTTAAATTATTTTACTTTTAATTTCAAATTTATTTGATTTTAAATTATTTTACTTTTAATTTCAAATTTATTTAATTTTAAATATTTTACTTTTAATTTCAAATTTATTTAATTTTAAATTATTTTACTTTTAATTTCAGATTTATTTAATTTTAAATTATTTTACTTTTAATTTCAACTTTATTTGATTTTAAATTATTTTACTTTTAATTTCAAATTTATTTAATTTTAAATTATTTTACTTTTAATTTCAAATTTATTTAATTTTAAATTATTTTACTTTTAATTTCAAATTTATTTAATTTTAAATTATTTACTTTTAATTTCATATTTATTTAATTTTAAATTATTTTACATTTAATTTCAAATTTATTTTATTTTAAATTATTTACTTTTAATTTCAATTTAATTTAATTTTAAAATATTTACTTTTATTTATTTATTTTGCCAAAAAAAAAATAGACAACAATAACAATAATAATACTTATAAAATAGTTAAAAAGTTTCCATACTAAATTTAAAATTAATTACATATTTTATTTATTTATTTATTCGTTTAATTCAAACAATTACCAAAGTTTATTTAGAAATAGTTACACATTTTCTTAGATTTTAAATACATATATATTATCATAATTTAAGTTTAAAAATACTAATAAATATAAATTAAATATAAATTAAAAATTAATTTAAGTAATATAAAAAAGAGTAAACAATTATTTATTGTTTTTGTCCATAATTTAAAATAAAATAAAATAAAATAAAATAATACATAAATAAAATGTACATAATAGTACATAAATAATAAAATTTATTTATTGTAACATATGGTCAAACAAAGCTTTCTTTACTTGTTCTTTAGAAAAGGACAGGCTGAAATAATCCTTATAGTTATTGCAAGTCATAAACATTCTATTTATAGGTTCGTATTTACCATAGTTTGAACGATGCAGAGGTATATTAAATATTTTTTCATTACGAAAGCGTGTTCGTGAATTTAAATATTTAACTATTAGTACTTTAATATATATTGAGTTGATTTTATCATTGTAGACCTGTACAATAAAAACGATATCTGCTACTTCACGTCTAGATTCTAAAGAATTTAAGCTTATAAGCTGCAGACGATCTCTATATGGTGGTAAAATCATTGTATTGGACCAGGGTAAATTACGCAATGCAAACCTAAGAAATCTATTTTGGACAGCCTCGATTCTATTAATATGATCGTAATAGTGCGGCGACCATACTTGGGAGGCATATTCCAGATTAGGCCGGACAAGAGTAGTGTATAAGGATTTAAGAATGTAAGGGTCATCAAATTCCTTAGACCATCTCTTAATGAAACCTAACATGGAGTTCGATTTATTAACTATTACATCAAAATGTTGCTTAAAAGTTAGTTTATCATCAAATATCACCCCTAAGTCTTTAAATTGTGTAAACCGTTTAATATTTCTTGTTGTGAAAGTATAATTTGCAATGATTGGTGCGGTACGTCGAGTGTAAGTAACTAAAGCACATTTATCGATATTTAACGATAAATTGTTATAATTACACCATTTCTCGAAAGCATTTAAGTCTTCCTGAAGCTGAATATTATCATTTGGTGTTCGGATTATTTTATGGATTTTCATGTCATCTGCATAAATACCAATTTTGCTATTCACGATTATGGATGAAACGTCATCAATAGAAGCAATAAAAATTAATGGGCCAATATGACTGCCCTGTGGGACTCCTGAATTAGCGAAATACGGTTCAGATACAGCGGATCTAAAGACCACACTATAGCTTCTATTTGATATATAAGAGGAAATCCAATTAATTAAGAAAGGAGGAAAGCCTAGTTTTTTTAGTTTAAAAATTATGACACTATGAGGTAAGAGATCAAAGGCCTTACTCATATCCGTATAAATGACATCCGTTTGGAATCCTGCCTCCATTGTGTTTAAGAATTGTGAACAACATTCAATTAAGTTTGTTACTGTTGATTTACCTTTCATAAATCCATGTTGGTAGGCATTTAAAATATTCGAGCAGTGACTGTAAATTGAATCATACACTATAAGTTCGAATAATTTTGGAATACAAGAAAGTTTGGCAATAGGTCGATAATTGGTAATTTCGGTTTTTGAATCTTTTTTATGTACAGGTCTAATGTATGATTTTTTCCAACAATCAGGAAATATCCCCTGTGTTAAAGATTGTTGGAACAGAATAGTTAAAGGAAGGGTGAGCGAGTCAGAACAATTTTTCAGTACAATTTCTGGTACATTATCTGGTCCGGGAAATGCATCATTGGTGAGCCCCATTAAATATTTTTTTACTTTTTCGTGTGAAAGATCTATTGATGAAATTGGGAAGTCTGGAAGGGAGTTCAAATGGGGAAAATTTGCTTCATCTACCTCGAATGAAGTGTTACTATATGAACTAGAAAAAAAGTCTTTAAAGTTATTAGAAATGATTTTTGAATTATCTGAGATTTGGCCATTAAAAGACATGAAGTTTGGAAATTGATCAGACTTTCTCTTTAGATTTACAAAATTCCAAAATGATTTAGGATTATTTTTAAGTTTCAGAGCAACTTCATTAAGGTAATCATTGTATTTAGATTTTACTAACGATTTAAAGGTATTAAAAAGGTTGATGTGAGTTTGGTTGTTTTTGTTTTTTAAATAACTTCTCCACGCCTTGTTTTTTTTATTTCTTAGTTTCTTTACGTCCTGATTAAACCATGGCGGGCTAAAATCAAAGCCTCTTTCACGGACTTGAGGTACAAACATATTAAAATCATGTAATAACACCTCATAGAATTTTACTACTGCGTCGTCAATGGTTAAATTTTGAAATAAAGTGTTAAAATCGACAAATAATAAGTAAGTGTTCAAGGAAGAGAAGTCCGTTTTAGAAAAATTATACCGATAGGATATAGTTGGCAGCGTTACATCAGGATTAATATAACAGTATGAGAAGCTAAGTGGAGGATGAAATTTGTCAATACTGACTAACGGGAGGCTAGTGTGAATATTAGTGAGATTAATCCAATTTGTGGTATAAATGAGATCCAGTTGTTTGCTTTGGAAGTTCCTCACCGAAGATACTTGTTGTAGGTAATTTGAGTTGAAACCATCAATTAGTAAACATTCTAATTTGGAAGCAACTTAATTCGGAATCATAAAGGGTTCCTTCTCATGTTGATTTCAACATAAATTCGGTATGTTAAAATCACCACAAACTATCATTTTATCGAAATTATTCAGTAGAGATGAAATGTAGTCAATAGCCATTTATTGTTGAATTCTATTTTTATGGCAATGAGCTCTAAAGTTGGAAACTGAGTTAGACATACCTCGTTAAAGTTGTAGCTGTTTTTAACAGCAATAAGCACTCCACCACCTTTTGGCATAACTGGATTTAAAGTATTACTATGTCTATCTTTCCTAAAAATAGTGTAAGATTGGTCAAATAACTCTAAAGAATTGATAGATGGCATCAACCAAGTTTCCGTTAGTGCAAAAATATCAAAATCTAAGGTTTTGGAGTTAACGTAAATTTGAGACGTCTTAGTACGTAGTCCTCTTACGTTTTGATAGTAAATTGAAAAATTTTGGGATAAACTAGGAGGTAGGTTACTGGGGTAAATTAAATTATTATTAATGTCGGCGTGTGGCTTACCAGAATGGTGATTGTTTCTGAGGTAAGGGACGAAAAAACTGATCAGTATTTTCTCGAGATTTTTGTAAAAATGAAATTCTCTTTGAGTTTATATGAGAGGCATATGAGGAAAGATCACATATTACCTGTTCTGCAGAGATTTCAAAATTTTCGTGAAACTTAAAATATAAATGACGTAGAGTATCAATGTCGGTTGGGAGCCCTTCTTGTTGGATTGCGATCATGACATTTGTTCTTGTTTTACCTTCGATACAAACCGAATTTGATTTATCACATAGATAAGCAAGGTAAAGTCGAACGTTGTTGTAAATTTGCCCAAGTAACATCGTTAAAGCTTGCAGTTCAGAATTTGGAAAAATAAGTTCTATATAAGTTCAGTTCTATATCGATCAGATTTGTAGCTCGAGCTTTATTAGAGTTACTTTTGTAACTACTTGCTTTGAATAAAAAACAACTGCTTTAAAATGAAGTTTTGAAATCCTTGTAGCTCTATTACTTTGTAGAGCTTTTGACTCTATATGAATGCCATCTAAGGGAATTGATTACGACTCTAATAGAGCAATTTAATAAAAGTATACATTTTGCTGTATAATGGCGTTTTTTAGGGTATATAAAGCTAATGATCTTATTTTACACTGTTTTAGAACTAGAAAAAATTATGTATCGCATGGTCTTTCGATTAATTTTATACTGACCAGTGTAAAATTAATCGAAAGACCATGCGATGTCAATATTTTATTTTACAATGTATGGCACAATTTTTAATCCTTTTTCAGTGCAGTATTGTTTAACATTAACTTTAATATAAAAATACAGAATGTTGTGGAAAAGGCATAAACTGTAATAGGCTGGACAACATATTGAAAAATGTTACTAAAAAATAAAAAACAGAAATAAATTTTCAAATGTTACAAATGGGGTTTCTTGAATTTTGGCAGTCTCCGCGATGCTAGGTATGATATATAAGGAATTAATATTTGTCTTTTACAAAATATCACTAAGCCTACTTGGATTTTAGTACTGAACCGCTACTGCTATTGGCGTTTCTTGTAGTATTAGAGACTAGCTTTAATGTAGACTAAAATTAAGCTAGAAGTACCATAACCATATATATAATGACGCCATATTTTCTAAAAAAAATGGCGGTAATTTAAAAAAAATTATATAGGTCGCAAACTTTAAAATTAAATATTTGGATTTTATGCATGTTATTTCAGAGAAAAATAGTGTGAAAATTAATTTTTTCATTAAAAATAAATATTAAACATGTTTTTATATGTTTTTGTCGGCAAGGAAAAAAATATTAATATTAACTTTATATTAATTATTTTCCAAAATTTAATTATTTTAATAGCGCGTTGTACTTTTTCGAAGTAACATGTAGACATTTTCCGTAAAAATAAAAGCGCATTAATAATTTGCCTATACATCACACGAAAATCAGATATTTTTCTTTGCATTAAATATATTAATATCGCTATTAAATTATTATATACATTTACAACTTGTCATTTCCTAATCATTTATAATAAGTTACCAGTACATATAAAATAATGTATATAATATACAATACTATTTTTTTTATACTACACACATAGAAATGTGACTATACTGATTCTGTTTTAGAGTAGGATAAACTTAACAATGCTCTACATAAACTTCAAAGCAATATAAAAATCAACTCCTTTAAAGCAAATTAAATGCGAAAGTTCCTCATATAGTGCAAAATAATGCTGCCAAACTAAAGAAATGTACGTTATATTAACTCTTTAGTAGTTCTAGCAGCGCTACGAGAACTCATTTTGAAACTACTAGCTTTATAAAACAGCTCTGGAAGCGCTTCCACGGAACATTAAGAGCTAGAAATGTTAGTTGGGTGCCTATCTCTTAGACGAGATAAAATGTGTCGGTTATCATTGTCAGTGCAACTAGAAGAATTATGTGTTAATTTTACGTTTGGTGGTAAAAGAGGATCCAAAAATGATTTATCTGAATTGCATGGAGTAACACTAACATTAACATTAACTTTAATATAAAAATACAGAATGTTGTGGAAAAGGCATAAACTTTAATAGGCTGGACAACATATTGAAAAATGTTACTAAAAAATAAAAAACAGAAATAAATTTTCAAATGTTGCAAATGGGGTAACAAGCTGCTTGAGAATTTATATCTTTAAATTGAGAGGTATGGCTATACTGACCACTATAAATATTAGGAATGTCTCTGACTGGTGTTAAAGGATTTAGGGTTGGCCCCTGTACAAATTTTATTAATTTCTTAAAATTATTTGAAGTTGTTTCCATAAAAGCTTTGAAAGATTTTTTACTATTAATGTTATCACTGGTACAAGAAATATTATCATTATTTTTTACTTTGTCATTAGTATTACTAAAATTACAATTATTACTACTATTACTATTAGTATTACTATTATAATTGGAACTACTAATATCTTCATAGTTATCAATAATATTATTATCATTACCAATATTATTGTTATTATTAATATTATTACTATTATTACTACTAATATTATTGGAGAACTTAGAAGAAGGTGTCTACAACTCAGACGAAGAGCACAGAGAGGCAGGACTGGACCCGAAGCAGAAGGGGTAGCAACCGACTATAGAAATGCCAAAAAGATACTTAGGACGACAATTAAAGAAAGCTAAATAAGATGCTGGAACAATTTAAGAGAAGAAGTAAATTCAGACCCATGGGAACTGGGATATAAAATTGTGACGCAGAGACTGAAGAATTACACGACAGAGACAACGATGGAAGCTGAAATTATGTATAGTAAATACTCTATTCCCAGAGTATCCCAGGCGAAATGAGGAAAATGATACAACAGATCCAGGCATAATTCCAGAATTCCGCTAATTCAGGGGGTTGTCTGTCGCACATAGCAAATTGAGGGGCATGTAAAAACAACCTGGGAAACCCGCACAGCTCCTCTACTAAATTATGTCTTTTTTTTTGTTAATATATGTTGAATTATATGTTTAATTACGATTAACATATTTCGAAATATAAATTTAGCTGAATAAAGTTGTTATTTTAAATTTTTCTTTATAAAAATTAAGAAATTTATAAAAAAATTGGCTTAAAAAAGTCAACTAAATTATGTTTTTTTTTGTTAAATATATGTTGAATTATATGTTAAATTACGATTAACATATTTAGAAATATAAAATTAGCTGAATAAAGTTGTTATTTTAAGTTTTTTTTATAAGAATTAAGAAAGTTAAAAAAAAATAGGCATAAAAAATGTCAACAATGAACTAAATTATTTTTTTTGTTAATATATGTTGAATTATATGTTTAATTACGATTAATATATTTAGAAATATAAAATTAGCTGATTAAAGTTGTTATTTTAAATTTTTCTTTATAAGAATTAAGAAATTTAAAAAAAAATTGGCATAAAAAAGTCAACTAAATTTTTTTTTTGTTAATATATGTTGAATTATATGTTTAATTACGATTAACATATTCAGAAATATAAATTTAGCTGAATAAAGTTGTTATTTTAAATTTTTCTTTATAATAATTAAGAAATTTATAAAAAAATTGGCTTAAAAAAGTCAACTAAATTATGTTTTTTTTTGTTAATATATGTTGAATTATATGTTAAATTACGATTAACATATTTAGAAATATAAAATTAGCTGAATAAAGTTGTTATTTTAAATTTTTCTTTATAAAAATTAAGAACTTTATAAAAATTAAGAACTTTATAAAAAAATTGGCTTAAAAAAGTCAACTAAATTATGTTTTTTTTTCTTAAATATATGTTGAATTATATGTTTAATTACGATTAACATATTTAGAAATATAAATTTAGCTCAATAAAGTTGTTATTTTAAATTTTTCTTTAAATTTTTCTTTATAAGAATTAAAAAATTTAAAATAAAATTGGCATCAAAAAGTCAACCAAATTATGTTTTTGTGTTAATATATGTTGAATTATGTGTTAAATTACGATTAACATATTTAGAAATATAAATTTAGCTGAATAAAGTTGTTAAATTTTTCTTTATAAGAATTAAGAAATTTATAAAAAAATTGGCATAAAAAAGTCAACTAAATTATTTTTTTGTGTTAATATATGTTGAATTATATGTTTAATTACGACTAACATATTTAGAAATATAAATTTAGCTGAATAAAGTTGTTATTTTAAATTTTTCTTTATAAGAATTAAGAAATTTATAAAAAAATTGGCATAAAAAAGTCAACTAAATTATGTTTTTTTTTGTTAATATATGTTGAATTATATGTTTAATTACGACTAACATATTTAGAAATATAAATTTAGCTGAATAAAGTTGTTATTTTAAATTTTTCTTTATAAGAATTAAGAAATTTATAAAAAAATTGGCATAAAAAAGTCAACTAAATTATTTTTTTGTGTTAATATATGTTGAATTATATGTTAAATTACGATTAACATATTTAGAAATATAAATTTAGCTGAATAAAGTTATTATTTTAAATTTTTCTTTATAAGAATTAAGAAATTTATAAAAAAATTGGCATAAAAAAGTCAACTAAATTATTTTTTTGTGTTAATATATGTTGAATTATGTGTTAAATTACGATTAACATATTTAGAAATATAAATTTAGATGAATAAAGTTGTTAAATTTTTCTTTATAAGAATTAAGAAATTTATAAAAAAATTGGCATAAAAAAGTCAACTAAATAATTTTTTTGTGTTAATATATGTTGAATTACATGTTAAATTACGATTAACATATTTAGAAATATAAATTTAGCTGAATAAAGTTATTATTTTAAATTTTTCTTTATAAGAATTAAAAATTTTTAAAAAAAATTGGCATAAAAAAGTCAACCAAATTATGTTTTTTTTTGTTAAATATAAGTTAATATTTTTATATTTGTTTATATTAAAAATAAAAATATTATGTTTGTTGAGTCCAATTTTTATTTAATCTAAAATAATTTATTTTTATCCAAACAGAATTTATTTTATTCAATTAGAATTATGTTTTGACAATTTGTAATCTAAAGTAAGACTGACTTAAATAATTATAATCTTTTCTTTTATATGATTTAAAAATTGCTTAGTCAATAAAATTGCAAGCTGTGTGAAAATTAAAATGGGCAACAAAAATTATAAGTAATTCTAGACGTTAAATGTGCGATTAAATTATTAGGAATTTTGAGCATTAAAATATTTCATAAAATTAAAGTAATTTTAGACATTAAAATATTTAATAAAATTATTAAAATTATTTTTCTTTATAAGAATTAAGAAATTTATAAAAAAATTGGCATAAAAAAGTCAACTAAATTATTTTTTTGTGTTAATATATGTTGAATTATATGTTAAATTACGATTAACATATTTAGAAATATAAATTTAGCTGAATAAAGTTATTATTTTAAATTTTTCTTTATAAGAATTAAGAAATTTATAAAAAAATTGGCATAAAAAAGTCAACTAAATTATTTTTTTGTGTTAATATATGTTGAATTATGTGTTAAATTACGATTAACATATTTAGAAATATAAATTTAGCTGAATAAAGTTGTTAAATTTTTCTTTATAAGAATTAAGAAATTTATAAAAAAATTGGCATAAAAAAGTCAACTAAATTATTTTTTTGTGTTAATATATGTTGAATTACATGTTAAATTACGATTAACATATTTAGAAATATAAATTTAGCTGAATAAAGTTATTATTTTAAATTTTTCTTTATAAGAATTAAAAATTTTTAAAAAAAATTGGCATAAAAAAGTCAACCAAATTATGTTTTTTTTTGTTAAATATAAGTTAATATTTTTATATTTGTTTATATTAAAAATAAAAATATTATGTTTGTTGAGTCCAATTTTTATTTAATCTAAAATAATTTATTTTTATCCAAACAGAATTTATTTTATTCAATTAGAATTATGTTTTGACAATTTGTAATCTAAAATAAGACTGACTTAAATAATTATAATCTTTTCTTTTATATGATTTAAAAATTGCTTAGTCAATAAAATTGCAAGCTGTGTGAAAATTAAAATGGGCAACAAAAATTATAAGTAATTCTAGACGTTAAATGTGCGATAAAATTATTAGGAATTTTGAGCATTAAAATATTTGATAAAATTAAAGTAATTTTAGACATTAAAATATTTAATAAAATTATTAGGAATTTTAAACATTAAAATATTTGACAAAATTATAAGTTATTACTTTTTACTTGTGATCACTCCTGTCCTGTCTGAATTCTCGAATTAAAAGCTGAGTTGACTATATTCCATTCAACAGCTCTATTAATATGATTTCCGCTGTACTCTCCACCTGTGTGCAACTTCGTGTTTAAAATATGTTGATATGATGACGTCTTTCCGATTTCACTCTCTATATGTCTTCTTGTGCCGGGTGCAACAACTATGTTAATTAATTGATAAAATTCACTAATAATGTCATCACATTTATTAATCCAAAAAATATATGTAGTTGGTGATATGGATTCTTCTGATGTAGTTAGGTATTTAATACGATTAAGAGTTTCAGTTAACTCATTTATTTTAATTAAAGCCACTCTGTCACTTGATATATTTTTTATTATGTCCCTAATTTCTAAATGGGTCACATATTTATACAAATTTTCTAATCATAAAACAAATCTGGGTATGTTACCTATGATAACAAAATTTAATTATATATTCTAATTTTACATCACCCTAACAACAATATATTTTCATAAGATTTTTAATATCCTCCCACCCCAACAATAATATTTATTTTTAATTTTCAAAACAAAACCTATTTTATAGCTTTGATAAGGAAAAATTTTAACAACAAAAGGAGTTTACATTTTATGTAAAAAATAATTTCAGAATCATAATAAAATCAGTTCATAAACAGTTAACATTAGTTTTTACAATTCTTTATAATATAATTTTTAAAAAAAATGTCACAGTGGTTAAATTCGAGAAATATTAAAAAAATTACAAATGAAAAATGTAATAGAGTCTTGCTGCCTGAGAAGAAAATTCCAACATTACAACATTTGGCACTGGCACAATTTTACAACAGTGACAATTTTACAATGTAATGGTGGAATAAATTCCAAAAAAGGATGGATCTAGATCACTACATGTTTTCGATTGCAGAAAGACCAAAAACCGGCATGAAAAGAAGCTGTTATGATGCATCTAATTTAGATGTAATAATAGCGGAACATGCTGAAATTAAATCAAAATATAAAATATGTAGTATATAATAAATATAATTTTTCTAAGTAAATTAAAATGGAATTTTTTTAAATTTTGCTCCTGTTAACAAACTCCAAAAAAAGGTACAGAGATAATCATTTCATTATTTTTTTCCACTCATGTTGACCTATGTTAACCTATGTACATTCTAAGATTTATTTCAACATTTTATACAATTTTTATTTTCAAACCATAAGAAATTTTGCTCCTGATAACAAACTCCAAAAAAAAAGATGAGTTCTTATTTTGATTTATTATTTTATGAACGGTTGTTGACCTATGTACATCTTGAGCATTTTAGCACTTTTTTTTTAGTCATGATAACAAATTTTTGTAAGAAATTATCAAGCAAAGGAATTCCTTATGTTATTTACTGCCGCAACAATAAACCATATCTTCACCATCACAGTAAACCAACCAAATGTCCCAACCATAAAGTAGCTTTTTCACCACCATCACAGTAAACAAACCAAAAATAAAATTAACCTACTCACGCACACTCAACTACAACTCTTCAGTAAACGAACCAAAAATAAAATTAATCTACTCACGCACACTCAACTACAACTTTTCTCCTCACTCAATTAACCCACTCACACACTCAAATACTTGCAAAAACCCCAACAGCCAATCACACACATTTAGCACATTTCACAAACCTTATCTCTCACAAATTCATACTAATAAATACAAATACTCTCAAAATACACACACCATAACACAAATCCTCTCAAAATACACACACCAGCACACAAATCCTCTCAAAATACACACACCATCACACAAATCCTCTCAAAATTCACACACACCAACAAGCCCATTTAGCACATTTTATTAGCACGTTCCGCTAATTCAGGGGGTTGTCTGTCGCACATAGCAAATTGAAGGGCATGTAAAAACAACCTGGGAAACCCGCACAGCTCCTCTACTAAATTATGTCTTTTTTTTGTTAATATATGTTGAATTATATGTTTAATTACGATTAACATATTTCGAAATATAAATTTAGCTGAATAAAGTTGTTATTTTAAATTTTTCTTTATAAAAATTAAGAAATTTATAAAAAAATTGGCTTAAAAATGTCAACTATAAATTATGTTTTTTTTTGTTAATATATGTTGAATTATATGATTACTTACGATTAATACATTTAGAAATATAAATTTAGCTGAATAAAGTTGTTATTTTAAATTTTTCTTTATAAGAATTAAGAAATTTAAAAAAAAATTGGCATAAAAAAGTCAACTAAATTATGTTTTTTTTTGTTAATATATGTTGAATTATATGTTTAATTACGACTAACATATTTAGAAATATAAATTTAGCTCAATAAAGTTGTTATTTTAAATTTTTCTTTATAAGAATTAAAAAATTTTAAATAAAATTGGCATAAAAAAGTCAACCAAATTATGTTTTTTTTTGTTAAATATATGTTGAATTATATGTTAAATTACGATTAACATATTTAGAAATATAAATTTAGCTGAATAAAGTTGTTATTTTAAATTTTTCTTTATAAGAATTAAGAAATTTATAAAAAAATTGGCATAAAAAAGTCAACTAAATTATTTTTTTGTGTTAATATATGTTGAATTATATGTTTAATTACGATTAATATATTTAGAAATATAAAATTAGCTGATTAAAGTTGTTATTTTAAATTTTTCTTTATAAGAATTAAGAAATTTAAAAAAAAATTGGCATAAAAAAGTCAACTAAATTATTTTTTTTTTTAATATATGTTGAATTATATGTTTAATTACGATTAACATATTTAGAAATGTAAATTTAGCTGAATAAAGTTGTTATTTTAAATTTTTCTTTATAAGAATTAAGAAATTTAAAAAAAATTTGGCATAAAAAAGTCAACTAAATTATTTTTTTTGTTAATATATGTTGAATTATATGTTTAATTACGATTAAAATATTCAGAAATATAAATTTAGCTGAATAAAGTTGTTATTTTAAATTTTTCTTTATAAAAATTAAGAAATTTATAAAAAAATTGGCTTAAAAAAGTCAACTAAATTATGTTTTTTTTTGTTAATATATGTTGAATTATATGTTTAATTACGATTAACATATTTAGAAATATAAATTTAGCTCAATAAAGTTGTTATTTTAAATTTTTCTTTATAAGAATTAAAAAATTTTAAATAAAATTGGCATAAAAAAGTCAACCAAATTATGTTTTTTTTTGTTAAATATATGTTGAATTATATGTTAAATTACGATTAACATATTTAGAAATATAAATTTAGCTGAATAAAGTTGTTATTTTAAATTTTTCTTTATAAGAATTAAGAAATTTATAAAAAAATTGGCTTAAAAATGTCAACTATAAATTATGTTTTTTTTTGTTAATATATGTTGAATTATATGATTACTTACGATTAATACATTTAGAAATATAAATTTAGCTGAATAAAGTTGTTATTTTAAATTTTTCTTTATAAGAATTAAGAAATTTAAAAAAAAATTGGCATAAAAAAGTCAACTAAATTATGTTTTTTTTTGTTAATATATGTTGAATTATATGTTTAATTACGACTAACATATTTAGAAATATAAATTTAGCTCAATAAAGTTGTTATTTTAAATTTTTCTTTATAAGAATTAAAAAATTTTAAATAAAATTGGCATAAAAAAGTCAACCAAATTATGTTTTTTTTTGTTAAATATATGTTGAATTATATGTTAAATTACGATTAACATATTTAGAAATATAAATTTAGCTGAATAAAGTTGTTATTTTAAATTTTTCTTTATAAGAATTAAGAAATTTATAAAAAAATTGGCATAAAAAAGTCAACTAAATTATTTTTTTGTGTTAATATATGTTGAATTATATGTTTAATTACGATTAATATATTTAGAAATATAAAATTAGCTGATTAAAGTTGTTATTTTAAATTTTTCTTTATAAGAATTAAGAAATTTAAAAAAAAATTGGCATAAAAAAGTCAACTAAATTATTTTTTTTTTTAATATATGTTGAATTATATGTTTAATTACGATTAACATATTTAGAAATGTAAATTTAGCTGAATAAAGTTGTTATTTTAAATTTTTCTTTATAAGAATTAAGAAATTTAAAAAAAATTTGGCATAAAAAAGTCAACTAAATTATTTTTTTTGTTAATATATGTTGAATTATATGTTTAATTACGATTAAAATATTCAGAAATATAAATTTAGCTGAATAAAGTTGTTATTTTAAATTTTTCTTTATAAAAATTAAGAAATTTATAAAAAAATTGGCTTAAAAAAGTCAACTAAATTATGTTTTTTTTTGTTAATATATGTTGAATTATATGTTTAATTACGATTAACATATTTAGAAATATAAATTTAGCTCAATAAAGTTGTTATTTTAAATTTTTCTTTATAAGAATTAAAAAATTTTAAATAAAATTGGCATAAAAAAGTCAACCAAATTATGTTTTTTTTTGTTAAATATATGTTGAATTATATGTTAAATTACGATTAACATATTTAGAAATATAAATTTAGCTGAATAAAGTTGTTATTTTAAATTTTTCTTTATAAGAATTAAGAAATTTATAAAAAAATTGGCATAAAAAAGTTAACTAAATTATTTTTTTGTGTTAATATATGTTGAATTATATGTTTAATTACGATTAATATATTTAGAAATATAAAATTAGCTGATTAAAGTTGTTATTTTAAATTTTTCTTTATAAGAATTAAGAAATTTAAAAAAAAATTGGCATAAAAAAGTCAACTAAATTATTTTTTTTTTTAATATATGTTGAATTATATGTTTAATTACGATTAACATATTTGAAATGTAAATTTAGCTGAATAAAGTTGTTATTTTAAATTTTTCTTTATAAGAATTAAGAAATTTAAAAAAAATTTGGCATAAAAAAGTCAACTAAATTATTTTTTTTGTTAATATATGTTGAATTATATGTTTAATTACGATTAAAATATTCAGAAATATAAATTTAGCTGAATAAAGTTGTTATTTTAAATTTTTCTTTATAAAAATTAAGAAATTTATAAAAAAATTGGCTTAAAAAAGTCAACTAAATTATGTTTTTTTTTGTTAATATATGTTGAATTATATGTTTAATTACGATTAACATATTTAGAAATATAAATTTAGCTCAATAAAGTTGTTATTTTAAATTTTTCTTTATAAGAATTAAAAAATTTTAAATAAAATTGGCATAAAAAAGTCAACCAAATTATGTTTTTTTTTGTTAAATATATGTTGAATTATATGTTAAATTACGATTAACATATTTAGAAATATAAATTTAGCTGAATAAAGTTGTTATTTTAAATTTTTCTTTATAAGAATTAAGAAATTTATAAAAAAATTGGCATAACAAAGTCAACTAAATTATTTTTTTGTGTTAATATATGTTGAATTATGTGTTAAATTACGATTAACATATTTAGAAATATAAATTTAGCTGAATAAAGTTGTTATTTTAAATTTTTCTTTATAAGAATTAAGAAATTTATAAAAAAATTGGCATAAAAAAGTCAACTAAATTATTTTTTTTTGTTAATATATGTTGAATTATATGTTTAATTACGATTAATATATTTAGAAATATAAAATTAGCTGAATAAAGTTGTTAATTTAAATTTTTCTTTATAAGAATTAAGAAATTTTAAAAAAAATTGGCATAAAAAAGTCAACTAAATTATTTTTTTTTGCTAATATATGTTGAATTATATGTTTAATTACGATTAACATATTTAGAAATATAAATTTAGCTGAATAAAGTTGTTATTTTAAATTTTTCTTTATAAAAATTAAGAAATTTATAAAAAAATTGGCTTAAAAAAGTCAACTAAATTTTGTTTTTTTTTGTTAATATATGTTGAATTATATGTTAAATTACGATTAACATATTTAGAACTATAAAATTAGCTGAATAAAGTTGTTAATTTAAATTTTTCTTTATAAAAATTAAGAACTTTATAAAAAAATTGGCTTAAAAAAGTCAACTAAATTATGTTTTTTTTTCTTAAATATATGTTGAATTATATGTTAAATTACGATTAACATATTTAGAAATATAAATTTAGCTGAATAAAGTTGTTATTTTAAATTTTTCTTTATAAGAATTAAGAAATTTATAAAAAAATTGGCATAAAAAAGTCAACTAAATTATTTTTTTGTGTTAATATATGTTGAATTATATGTTAAATTACGATTAACATATTTAGAAATATAAATTTAGCTGAATAAAGTTATTATTTTAAATTTTTCTTTATAAGAATTAAGAAATTTATAAAAAAATAAGCATAAAAAAGTCAACTAAATTATTTTTTTGTGTTAATATATGTTGAATTATGTGTTTAATTACGATTAACATATTTAGAAATATAAATTTAGCTGAATAAAGTTGTTATTTTAAATTTTTCTTTATAAGAATTAAGAAATTTATAAAAAAATTGGCATAAAAAAGTCAACTAAATTATTTTTTTGTGTTAATATATGTTGAATTACATGTTAAATTACGATTAACATATTTAGAAATATAAATTTAGCTGAATAAAGTTATTATTTTAAATTTTTCTTTATAAGAATTAAAATTTTTTAAAAAAAATACGATAAACAAACCCCGGGTTTGTCAAAAGCACATTTCCTCAAAATCGCCACATGTAGAACTATGAGCTATTGTAAAACAATGAGAATTCCTATATGTGCATATTGTGCAGTTTTAGTAGTATTTTCAATGTACTATACATAGGAAAGATAAAAAATGATATGGTAAATATAGGTAAAAAATGTGTCACTGTTCGATTTTATTAATTTTTTTTCCTTCCAAGTTTATTATTCCAACAAAATACATATATATAAAATTATCATTTAAGTTTTCCCTAATTTTGCTTTTAATTGAACATATAATGTGATATGAAATAATATCCAATATTCCCTTTATAAAGCTCCTAAAAATATGCAAAATGTTCGTTTTTTGCAAAATTTTACATGATTAAGAATTTTGATTAATTATAAGTGTGAGGCAAATGACTATAATTTATTAATTAATGCACTTTAAAGAAATATGAATTTCGAAACTTTTCCCAATATTTGTTTTTAAAAATATTGTGCAGTTATAATTTTACAAGTAAATTAAAAATGTAATTTTTTGATTTTCGAAGGGCCACAACGGAAAGGGGAGAAGAGATACGGATACAATTTCTTCAGAGACTCTAGTTATTTTTTAGATATCTCTTTGGTGCATAAATTTCAGCCTTCTATAATAAGCAGTTTGGGAAATACAGGGTGTTAAAAAAACTAAAAAAAGTTGTATGAAGATAACGGTATTTTTATACATCAAAGAATTAAATTTTAAAAAATTTGTTTATTTCACAAAAAAGACAAAAGATTTTCCTATCTTATGGCTTTTACACACCTCAAAAATTTTTATTGGTTTAAAAGTTATTAGCTGTTCAATATGGGTAATTTTCGAACTTGGAGGGGGAATAACTCAGAGGGGAAAAGAGATAGAAGAAAATTTTGTTCTACTGGACCTATTATTTTATTACTATCTATCTATGATCAAAATTTTAATACTCTATCTTAATAGATGTAGAAGTTTGTGTAAACGGACGGACGGACAGACGGACAGACGGACAGACGGACAGACGGACAGACGGACAGACAGAGTGAAACTAATATACACATTTCTTCCAATTTGGTTGGAAATGTGCTAAAAATTGGCATAAAAAAGTCAACCAAATTATGTTTTTTTTTGTTAAATTTAAGTTAATATTTTTATATTTGTTTATATTAAAAATAAAAATATTATGTTTGTTGAGTCCAATTTTTATTTAATCAAAAATAATTTATTTTTATCCAAACAGTATTTATTTTATTCAATTAGAATTATGTTTTGACAATTTGTAATCTAAAAAAAGACTGACTTAAATAATTATAATCTTTTCTTTTATATGATTTAAAAATTGCTTAGTCAATAAAATTGCAAGCTGTGTGAAAATTAAAATGAGCAACAAAAATTATAAGTAATTCTAGACGTTAAATGTGCGATAAAATTATTAGGAATTTTGAGCATTAAAATATTTGATAAAATTAAAGTAATTTTAGACATTAAAATATTTAATAAAATTATTAGGAATTTTAAACATTAAAATATTTGACAAAATTATAAGTTATTACTTATTACTTTCCCTTTTATGAATTCACACTTCCAGTATATAGGTATATTTATTTATATATATATATATATATATATATATATATATATATATATATATATATCCTCACCTGGCCATAACTTATGCAGTAAGTTTGTGATCACTCCTGTCTGAATTCTCGAATTAAAAGCTGAGTTGACTATATTCCATTCAACAGCTCTATTAATATGATTTCCGCTGTACTCTCCACCTGTGTGCAACTTCGTGTTTAAAATATGTTGATATGATAACGTCTTTCCGATTTCACTCTCTATATGTCTTCTTGTGCCGGGTGCAACAACTATGTTAATTAATTGATAAAATTCACTAATAATGTCATCACATTTATTAATCCAAAAAATATATGTAGTTGGTGATATGGATTCTTCTGATGTAGTTAGGTATTTAATACGATTAAGAGTTTCACTTAACTCATTTATTTTAATTAAAGCCACTCTGTCACTTGATATATTTTTTATTATGTCCCTAATTTCTAAATGGGTCACATATTTATACAAATTTTCAAATCATAAAACAAATCTGGGTATGTTACCTATGATAACAAAATTTAATTATATATTCTAATTTTACATCCCCCTAACAACAATATATTTTCATAAGATTTTTAATATCCTCCCACCCCAACAATAATATTTATTTTTAATTTTCAAAACAAAACCTATTTTATAGCTTTGATAAGGAAAAATTTTAACAACAAAAGGAGTTTACATTTTATGTAAAAAATAATTTCAGAATCATAATAAAATCAGTTCATAAACAGTTAACATTAGTTTTTACAATTCTTTATAATATAATTTAAAAAAAAAATGTCACAGTGGTTAAATTCGAGAAATATTAAAACAATTACAAATGAAAAATGTAATAAAGTCTTGCTGCCTGAGAAGAAAATTCCAACATTACAACATTTGGCACTGGCACAATTTTAATAAATTCCAAAAAAGGATGGATCTAGATCACTACATGTTTTCGATTGCAGAAAGACCAATAACCGGCATGAAAAGAAGCTATTATGATGCATCTAATTTAGATGTAATAATAGCGGAACATGCTGAAATTAAATCAAAATATAAAATATGTGGTATATAATAAATATAATTTTTCTAAGTAAATTAAAATGGAATTTTTTTAAATTTTGCTCCTGTTAACAAACTCCAAAAAAAGGTACAGAGATAATCATTTCATTATTTTTTTCCACTCATGTTGACCTATGTTAACATATGTACATTCTAAGATTTATTTCAACATTTTATAAACCATAAGAAATTTTGCTCCTGATAACAAACTCCAAAAAAAAGATGAGTTCTTAATTTGATTTATTATTTTATGAACGGTTGTTGACCTATGTACATCTTGAGAATTTTAGCACTTTTTTTTAGTCATGATAACAAATGTTTGTAAGAAATTATCAAGCAAAGGAATTCCTTATGTTATTTACTGCCGCAACAATAAACCATATCTTCACCATCACAGTAAACCAACCAAATGTCCCAACCATAAAGTAGCTTTTTTCACCACCATCACAGTAAACAAACCAAAAATAAAATTAACCTACTCACGCACACTCAACTACAACTCTTCAGTAAACGAACCAAAAATAAAATTAATCTACTCACGCACACTCAACTATAACTTTTCTCCTCACTCAATTAACCCACTCACACACTCAAATACTTGCAAAAACCCCAACAGCCAATCACATACATTTAGCACATTTCACAAACCTTATCTCTCACAAATTCATACTAATAAATACAAATACTCTCAAAATACACACACCATAACACAAATCCTCTCAAAATACACACACCAGCACACAAATCCTCTCAAAATACACACACCATCACACAAATCCTCTCAAAATTCACACACACCAACAAGCCCATTTAGCACATTTTATTAGCACGTTCCGCTAATTCAGGGGGTTGTCTGTCGCACATAGCAAATTGAGGGGCATGTAAAAACAACCTGGGAAACCCGCACAACTCCTCTACTAAATTATGTCTTTTTTTGTGTTAATATATGTTGAATTATATGTTTAATTACGATTAACATATTTCGAAATATAAATTTAGCTGAATAAAGTTGTTATTTTAAATTTTTCTTTATAAAAATTAAGAAATTTATAAAAAAATTGGCTTAAAAATGTCAACTAAATTATGTTTTTTTTTGTTAATATATGTTGAATTATATGATTACTTACGATTAATACATTTAGAAATACAAATTTAGCTGAATAAAGTTGTTATTTTAATTTTTTCTTTATAAAAATTAAGAAATTTATAAAAAAATTTGCTTAAAAAAGTCAACTAAATTATGTTTTTTTTTGTTAAATATATGTTGAATTATATGTTAAATTACGACTAACATATTTAGAAATATAAAATTAGCTGAATAAAGTTGTTATTTAAGTTTTTTTTATAAGAATTAAGAAAGTTAAAAAAAAATAGGCATAAAAAATGTCAACAAGCAACTAAATTATTTTTTTTTGTTAATATATGTTGAATTATATGTTTAATTACGATTAATATATTTAGAAATATAAAATTAGCTGATTAAAGTTGTTATTTTAAATTTTACAAATACTCTCAAAAGAATTAAAAATTTTTAAAAAAAATTGGCATAAAAAAGTCAACCAAATTATGTTTTTTTTTGTTAAATATAAGTTAATATTTTTATATTTGTTTATATTAAAAATAAAAATATTATGTTTGTTGAGTCCAATTTTTATTTAATCAAAAATAATTTATTTTTATCCAAACAGAATTTATTTTATTCAATTAGAATTATGTTTTGACAATTTGTAATCTAAAATAAGACTGACTTAAATAATTATAATCTTTTCTTTTATATGATTTAAAAATTGCTTAGTCAATAAAATTGCAAGCTGTGTGAAAATTAAAATGGGCAACAAAAATTATAAGTAATTCTAGACGTTAAATGTGCCATAAAATTATTAGGAATTTTGAGCATTAAAATATTTGATAAAATTAAAGTAATTTTAGACATTAAAATATGTAATAAAATTATTAGGAATTTTAAACATTAAAATATTTGACAAAATTATAAGTTATTACTTTTTACTTTCCCTTTTATGAATTCACACTTCCAGTATATAGGTATATTTATTTATATATATATATATATATATATATATATATATATATCCTCACCTGGCCATAACTCTTAAACGGCTTGACCGATTGAGCTCAAATTTGGAAGTTGAGCTCGTGCCATCAATGGCTTGGTACCATATAAATTTGGGGCCTTTTTGATTAGGGGGAAGGGGGCGCGGAGGGCTGTTTAATTTTTGAATGTACCAAAAAAACCATGTGGAGTATCAAATGAAAGGTCTTGACAAGTACATCTCATTGGAAGGTGGTCCGGGGGGCGCCGTGGGTCATGTCGGGCGCAAATCGGGGCAATGTGGGGCCCCATAATACAAAAAATCATGTGGGGTATCAAATGAAAGGTCTTGACGAGTACATCTAATTGAGCAGTAGTCCGGGGGGCGCCGTGGGTCATGTCGGGTCCAAAACGGGGGCAATGTTGGGCTCCATAATACAAAAAATCATGTGGAGTATCAAATGAAAGGTCTTGACGAGTACATCTCATTGAGCGGTAGCCCGGGGGCGCCGTGGGTCATGTCGGGCTCAAAACGGGGGCAATGTTGGGCCCTATAATACAAAAAATCATGTGGGGTATCAAATGAAAGGTCTTGACGAGTACATCTCATTGAGCGGTAGTCTGGGGGCGCCGTGGGTCATGTCAAGCCCAAAACGGGGGAAATGTGGGGTCCATAATACAAAAAAACATGTGGGGTATCAAATGAAAGGTCTTGACGGGGGCAATGTTGGGCCCTATAATACAAAAAATCATGTGGGGTATCAAATGAAAGGTCTTGACGAGTACATCTCATTGAGCGGTAGTCTGGGGGCGCCGTGGGTCATGTCAGGCCCAAAACGGGGGAAATGTGGGGTCCATAATACAAAAAAACATGTGGGGTATCAAATGAAAGGTCTTGACGAGTACATCACATTGGAGGGTAGTTCGGGGGCGTCGTGGGTCATGTCGGGAACAAAACGGGGGCAATGTTGGGCCCTGTAATACAAAAAATCATGTAGGGTATCAAATGAAAGGTTTTGAAGTGTACATCTCAATGGGCAGTATTTCGTGCGGCGCCGTGAGTCATGTAGGGGCCAAAACGGGCGAAATGTTGCGCCCCATTATAGAAAAATCATGTGGGGTATCAAATGAAAGGTCTCCAACTGTAGGTTGCAGTAATCCGGAGGACGCCTTGAGTAATCTCGGGCCCAAAACGGGGTAATGTGGGGCCCATCATACAAAAAATCATGTGGGGTATCAAATGAAAGGTCTAGAAGAGGACATCTTGTTGAGTACTCCGCGAAGTACTCTGGGTCTTGTGGGACCCATAAGGCAAAAAGACATGAGAGGTATCAAATAAAAGGTATTGAAGAATACATCTCGTTGCGCAGTCCGTTGGGCTTCGTAATTCATGTAAGGGCCCAAAACCTGTGTCATGTGGCGGCCCATCATAAAAAAATCATGTGGGGGCATCAAATAAAAGGTCTTGAACAGTAGTCCGAGCAGTACCCTGGGTCATGTGGAGCCAATTATACAAAAAAACATGTGGGGCACCGGGGGCCATGGAAGGCCCAAAACGTCGGGCACATGTGGAATTCCAAATCGTGGGCCATGAGGAGCTCAAACAAATTATTCCCAAGTTGTCAAAGTATTTAAATATTTTTAGTCGGTCAAATTAATATATATTTGACCGACTAAAAAGTGTGAAATAAAAAATATAAATAAAAAAAAGTTTTTAAAAATACTTTCCCTTAAAGAAATATTCAACTAAAAAGTAATAAACAAGCAAATCATACCACATCACTGTACTTTCCCGTTAAGTTTTAGCCACTGTCAGCAATAGTAAGGGAAAGTAGACCTTATCAGAATTAATGCCATTTATAAGGAGGTCTGCTTACCCTTACTATTGCTGACAGTGGCTAAAACTCAACGGGAAAGTACATTGATGTGGTATTATTTGCTTGTTTATTACTTTTGAGTTGAATATTTCTTTAAGGGAAAGTATTTTTAAAAAAAATTTTTTATTTATATTTTCTACTGTGTTAACTTCTCCCTTCTTCTGTCATTATTGATAATTTGTGTTTTATAAATAGTTCTTGTAATTTGTTAATGTTGATCAATTGTAGGCTGTATAGATAATCTGTATCCAATTTTATGCTTGTTTCGCTTAGATTTGATTGTAGTATTGGTGGTAGAATTTGAGTTCTTCTTCTTATTTTGTTTGTAATTATTCTGTTATTTATCTGTATTGTTTCATTTTGATATTGTATTAAAAAGCTTCCGTTTAAAAATCTGTTTGAATTGTTTGAATTTAAATTGCCATTGAAATTAGTCAAAAATATTGTATTATCATTCAATGCTTCTATTATTTCATCATTAGTAAATTTGTATTCGCATCCCACATTTAGTCCTTTTATTAATTTGTTGATACAGTGATCTTCCTTTACTTGTTTTAATTGATTATTCTTGCAGATTATGGTATCTTTTAGAAATGTACATTTGTTTGTTATCCCAAGTATTTCATTATGGTTTATTAGTAACTCTTTATACTCTAAGTTTATTTTTTTATGATTTTTTATGGTTGATCTGATTTAGATATGGTTGTATTCTATTCCATTTGTTTTAGGTATTGATTTAACATACAAAATCGTTGAATTTTATAATGTTTTTATATAATCAGTTATTATAATCAGTAATATTTTTGTCATTTTATCTCTTAATTGTAGGACCGATTTATCTTTTATGTGAAAGAATTTTGCAAATTTTGAGAACTTATCGATGCAAGTAATAAACTTTTCTTTTTTCATCTCAATTATGTCAATATGTAGTATTTCTGATGGATAAGTTGGAATAGGAGTTTCCTGCACTTCTGGTTGATTAGGATGACGATCATATTTGTTGATATTACATATTTCGCATGTTTTCGTATATTTTTTTATTGACTTGATCATTTGTGGAAAAAAATATTTTTCCAAAATTTGTTCTTTATTTTCATTACAATTACGGTGAGCTCTTCTATGTTCTTCTTGCATTATTTTTAATTTATTTTCTTCATTCCTGATGTCCTCAACATGTCATTGTGTTATGTGTATTTTAAATTTTGAAAAATGTTGCTTATAAATTTATTGTAATGTTTGAATAAATTTTTCGGGGATTTTGATTCCATTAATAATGTTGGATTGTAGTTTTTCTTTTAGAACTTTAATTAAATTTTCTTTATTTATTTCTTTCATGTTAATATGATGTCTGTGGTATGTTGGATGTGGTTCTTCATATGCACTTATTTTGTTGCCTTCTCTGAATATAAGTTGATTTTTAAAAACATTTATTGGTACTTCACAGTGTGGTATGAGATCTGTGTTATCATCTTCTGCACTGTGGATCGTTTCAGTTGTAGATGTTGTAAGAGTATTTAATTCAAGTCTTGATAGTGCGTCCGCTACTTTGTTCGTACATCCTGGTTTGTAAATTAATTCGTAGTTATATTCTTCAATACGCGCCTTCCATCTTTTTAATTTAGCATTAGTATTTCTGATGCTTAGAGAAAATGGTAATGGTTGATGATCAGTAAGAATCTTAATTTTTTTTTCTCCATATAAATAATTTCTGAGATTGTCTAATGCACATACTATTGCTAACATTTCTCGTTCATTTGTTGCGTAGTTTTCTTCAGTTGAATTTAATGATCTGGAAATATACGTAATCGGACGGTCCTTGCCGATTTATCCTTGCGAGAGTACTGCGCCGATTGCATGGTTTGATGCATCCGTGGTGAGTATGAACGGTTTAAAGTTTCAAATTACGCGTTGCTCGTGCACAGAGAAATAATTTAATTTAATTAATAATAATTTCTCTGTGCTGACAACGCGTAAAATCAATCAGCCAATTAAATTAAAATTGATTTTAAATATTTTGTTGGAGAAGCTGATTGGTTTTCCAAAATCTTATTGGAAAGATTTTGGAAAGCCAAAAAAGCTCTCCAACAAAATAAAAAAGAAAGAAAAATTAAAATCAAGGCCAGTCGATCGGATAAAGTTTTGAGTAAAATTAAAATTGTTAATTAAAGCCAGTCGATCGGTTAAAGTTCCGTTTTGAAACTCTTAAAAATTAAAATTGTTAAAGGCGAGTTGATAAAAAAAATTTAAGTTTGAAATTATTAAAAAAGTCAATCGGTCGGAAAAGTTCCATTTCTAAATATTGAATATTTGATGTTAATTTTTGCAGTTATTAATTGAAATAAAAAAAAGTTTAATTAAAGATAGTTATTTTTAATAGGCAAAGTTTAAAATAGAAAAAATTTATTAATCGGAAAAAATATTATTAAAAACAATAAAAGAAAAAAATTAAATAAATTAACGAACAAACATTAAATAAAATTTTGTGATTTTTAAAATAAATTAAGAAATAACTATAAAATAAACTAAATAAATTTATATTAAAATTAGATTGAATAAAATTGTTTTATTTAATTAAAAATTTTTAAAAGGTAAAATAAAAACAAAGGTGAGATTAAAAGAGAAAACATTATTTATGATTGTAAAACTAATATTACAACATTGGCGCTGCGGACAGGATGAGAAGTACGTTTCTCATCCAAAAGAATTTAGTGTTCGGTAAAACGGGATAAATGAAAGTAAAAATAAAAATTTTTATCGCAAATCAAAGTGGACATTAATATAAAAAATCAAAAAAAAAAAATTTTAATAAAGTTAATAATATAAAAAAAAAATATATCAAAAATTTAAAAAAAAAAAAAAAAAAAAATAGTGGCACAATTTTAATAAAATTAAAATAAAAACAGTGAAAGCTGAAAAAGTTGCAGTTGAAAAGTGGTAGCAGATTAAATAAAGGTAGCAGTTAAAAGTTGCAGTAGAATAGCAGAAATTTTTTAACAAAATAGCAGAAGAAGAAGCTGGTAGCGGAAACAGAAAAAACACAAAAAAAAGGGAAATTTTTTTTTGAAAATTTTTTTGTAAAGTAGTAAGTCATTTTTTTTTCTAATATAAAAATATATATATCACCACGGGTTGCTAAATATTTTAAAAATATATATATATAAAATAGAAAATATATATAACAAAATATAAAATGAATTTTTTTGTAAAAATATTTTTTTTTTTAAATGAATAAATCGAAATCTTTAGGAAGATACGGATCTTCATTATTTTTTATAATTATTATTACTCCAAATCTAATAGTCTTAATAATGGAGAATAATAAAATTTATTTTTTGGCAAAAAATTAAAAAATTTAAATTTTTGAATTAAATGACAATTTTGAATTAAATTTGTAGCGTAGTTTTCTTCAGTTGAATTTAATGATCTGGAAATATACGTAATCGGACGGTCCTTGCCGATTTATCCTTGCGAGAGTACTGCGCCGATTGCATGGTTTGATGCATCCGTGGTGAGTATGAACGGTTTAAAGTTTCAAATTACGCGTTGCTCGTGCACAGAGAAATAATTTAATTTAATTAATAATAATTTCTCTGTGCTGACAACGCGTAAAATCAATCAGCCAATTAAATTAAAATTGATTTTAAATATTTTGTTGGAGAAGCTGATTGGTTTTCCAAAATCTTATTGGAAAGATTTTGGAAAGCCAAAAAAGCTCTCCAACAAAATAAAAAAGAAAGAAAAATTAAAATCAAGGCCAGTCGATCGGATAAAGTTTTGATTAAAATTAAAATTGTTAATTAAAGCCAGTCGATCGGTTAAAGCTCCGTTTTGAAACTCTTAAAAATTAAAATTGTTAAAGGCGAGTTGATAAAAAAAATTTAAGTTTGAAATTATTAAAAAAGTCAATCGGTCGGAAAAGTTCCATTTCTAAATATTGAATATTTGATGTTATTTTTGCAGTTATTAATTGAAATAAAAAAAAGTTTAATTAAAGATAGTTATTTTTAATAGGCAAAGTTTAAAATAGAAAAAATTTATTAATCGGAAAAAATATTATTAAAAACAATAAAAGAAAAAAATTAAATAAATTAACGAACAAACATTAAATAAAATTTTGTGATTTTTAAAATAAATTAAGAAATAACTATAAAATAAACTAAATAAATTTATATTAAAATTAGATTGAATAAAATTGTTTTATTTAATTAAAAATTTTTAAAAGGTAAAATAAAAAGAAAGGTGAGATTAAAAGAGAAAACATTATTTATGATTGTAAAACTAATATTACAACATTGGCGCTGCGGACAGGATGAGAAGTACGTTTCTCATCCAAAAGAATTTAGTGTTCGGTAAAACGGGATAAATGAAAATAAAAATTTTTATCGCAAATCAAAGTGGACATTAATATAAAAAATCAAAAAAAAAAAATTTTAATAAAGTTAATAATATAAAAAAAAAATATATCAAAAATTTAAAAAAAAAAAAAAAAAAAAATAGTAGCACAATTTTAATAAAATTAAAATAAAAACAGTGAAAGCTGAAAAAGTTGCAGTTGAAAAGTGGTAGCAGATTAAATAAAGGTAGCAGTTAAAAGTTGCAGTAGAATAGCAGAAATTTTTTAACAAAATAGCAGAAGAAGAAGCTGGTAGCGGAAACAGAAAAAACACAAAAAAAAGGGAAATTTTTTTTTTGAAAATTTTTTTGTAAAGTAGTAAGTCATTTTTTTTTCTAATATAAAAATATATATATCAGCACGGGTTGCTAAATATTTTAAAAATATATATATATAAAATAGAAAATATATATAACAAAATATAAAATCAATTTTTTTGTAAAAATATTTTTTTTTTTAAATGAATAAATCGAAATCTTTAGGAAGATACGGATCTTCATTATTTTTTATAATTATTATTACTCCAAATCTTAATAATGGAGAATAATAAAATTTATTTTTTGGCAAAAAATTAAAAAATTTAAATTTTTGAATTAAATGACAAAAAATGGAGTGAAAAATTTTTTTTTAAAAAATTAAAAGAATAAAAAACAAAAATTGCAAAATAAAATAAAAGAATTTGTTAATTTAGAAAAAAAATTTTTTTTTTATGAAAAATTTACATTAATGGCCAAAAAGTAAAATTAAATTTTTAAATATATAAAATATATAAAATAATAATTATATAAAATCCTTAATGAAATTATATAAAAAATATATATAAAAAATCCTTTTTTTTTTACTTGAAATTCCTAGTGAATAAAAATATTATCAAAATAAATCAATCAAAATATGAATCAAAATATTACTTTATATACAAAGTTAATACAAAATAAAATAAAATGCATATACATATGAAAAAAACCCCTAAAATAATATATGTATAAATATACATATACAAAAAAATACGATAAACAAACCCCGGGTTTGTCAAAAGCACATTTCCTCAAAATCGCCTGATGTAGAACTATGAGCTATTCTAAAACAATGGGAATTTCTATACGTGAATAGTATTTTTTAGTAGCATTTCCAATGTACAGTTTTAGTAATAAATATTGTGCAGTTTTAGTAGTATTTTCAATGTACTATACATAGGAAAGATAAAAAAATGATATGGTAAATATAGGTAAAAAATGTGTCCCTGTTCGATTTTATTAATTGTTTCCTTCCAAGTTTATTATTCCAACAAAATACATATATATAAACTTATCATTTAAGGTTTCCCTAATTTTGCTTTTAATTGAACATATAATGTGATATGAAATGATATCCAATATTCCATTTATATAGCTCCTAAAAATATGCAAAATATTCGTTTTTTGCAAAATTTTATATGATTGTGCATTTTGATTAATTATTAGTGTGAGGCAAATGACTATAATTTATTAATTAATGCACTTTAAAGAAATATGATTCTTGAAAGTTTTCTCATTATTTGTTTTTAAAAATATTGCGCGGTTATAATTATACAAGTAAATTAAAAATGTAATTTTTTGAATTTCGAAGGGCCACAACGGAAAGGGGAGGGGAGATACGGATACAATTTCTTCAGAGACTCTAGTTATTTTTTAGATATCTCTTTGGTACATAAATTTCAGCCTTCCATAATAAGCAGTTTGGGAAATACAGGGTATTAAAAAAACTAAAAAAAGGTGTATGAAGATAACGGTATTTTTATACATCAAAAAATTAAACTTTAAAAAATTTGTTTATTTCACAAAAAAGATAAAAGATTTTCCTATCTTATAGCTTTTACAGACCTCAAAAATTTTTATTGCTTTAAAAGTTATTAGATGTTCAATATGGGCAATTTTCGAACTTGAAGGGGGAATAACTCAGAGGGAAAAAGAGATAGAAGAAAATTTTGTTCTACTGGACCTATTATTTTATTACTATCTATCTATGGTAAAAATTTTAATACTCTATCTTAATAGATGTAGAAGTTTGTGTAAACGGACGGACGGACAGACGGACAGACGGACAGACGGACAGACGGACAGACGGACAGACGGACAGACAGAGTGAAACTAATATACACATTTCTTCCAATTTGGTTGGAAATGTGCTAAAAATGATATATTTTCTTATATACTACCAAAAACCTTAACCTATCCTAACAGTTAACCTAATTTCAATTTTTCTCTCTTCAATAAAATCTTAAAATAAAATAGGTATAAAATAAATAAAATTGGGGTACATATACATAGGTGTATAAAAAAAAAATAATGAGTAAAATTTTTTAAAGAAAAGTCATACGTACACATACATATAATAGAAATATTAAATTATTAAACATTAAATTATATTATCATACATTATAATTTTTATTTGTATACATAAAAGTTTTTTTTTATTCTCCAAGTATAAATTGCAAATTGTGAGTTTTTGATCAATTTGAATTTAAAAATTTTATAATAAAGTTTTGTTTACGTGAAATATAATATACATAGAAGTGTATTATTATCAAAGTAAAATCGACATAAAAATAGGGTAACAAAACTAATTACGGTGTAAAAGGTTAAGTTTATTTAATTTAACACAAAACTGTATACAGAAAGTGCAAAATAAAATTGTGCACTAAGTTGACACAGGTCTGTGTAAAAATAAAGAACTTAATAAAAAATTTTTTATAATAAGTGTTAAAAAAATTTTAATAAAAATTGGTTTTAATAACCAACATTTTTTTTCGTTTTCATTTTATATTAAAACTTCAATTTTTTGTTCGTAATGACGAAAATTATATATACATATATATAAAATGATATATATATATATATTTTCAAATTACGTTTGATCATTTTTATATAAAATAATTTTGTCAATTTTTAATATAAAATTGATATTAATTAAAATATTTTAAATGACGTACGTAAGTTTCATTAGAGCAAAGCGCGTTTTTTTTTGTAAAATCATTTAAGGATCATACTATGAACATTTTAAAAACAAAATTTTTTTTTTGGAAATGAATAAAAATTTTTTTTGCATAATTTTAGGAGTTGGAAAACTTATATTTCCTATTGATTTACTGTTTGTTTGAGAAACAAAATTTTTATTATTGCATATTTTTAGGGAATGAGAAAAATAAAAATAAAATAAATATAAAGGAGTATTTTATGTTAAATAAATTTTATTTTACATGATTTACGTTGAATAAAATAAAATTTTAAATGAATAAATTAAATAAAAATAATTTGTAGCAAAAACCAAATAAAATTTTTTTCGACCCCTAAAATATATTTTTTCAGAACTTTTTATATAAAATGACCCCTAAAATAATTTTTATTAAAATTTATTAAAATATGACTCCTTGATCAAAAAAAAAAAGGTACATATATATTGTTGTTGTTGTTTAAAATTTATTTTATTAACTAATGTCGCAAAATTCAAAACCCCCAACGTTGGCGCAATCAATTTTAAAATTTTCAAAGAGAATATCAACATTTTCATTTTTAAATTCAAGTCCGGAATTTGAAAATTCGGACGAACAAACTAAAACAAACGTAGAAAATATAGAAGCGGCACCAAATTTAGAAGTATTGGATAGAAATAACTTTGTTGATTTTTTACATCAAGTACAAGGAGAACGAATATCAGAAAATAGAAAAAGTTTTAGAACATTGAGGTCAGGAGCAAAATACAACGGAATTGGCCCAATAAGGAAACCAAGGAAAACTAGAAGAAATAAAGTTATAATTGCCAAAACGGAAAGAAAAACTTTGAATATAAAAACAAGTGACAAAATGAATCCAATAAACGACCCCCATTATTTTAATTTCCAAAAATCAAATAATACAAATAGAACAATAAATAAACCGGGACCATCAGGATTAAACTCGACCCCTATTCCACCACCACCACCAATTGCATATCGAGATGAATACGTTGCGGAAAACTTTACAAACGGCAACTCGTATCATTTGGAACCAACTTTGTTACCAGTTGAAAAAATAATCAAAACTTTTTTAGTACAAGTTCCAACATTTTCGGGTGTAGGGTTGGACATTGAGAATGAGTTGAACAATTTTCTCGAATTAGCTCATCAAGCATACGATTTGTCAAGAGACGAACAAAAGGGTATATTATTGAGAATATTGATTACAAGTAAACTGACTGGTGCAGCCAACGCACTTTTCAGATATGCCAACGTTGAAAACTTTAACCAATATAAAGATATTTTACGTAATCCTTTCATAGAGAGTAAAGATATGGCTACATTAGCATCTGAAATGATGGGAATGTATCAATACGAAAACGAATCAGTGGAATTATTTTGGGAAAGAATAGCAGAAAAATTGGCGGCATATAGAAACAGAGTAAACGAAAGGTATCAAAACGAGGGACGAGCTTTAATAAATGAAATGGAAATAACCGCAAAAAGAATATTTTTAGGAGGACTGCGTTCATCAGAATTGAAGCAATATTTAATTTTCAAAAACCCCGAAAACTTAATAGTGTCCATAGGAGCGGCTCGACAGTATTTGAATGAAACAAGGAACTTAGGAAAAAAAGGGAGTTCGGATAAAAATAGTAGTAATAATCAAGGGGACCAAATGATGAATTTATTAACCACTATGATGAAGAAATTAAATGAAAATGGCGGACATGGGCAACAACCAAATAATAACCGGTTAAATCATGGAAACAATTTTAGAAATAATAGTAATAATAATTATTTCCGGGGAACAACAGGGAATTTTAAATACAACAACAATAATGCGCAATTTACAAATAATAATAATTATAATAATAATAATAAACAATTCTCAAACAGTAGTAGCAACTATAATTTTAATAACAACAATAAGACCCCTAACAGAAATTACAATATGGTTAGTGGTAATAATTTTTTTTAAAAATAATACAAGTAATTATAATAATAATTATAATAATAATTACAATAATAATAATAACAATAGGAACAATAATAATGGTAATAATAATAATAGTAATAACAAGGTTCCATTTAAAGGAACAAATGCAAATACGACGATTAAATGTTTTAAGTGTGGTGAACCAAGTCACCTTAGTAGAGATTGTACATGGCAAAGCCAGTTAACACCAGTACAATGCACTAATTGTGGAATGAATGGACATGAATCCACTCATTGTTTTAAACTACGTTCGGGAAATAATAATTTTGCAAATCAAAGGATACTCGCATTAAATAACTAGGAAAGTTTAGAAAAGACCCCTTGTGAATGGTGTGCAAGGAAAGGACATACAATTTTAAATTGTGAAGCTCGTAAATCCTATGAATCCAAAATGACAATGGTTTCGGGAAACGAGGACGGAGTGAACTAAAAGAGCCCAGCTCATTCCTTTCGGAGGGCAAAATAACTTTTCAAGAGCCAATAATTAATTTAGAAAATTATTATTGGATAGATCCTGAATTATTTAATAATGTAATAAAAGATAAAGAAGAAAATAATGAAATTAATAAAAATAATGAAAATGAAATGGAAATAAATTATGTTAAGTTGAATATAGGCTCTCGTGAAGGTAAAGTAAAAAACGAAACAGAAATCGAGAATACGAAAATTAAGTTACCAAATGATGGTATTTTGGGGAACATTGCAATGAACCCTACACATGAAGAAAATAAATCGAAAAAAAATTACAAAGAAATAACAGGAGATAAAATACAAATGATTAAAGGGATTTTGAATAACGTGCATATAGTAGTAAATTATTTTCTAAGGCAAAAAATCTTTTAGACAAAGAGTCTCAAATCTGGAAAGCAACTAAAAATTGTACAGATGATTTTAAAACAGAACAAATAATTATGAGTTTAAAAGAAGATATTAACACAAGAATTGTTAAATTAAATAAGGAAGAAAAGGCGAATATTATTATAGAAAACAATGTAGGAGTAATTGTGGAAGAATTTTATTTTGAAGAATATATAGAAGTAAAATGTTTTAATAAAAATGTAGTAGAAGTAGTAGAAGTTATAGAAGTTGTAGTAGAAGAAAATGATTTAAGTACCAAAGTTTGTACTGGTATATTGATAGAAGACGAAATTGTTGGAGATAATAATATTAATGAAAATATAAATAAAGAAATGGAATTTTTAATGTTTTAAAATTTGGAATTTTAAAGAAATGTTTTGATACCTTTCATTTACTCTATTTCTATACGCCGCCAATTTTTCTGCTATTCTTTCTCCAAATAATTCCACTGATTCGTTTTCGTATTGGTACATTCCCATCATTTCTGATGCTAATGTAGCCATATCTTTACTCTCTATGAAACAATTACGTAAAATATCTTTATATTGGTTAAAGTTTTCAACATTGGCATATCTGAAAAGTGCGTTGGCTGCACCAGTCATTTTACTTGTAATCAAAATTCTCAATAATATACCCTTTTGTTCGTCTCTGGTCAATTCGTACACTTGATGAGCTAATTCGAGAAAATTGTTCAACTCATTCTCAATATCCAACCCTACAAAATGTTGGAACTTGTACTAAAAATGTTTTTATTATTTTTTCAACTGGTAACAAAGTTGGTTCCAAATGATATGAGTTGTCGTTTGTAAAATTCTCCGCAACGTACTCCTCTCGATGTTGTAGTGCAATTGGTGGGTGTGGTGGAATAGGGGTCGAGTTTAATCCTGATGGTCCCGGTTTATTTATTGTTCTATTTGTGTTATTTGCTTTTTGGAAATTAAAATAATGGGGGTCGTTTATTGGATTCATTTGTCACTTGTTTTTATATTCAAACTTTTCCTTTCCGTTTTGGCAATCATAACTTTATTTCTCCTGGCTTTGCTTTGTTTCCTTATTGGGCCAATTTTGTTGTATTTTGCTCCTGACCTCAATGTTCTAAAACTTTTTCTATTTTCTGATATTCGTTCTCCTTGTACTTGATGTAAAAAATCAACAAAGTTATTTCTATCCAATACTTCTAAATTTTGTTCCGCTTCTATATTTTCTACGTTTGTTTTAGTTTGTTCATCCGAATTTTCAAATTCCGGACTTGAATTTAAAAATGAAAATGTTGATATTCTCTTTGAAAATTTTAAACAACAACAATATATATGTACCTTCTTTATTTTTTGATTTAGGGGTCATATTTTAATAAATTTTAATAAAAAAATTATTTTAGGGGTCATTTTATTTAAAAATTTCTGAAAAAATATATTTTAGGGGTCGAAAAAAATTTTATTTGTTTTTTGCTACAAATTATTTTTATTTAATTTATTCATTTAAAATTTTATTTTATTCAACGTAAATCATGTAAAATAAAATTTATTTAAGATAAAATACTCCTTTATATTTATTTTATTTTTATTTTTCTCATTCCCTAAAAGTATGCAATAATAAAAAATTTTGTTTCTCAAACAAACAGTAAATCAATAGGAAATATAAGTTTTCCAACTCCTAAAATTATGCAAAAAAATTTTTTATTCATTTCCAAAAAAAAATTTTGTTTTAAAAATGTTCATAGTATGATCCTTAAATGAGTTTACAAAAAAAACGCGCTTTGCTCTAATGAAACGTACGTACGTCATTTAAAATATTTTAATTAATATCAATTTTATATTAAAAATTGACAAAATTATTTTATATAAAAATGATCAAACGTAATTTGAAAATATATATATATATCATTTTATATATATGTATATATAATTTTCGTCATTACGAACAAAAAATTGAAGTTTTAATATAAAATGAAAACGAAAAAAAATGTTGGTTATTAAAACCAATTTTTATTAAAATTTTTTTAACACTTATTATAAAAAATTTTTTATTAAGTTCTTTATTTTTACACAGACCTGTGTCAACTTAGTGCACAATTTTATTTTGCACTTTCTGTATACAGTTTTGTGTTAAATTAAATAAACTTAACCTTTTACACCGTAATTAGTTTTGTTACCCTATTTTTATGTCGATTTTACTTTGATAATAATACACTTCTATGTATATTATATTTCACGTAAACAAAACTTTATTATAAACTTTTAAATTCAAATTGATCAAAACGCACAATTTGCAATTTATACTTGGAGAATAAAAAAAAACTTTTATGTATACAAATAAAAATTATAATATGTGATAATAATGTTTAATAATTTATGATTTTTCATTGTATAGGTATTTGTACATATATGACTCTTATTTAAAACTTTTACTTATTATTTTTTTATACGGATATATATGTACTCCAATTTTATTTATTATATACCCATTTTATTTTTATTTTTTTTTAAATTTTATGGAAGAGAGAGAAATATTGAAATTAGGTTAACTATTAGGATAGGTTAAGGTTTTTGGTAGTATATAAGAAAAAATATAATTTTTTTTGTATATGTATATTTATACATATATTATTTTAGGGGGTTCTTTCATATGTATATGCATTTTATTTTATTTTGTATTAACTTTGTATATAAAGTAATATTTTGATTCATATTTTGATTGATTTATTTTGATAATATTTTTATTCACTAGGAATTTCAAGTAAAAAAAAAAGGATTTTTTATATATATATTTTTTATATAATTTCATTAAGGATTTTATATAATTATTATTTTATATATTTAAAAATTTAATTTTACTTTTTGGCCATTAATTTAAATTTTTCATAAAATTTTCCTTCTAAATTAACAAATTCTTTTATTTTATTTTTCAATTTTTTTTTTATTCTTTTAATTTATTTTAAAAAAAAATTTTTTCACACAATTTTTTGTTTTTTCACACAATTTTAAATTTTTTAATATTTTGCCAAAAAATGTATTTTATTATTCTCCATTATTAAGACTATTAGATTTGGAGTAATAATAATTATAAAAAATAATGAAGATCCGTATCTTCCTAAAGATTTCGATTTATTCATTTTTAAAAAAATTATTTTTACAAAAAAAATTGATTTTATATTTTGTTATATATATTTTCTATTATATATACATATATTTTTAAAATATTTAACAACCCGTGTTTTTATATATTTTTATATTAGAAAAAAAATGACTTACTACTTTACAAAAATTTTTCAAAAAAAATTTCCCTTCTTTTTTGTGTTTTTTCTTTTTCCGCTACCAGCTTCTTCTTCTGCTATTTTGTTAAAAAATTTCTGCTATTCTACTGCAACTTTTAACTGCAACCTTTAATTAATCTCCTATCACTTTTCTACTGCAACCTTTCTGCTATCACTGTTGTTCAATTTTATTAAAATTCTGCTACCACTTTTTTTAAAAAAAAAAAATGTTGATATATTTTTTTTTTATATTATTAACTTTATTAAAAATTTTTTTTTTGTTTTTTTTTTATAGTAATGTCCACTTGGATTTGCGATAAAATTTTTTATTTTTACTTTCATTTATCCCGTTTTACCGAACACTAAATTCTTTTGGATGAGAGACGTACTTCTCATCCTGTCCGCAGCGCCAATGTTATAAAATTGCTTTTACAATCATAAATAATGTTTTCTCTTTTAATCTCACCTTTGTTGTTATTTTACCTTTTAAAACTTTTTAATTAAATAAAACAATTTTATTTAATCTAATTTTAATATAAATTTATTTAGTTTATTTTATAGTTATTTCTCAATTTATTTTAAAAATCACAAAATTTTATTTAATGTTTGTTCGTTAATTTATCTAATTTTTTTCTTTTAATCTTTTTAATAATATTTTTTCCGATTAATAAATTTTTTCTATTTTAAACTTTGCCTATAAAAAATAACTATCTTTAATTAAACTTTTTTTTATTTCAATTAATAACTGCAAAAATTAACATCAAATATTCAATATTTAGAAATGGAACTTTTCCGACCGATTGACTTTTTTAATAATCTCGATTTCAAAATCAAACTTAAATTTTTTTTATCAACTCGCCTTTTTTTGTTTTGTTTTTTTTTTTTGTTTTTTTTTTTTTTTATTAATTTTTTTTTTATTTATTAATATTAAAATTTAATATTTTAATATATTTTTTTTATTAATATACTTTATTTTTACGCTTCCACCTATGTTTCTTATATCTATGATTTAATTTTATTATTTTGTTATTTAATTTTCTTAATGGTAAAATAATAACATTAAGAATAGGGGTCAATTTTGGATTAATATTTTTATTTTTAAAAGTATTAACCGTAGTATTAACATTTATTTTAAATACAATGATAAAAGTATTATTAATTTTAATTAAATAATTATTTTGATTTATTATTTTTTTTCGTGCCGTTCTTATGGATTCTTCTATATTTTGTATTTCCTTATTTTGTCTCTTAATGTATAAATTGTTTCCTTATTTATTTCTTTTTTAATATTAACATCACTACTATTTAAAGTCAATTTTACTTTTTCCATTTGAATTGTTAAACAAAGTTCTTTTTCTTTATTAATATTAATATTTTCATTAATATTTTCATTTATATTTTCATTACTATTATTATCTCCAACAAATTCGTATTCTATCAATATACCAGTACAAACTTTTGTACTTAAATAATTTTTTTATATAATCTTCTACTACAACTTCTATAACTTCTACTACTTCTACTACATTTTTATTAAAACATTTTACTTCTATATATTCTTCAAAATAAAATTCTTCCACAATTACTGCTACATTGTCTTCTATAATAATATTCACATTTTCTTCCTTATTTGATTTAACAATTCCTGTGTTAATATCTTCTTCAAATACAATTATTTCTTCAGTTTTAAAATCATCTGTAAAATTTTTAGTTGCTTTCCAGATTTGATTCTTTTTTTCCATAAAATTTTTAGCCTTAGAAAATATAGAATTTTTATAGTTTACTATATGCACGTTTCAAAAATTCCTTTATTCATCTGTAATTTATTCGTATTTATATCATTTGATTTTTCTGTATAAATTGTTTGCGATTTACCTTCATCACGTTTAGAGGTCATTGCAATGTTTCCTAAAATACCATTGTTTGGTAACTTAATTTTCTTATTCTCGTGTTCTGATTTTTTTATTAATTTTCCTTCACAAGAGCCTGTATTAGAGCTAACAAAATTTATTTCCATTTCATTATTTTTATTAATTTTATTATTTTCTTCTTTATCTTTAGTTAAATTATTACATAATCCATCCAATAATATTTTTCTAAATTAATTTTTGGCTCTTGTAAAGTTATTTTACCCTCCGAAAGGAATGAGCTGGGCTCTTTTAGTTCACTCCGTCCTCGTTTCCCGAAACCATTGTCATTTTGGATTCATAGGATTTACGAGCTTCACAATTTAAAATCGTATGTCCTTTCCTTGCACACCATTCACAAGGGGTCTTTTCTAAACTTTCTTCGTTATTTAATGCGAGTATCCTTTGATTTGCAAAATTATTATTTCCCGAACGTAGTTTAAAACAATGAGTGGATTCATGTCCATTCATTCCACAGTTAGGGCATTGCACTGGTGTTAACTGGCTTTGCCATGTACAATCTCCACTAAGGTGACTTGGTTCACCACACTTAAAACATTTAATCGTCGTATTTGCAGTTGTTCCTTTAAATTGAACCTTGTTATTACCATTATTATTATTACCATTATTATTGTTCCTATTGTTATTATTATTATAATTATTATTATAATTACTTGTATTATTTTTATTGTTGTTTGGAAAATTATTTCCACTAACCATGTTGTAATTTCTGTTAGGGGTCTTATTATTATTTTGAAAATTATTATTGCTATAATTATTGTTATAATTTGAGAATTGTTTATTATAATTATTGTTGCTACTACTGTTTGAGAATTGTTTATTATTATTATTATAATTATTATTATTTGTAAATTGCGCATTATTGTTGTTGTTGTATTTAAAATTCCCTGTTGTTCCCCGGAAATAATTATTATTACTATTATTTCTAAAATTGTTTCCATGATTTAACCGGTTATTATTTGGTTGTTGCCCATGTCCGCCATTTTCATTTAATTTTTTCATCATAGTGGTTAATAAATTCATCATTTGGTCCCCTTGATTATTACTAATATTTTTATCCGAACTCCCTATATTTCCTAAGTTCCTTGTTTCATTCAAATACTGTCGAGCCGCTCCTATGGACACTTTTAAGTTTTCGGGGTTTTTAAAGATTAAATATTGTTTCAATTCTGATGAACGCAGTCCTCCTAAAAATATTATCTTTGCGGTTATTTCCATTTCGTTTATTAAAGCTCGTCCCTCGTTTTGATACCTTTCATTTACTCTATTTCTATACGCCGCCAATTTTTCTGCTATTCTTTCTCCAAATAATTCCACAGATTCGGTTTCGTTCAAACCATCATTTCTGATGCTAATGTAGCCATATCTTTACTCTCTATGAAACGATTACGTAAAATATCTTTATATTGGTTAAAGTTTTCAACATTGGCATATCTGAAAAGTGCGTTGGCTGCACCAGTCAGTTTACTTGTAATCAAAATTCTCAATAATATACCCTTTTGTTCGTCTCTTGTCAATTCATATGCTTGATGAGCTAATTCGAGAAAATTGTTTAACTCATTCTCAATGTCCAACCCTACAACCGCAAATGTTGGAACTTGTACTAAAAATGTTTTGATTATTTTTTCAACTGGTAACAAAGTTGGTTCCAAATGATATGAGTTGTCGTTTGTAAAGTTTTCCGCAACGTATTCATCTCGATGTGCAATTGGTGGTGGTGGTGGAATAGGGGTTGAGTTTAATCCTGATGGTCCCGGTTTATTTATTGTTCTATTTGTGTTATTTGATTTTTGGAAATTAAAATAATGGGGGTCGTTTATTGGATTCATTTTGTCACTTGTTTTTATATTCAAACTTTTTCTTTCCGTTTTGGCAATTATAACTTTATTTCTTCTAGTTTTCCTTTGTTTCCTTATTGGGCCAATTCTGTTGTATTTTGCTCCTGACCTCAATGTTCTAAAACTTTTTCTATTTTCTGATATTCGTTCTCCTTGTACTTGATATAAAAAATCAACAAAGTTATTTCTATCCAATACTTCTAAATTTGGTTCCGCTTCTATATTTTCTACGTTTGTTTTAGTTTGTTCGTCCGAATTTTCAAATTCCGGACTTGAATTTAAAAATGAAAATGTTGATATTCTCTTTGAAAATTTTAAAATTGATTGCGCCAACGTTGGGGGTTTTGAATTTTGCGACATTAGTTAATAAAATAAATTTTAAACAACAACAACAATATATATGTACCTTTTTTATTTTTTTATTTAGGGGTCATATTTTAATAAATTTTAATAAAAAAATTATTTTAGGGGTCATTTTATATAAAAAGTTCAGAAAAAATATATTTTAGGGGTCGAAAAAAAAATTATATTTGTTTTTTGCTACAAATTATTTTTATTTAATTTATTCATTTAAAATTTTATTTTATTCAACGTAAATCATGTAAAATAAAATTTATTTAAGATAAAATACTCCTTTATATTTATTTTATTTTTATTTTTCTCATTCCCTAAAAGTATGCAATAATAAAAAATTTTGTCTCTCAAACAAACAAGAAATCAATAGGAAATATAAGTTTTCCAACTCTTCAATTTATGTAAAAAAATTTATTCATTCCCAAATAAAATTATTAATTTTCATAATAGAAAATTTGTTTGTTCCAAGGAAAATGTTAAGTTACAAAAAAAACGCGCTTTGTTCTAATGAAATTTACGTACGTCATTTAAAATATTTTAATTAATATCAATTTTATATTAAAAATTGACAAAATTATTTTATATAAAAATGATCAAACGTAATTTGAAAATATATATATATCATTTTATATATATGTATATATAATTTTCGTCATTACGAACAAAAAATAATGAATGAAATTTTAATATAAAATTAAAATATAGGGTAACGAAAAAAAATGTTGGTTATTGAAACCAATTTTTATTAAAAAATTTTTAACACTTATGTAAAAAATTTTTTTATTAAGTTCTTTATTTTTACACAGCCCTGTGTCAACTTAGTGCACAATTTTATTTTGCACTTTCTGTATGCAGTTTTGTGTTAAATTAAATAAACTTTACTTTTTACACCGTAATTAGTTTTGTTACCCTATTTTTATGTCGATTTTACTTTGATAATAATACACTTCTATGTATATTATATTTCACGTAAACAAAATTTTATTATAAACTTTTAAATTCAAATTGATCAAAAACGCACAATTTGCAATTTATACTTGGAGAATAAAAAAAACTTTTATGTATACAAATAAAAATTATAATATGTGATAATAATGTTTAATAATTTATGATTTTTCATTGTATAGGTATTTGTACATATATGACTCTTATTTAAAACTTTTACTTATTATTTTTTATACGGATATATATGTACTCCAATTTTATTTATTATATACCCATTTTATTTTTTTTTTAAATTTTATGGAAGAGAGAGAAATATTGAAATTAGGTTAACTATTAGGATAGGTTAAGGTTTTTGGTAGTATATAAGAAAAATATCTTTTTTTTTTGTATATGTATATTTACACATATGTATATTATTTTAGGGGTTTCTTTCATATATGCATTTTATTTTATTTTGTATTAACTTTGTATCTAAAAAATTTTGATTCACTAGGAATTTCAAAAAAAAAGATTTTTTATATAAATATATATTTTTTTTATAATTTCGTTAAGGATTTTATATATTTATTATTTTATATATTTTTTATAATTAAAAATTTTAATTTTATTTTTTGGCCATTAATTTAAATTTTTTCATAAAATTTTCTTTCTAATTTAACAAATTCTATTATTTTATTTTTCAATTTTTTATCCTTTTAATTTATTTAAAAAAAAAATTTTTTCACACAATTTTTTGTCATTTAATTAGATTCAAAAATTTACATTTTTTTTTAATAATTTGCCAAAAAATAAATTTTGTTATTCTCCATTATTAAGACTATTAGATTTTGTGTAATAATAATTATAAAAAATAATGAAGATCCGTATCTTCCTAAAGATTTCGATTTATTCATTTAAAAAAAAAAATATTTTTACAAAAAAATTGATTTTATATTTTGTTATATATATTTTCTATTTTATATATATATATTTTTAAAATATTTAGCAACCCGTGCTTTTATATATATTTTTATATTAGAAAAAAAAATGACTTACTACTTTACAAAAAATTTTTTAAAAAAAAATTTCCCTTTTTTTGTGTTTTTTCTGTTTCCGCTACCAGCTTCTTCTTCTGCTATTTTGTTAAAAAATTTCTGCTATTCTACTGCAACTTTTAACTGCAACCTTTATTTAATCTGCTACCACTTTTCAACTGCAACTTTTCTGCTATCACTGTTTTTATTTTAATTTTATTAAAAAAATGTTTTATTTAAATTACTGCTACTTTTGTTTTTTTTTACAAAAAAATTTTTATAATAATTATTTATAAGATTTTATTTAACGTTAAATTATTATATTTTTTTTTTTTAACTATTTTTAGTCCACTTTTATTTTATGATAATTTTTTTTTTATTTAGATTTAATCTCCCGTTTTACCTTTACACAAATTCTTTTGGATGAGAAAATATTTAAAATCAATTTTAATTTAATTGGCTGATTGATTTTACGCGTTGTCAGCACAGAGAAATTATTATTAATTAAATTAAATTATTTCTCTGTGCACGAGCAACGCGTAATTTGAAACTTTTGTTTTTTATTAATTAAATTAAATAATTTTATTAATTTTAAATATTATTGATTTCCGTTGTGAATTGAAGCACAGGGTGCCTCAATTCACAACATTGGCATAAAAAAGTCAACTAAATTATGTTTTTTTTGTTAATATAATGTTGAATTATATGTTAAATTACGATCAACATATTTAGAAATATAAATTTAGCTGAATAAAGTTGTATTTTAAATTTTTCTTTATAAAAATTAAGAAATTTATAAAAACATTGGCTTACAAAAGTCAACCAAATTATTTTTTTTGTGTTAAATATATGTTGAATTATATGTTAAATTACGATTAACATATTTAGAAATATAAATTTAGGTGAATAAAGTTTTTATTTTAAATTTTTCTTTATAAGAATTAAAAAATTTAAAAGAAAACTGGCATAAAAAAGTCAAACAAATTATGTTTTTTTTGTGAAATATATGTTGAATTATATGTTAAATTACGATTAACATATTTAGAAATATAAATTTACTTGAATAAAGTTGTTATTTTAAATTTTTCTTTATAAGAATTAAGAAATTTCTAAAAAAATTGGCATAAAAAAGTCAACTAAATTATTTTTTTTGTTGATATATATGTTGAATTATATGTTAAATTACGATTAACATATTTACAAATATAAATTTAGCTGAATAAAGTTGTTATTTTAAATTTTTCTTTTTTAAAAATTTTTAAAAAAAATTGGCATAAAAAAGTCAACCAAATTATGTTTTTTTTTGTTAAATATATGTTGAATTATATGTTAAATTACGATTAACATATTTAGAAATATAAATTTAGCTGAATAAAGTTGTTATTTTAAATTTTTCTTTATAAGAATTAAGAAATTTATAAAAAAATTGGCATAAAAAAGTCAACTAAATTATTTATTTTTGTTAATATATATTGAATTATATGTTTAATTACGATTAACATATTTAGAAATATAAATTTAGCTGAATAAAGTTGTTATTTTAAATTTTTCTTTATAAGAATTAAGAAATTTATAATAAAATTGGCATAAAAAAGTCAACTAAATAATTTTTTTTTGTTAATATATGTTGAATTATATGTTAAATTACGATTAACATATTTAGAAATATAAATTTAGCTGAATAAAATTGTTATTTTAAATTTTTCTTTATAATAATTAAAAATTTTTAAAAAAAAGTGGCATAAAAAAGTCAACCACATTATGTTTTTTTTTGTTAAATATATGTTGAATTATATGTTTAATTACGATTAACATATTTACAAATATAAATTTAGCTGAATAAAGTTGTTATTTTAAATTTTTCTTTATAAGAATTAAAAATTTTTAAAAAAAATTGGCATAAAAAAGTCAGCCAAATTATGTTTTTTTTTGTTAAATATATGTTGAATTATATGTTAAATTACGATTAACATATTTAGAAATATAAATTTAGCTGAATAAAGTTTTTATTTTAAATTTTTCTTTATAAGAATTAAGAAATTTAAAAAAAAAATTGGCATAAAAGTCAACTAAATTATGTTTTTTTGGTTAAATATATGTTTAATTATATGTTAAATTACGATTAACATATTTAGAAATATAAATTTAGCTGAATAAAGTTGTTATTTTAAATTTTTCTTTATAAGAATTAAGAAATTTATAAAAAAATTGGCATAAAAAAGTCAACTAAATTATTTATTTTTGTTAATATATGTTGAATTATATGTTAAATTACGATTAACATATTTAGAAATATAAATTTAGCTGAATAAAATTGTTATTTTAAATTTTTCTTTATAATAATTAAAAATTTTTAAAAAAAAGTGGCATAAAAAAGTCAACCAATTTATGTTTTTTTTGTCAAATATATGTTGAATTATATGTTAAATTACGATTAACATATTTAGAAATATAAATTTAGCTGAATAAAGTTGTTATTTTAAATTTTTCTTTATAAGAATTAAGAAATTTATAAAAACATTGGCTTAAAAAAGTCAACCAAATTATGTTTTTTTTTGTTAAATATATGTTGAATTATATGTTAAATTACGATTAACATATTTAGAAATTTTTCTTTATAATAATTAAAAAATTAAAAAAAAAAGTGGCATAAAAAAGTCAACCAAATTATGTTTTTTTTTGTTAAATATATGTTGAATTATATGTTAAATTACGATTAACATATTTAGAAATATAAATTTAGCTGAATAAAATTGTTATTTTAAATTTTTCTTTATAATAATTAAAAATTTTTAAAAAAAAGTGGCATAAAAAAGTCAACCAAATTATGTTTTTTTTGTCAAATATATGTTGAATTATATGTTTAATTATGATTAACATATTTAGAAATATAAATTTAGCTGAATAAAGTTGTTATTTTAAATTTTTCTTTATAAGAATTAAGAAATTTATAATAAAATTTGCATAAAAAAGTCAACTAAATTATTTTTTTTGTTAATATATGTTGAATTATATGTTAAATTTCGATTCACATATTTAGAAATATAAATTTAGCTGAATAAAGTTGTTATTTTAAATTTTTCTTTATAAGAATTAAGAAATTTATAAAAACATTGGCTTAAAAAAGTCAAACAAATTATGTTTTTTTTGTTAAATATATGTTGAATTATATGTTAAATTACGATTAACATATTTAGAAATATAAATTTAGCTGAATAAAGTTTTTATTTTAAATTTTTCTTTATAAGAATTAAAAATTTTTAAAAAAAAATTGGCATAAAAAAGTCAACCAAATTATGTTTTTTTTGTGAAATATATGTTGAATTATATGTTAAATTAAGAAATTTATAAAAACATATTTAGAAATATAAATTAGCTGAATAAAGTTGTTATTTTAAATTTTTCTGTATAAGAATTAAGAAATTTATAAAAAAATTGGCATAAAAAAGTCAACCAAATTATTTATTTTTGTTAATATATGTTGAATTATATGTTAAATTACGATTAACATATTTAGAAATATAAATTTAGCTGAATAAAATTGTTATTTTAAATTTTTCTTTATAATAATTAAAAATTTTTAAAAAAAAGTGGCATAAAAAAGTCAACCAATTTATGTTTTTTTTGTCAAATATATGTTGAATTATATGTTAAATTACGATTAACATATTTAGAAATATAAATTTAGCTGAATAAAGTTGTTATTTTAAATTTTTCTTTATAAGAATTAAGAAATTTATAAAAACATTGGCTTAAAAAAGTCAAACAAATTATGTTTTTTTTGTTAAATATATGTTGAATTATATGTTAAATTACGATTAACATATTTAGAAATATAAATTTAGCTGAATAAAGTTTTTATTTTAAATTTTTCTGTATAAGAATTAAGAAATTTATAAAAAAATTGGCATAAAAAAGTCAACCAAATTATTTATTTTTGTTAATATATGTTGAATTATATGTTAAATTACGCTTAACATATTTAGAAATATAAATTTAGCTGAATAAAATTGTTATTTTAAATTTTTCTTTCTAATAATTAAAAATTTTTAAAAAAAAGTGGCATAAAAAAGTCAACCAATTTATGTTTTTTTTGTCAAATATATGTTGAATTATATGTTAAATTAAGAAATTTATAAAAACATATTTAGAAATATAAATTAGCTGAATAAAGTTGTTATTTTAAATTTTTCTGTATAAGAATTAAGAAATTTATAAAAAAATTGGCATAAAAAAGTCAACCAAATTATGTTCTTTTTGTGAAATATATGTTGAATTATATGTTAAATTAAGAAATTTATAAAAACGAATTTAGAAATATAAATTAGCTGAATAAAGTTGTTATTTTAAATTTTTCTTTATAAGAATTAAGAAATTTATAAAAAAATTGGCATAAAAAAGTCAACTAAATTATTATTTTTTGTTAATATATGTTGAATTATATGTTAAATTACGATTAAATCATGTAAAATAAAATTTATTTAAGATAAAATACTCCTTTATATTTATTTTATTTTTATTTTTCTCATTCCCTAAAAGTATGCAATAATAAAAAATTTTGTTTCTCAAACAAACAGTAAATCAATAGGAAATATAAGTTTTCCAACTCCTAAAATTATGCAAAAAAAATTTTTATTCATTTCCAAAAAAAAATTTTGTTTTAAAAATGTTCATAGTATGATCCTTAAATGAGTTTACAAAAAAAAACGCGCTTTGCTCTAATGAAACTTACGTACGTCATTTAAAATATTTTAATTAATATCAATTTTATATTAAAAATTGACAAAATTATTTTATATAAAAATGATCAAACGTAATTTGAAAATATATATATATATCATTTTATATATATGTATATATAATTTTCGGCATTACGAACAAAAAATTGAAATTTTAATATAAAATGAAAATATAGGGTAACGAAAAAAAATGTTGGTTATTAAAACCAATTTTTATTAAAAATTTTTAACACTTATGTAAAAAAATTTTTTTATTAAGTTCTTTATTTTTACACAGCCCTGTGTCAACTTAGTGCACAATTTTATTTTGCACTTTCTGTATACAGTTTTGTGTTAAATTAAATAAACTTAACCTTTTACACCGTAATTAGTTTTGTTACCCTATTTTTATGTCGATTTTACTTTGATAATAATACACTTCTATGTATATTATATTTCACGTAAACAAAACTTTATTATAAACTTTTAAATTCAAATTGATCAAAACGCACAATTTGCAATTTATACTTGGAGAATAAAAAAAAACTTTTATGTATACAAATAAAAATTATAATATGTGATAATAATGTTTAATAATTTATGATTTTTCATTGTATAGGTATTTGTACATATATGACTCTTATTTAAAACTTTTACTTATTATTTTTTTATACGGATATATATGTACTCCAATTTTATTTATTATATACCCATTTTATTTTTATTTTTTTTTTTAATTTTATGGAAGAGAGAGAAATATTGAAATTAGGTTAACTATTAGGATAGGTTAAGGTTTTTGGTAGTATATAAGAAAAAATATAATTTTTTTTGTATATGTATATTTATACATATATTATTTTAGGGGGTTCTTTCATATGTATATGCATTTTATTTTATTTTGTATTAACTTTGTATATAAAGTAATATTTTGATTCATATTTTGATTTATTTATTTTGATAATATTTTTATTCACTAGGAATTTCAAGTAAAAAAGGATTTTTTATATATATATTTTTTATATAATTTCATTAAGGATTTTATATAATTATTATTTTATATATTTTATATATTAAAAATTTAATTTTACTTTTTGGCCATTAATTTAAATTTTTCATAAAATTTTCCTTCTAAATTAACAAATTCTTTTATTTTATTTTTAAATTTTTTTTTTATTCTTTTAATTTATTTAAAAAAAAATTTTTTTCACACAATTTTTTGTTTTTTCACACATTTTTAAATTTTTTAATATTTTGCCAAAAAATGTATTTTATTATTCTCCATTATTAAGACTATTAGATTTGGAGTAATAATAATTATAAAAAATAATGAAGATCCGTATCTTCCTAAAGATTTCGATTTATTCATTTTTAAAAAAAATATTTTTACAAAAAAAATTGATTTTATATGTATTTTGTTATATATATTTTCTATTATATATACATATATTTTTAAAATATTTAACAACCCGTGTTTTTATATATTTTTATATTAGAAAAAAAATGACTTACTACTTTACAAAAAATTTTCAAAAAAAATTTCCCTTCTTTTTTGTGTTTTTTCTTTTTCCGCTACCAGCTTCTTCTTCTGCTATTTTGTTAAAAAATTTCTACTGCAACTTTTAACTGCAACCTTTAATTAATCTCCTATCACTTTTCTACTGCAACCTTTCTGCTATCACTGTTGTTCAATTTTATTAAAATTCTGCTACCACTTTTTTTTTAAAAAAAAAATGTTGATATATTTTTTTTTTATATTATTAACTTTATTAAAAATTTTTTTTTTGTTTTTTTTTTATATTAATGTCCACTTGGATTTGCGATAAAATTTTTTATTTTTACTTTCATTTATCCCGTTTTACCGAACACTAAATTCTTTTGGATGAGAAACGTACTTCTCATCCTGTCCGCAGCGCCAATGTTGTAAAATTGCTTTTACAATCATAAATAATGTTTTCTCTTTTAATCTCACCTTTGTTTTTATTTTACCTTTTAAAACTTTTTAATTAAATAAAACAATTTTATTTAATCTAATTTTAATATAAATTTATTTAGTTTATTTTATAGTTATTTCTCAATTTATTTTAAAAATCACAAAATTTTATTTAATGTTTGTTCGTTAATTTATCTAATTTTTTTCTTTTAATCTTTTTAATAATATTTTTTCCGATTAATAAATTTTTTCTATTTTAAACTTTGCTTATAAAAAATAACTATCTTTAATTAAACTTTTTTTTATTTCAATTAATAACTGCAAAAATTAACATCAACTATTCAATATTTAGAAATGGAACTTTTCCGACCGATTGACTTTTTTAATAATCTCGATTTCAAAATCAAACTTAAATTTTTTTTATCAACTCGCCTTTTTTTTTTTTTGTTTTTTTTTTTTTTTTATTAATTTTTTTTTATTTATTAATATTAAAATTTAATATTTTAATATATTTTTTTTATTAATATACTTTATTTTTACGCTTCCACCTATGTTTCTTATATCTATGATTTAATTTTATTATTTTGTTATTTAATTTTCTTAATGGTAAAATAATAACATTAAGAATAGGGGTCAATTTTGGATTAATATTTTTATTTTTAAAAGTATTAACCGTAGTATTAACATTTATTTTAAATACAATGATAAAAGTATTATTAATTTTAATTAAATAATTATTTTGATTTATTATTTTTTTTCGTGCCGTTCTTATGGATTCTTCTATATTTTGTATTTCCTTATTTTGTCTCTTAATGTATAAATTGTTTCCTTATTTATTTCTTTTTTAATATTAACATCACTACTATTTAAAGTCAATTTTACTTTTTCCATTTGAATTGTTAAACAAAGTTCTTTTTCTTTATTAATATTAATATTTTCATTAATATTTTCATTTATATTTTCATTACTAATATTATCTCCAACAAATTCGTATTCTATCAATATACCAGTACAAACTTTTGTACTTAAATCATTTTTTTATATAATCTTCTACTACAACTTCTATAACTTCTACTACTTCTACTACATTTTTATTAAAACATTTTACTTCTATATATTCTTCAAAATAAAATTCTTCCACAATTACTGCTACATTGTCTTCTATAATAATATTCACCTTTTCTTCCTTATTTGATTTAACAATTCCTGTGTTAATATCTTCTTCAAATACAATTATTTCTTCAGTTTTAAAATCATCTGTTAAATTTTTAGTTGCTTTCCAGATTTGATTCTTTTTTTCCATAAAATTTTTAGCCTTAGAAAATATAGAATTTTTATAGTTTACTATATGCACGTTTCAAAAATTCCTTTATTCATCTGTAATTTATTCGTATTTATATCATTTGATTTTTCTGTATAAATTGTTTGCGATTTACCTTCATCACGTTTAGAGGTCATTGCAATGTTTCCTAAAATACCATTGTTTGGTAACTTAATTTTCTTATTCTCGTGTTCTGATTTTTTTATTAATTTTCCTTCACAAGAGCCTGTATTAGAGCTAACAAAATTTATTTCCATTTCATTATTTTTATTAATTTTATTATTTTCTTCTTTATCTTTAGTTAAATTATTACATAATCCATCCAATAATATTTTTCTAAATTAATTTTTGGCTCTTGTAAAGTTATTTTACCCTCCGAAAGGAATGAGCTGGGCTCTTTTAGTTCACTCCGTCCTCGTTTCCCGAAACCATTGTCATTTTGGATTCATAGGATTTACGAGCTTCACAATTTAAAATCGTATGTCCTTTCCTTGCACACCATTCACAAGGGGTCTTTTCTAAACTTTCTTCGTTATTTAATGCGAGTATACTTTGATTTGCAAAATTATTATTTCCCGAACGTAGTTTAAAACAATGAGTGGATTCATGTCCATTCATTCCACAATTAGTGCATTGCACTGGTGTTAACTGGCTTTGCCATGTACAATCTCCACTAAGGTGACTTGGTTCACCACACTTAAAACATTTAATCGTCGTATTTGCAGTTGTTCCTTTAAATTGAACCTTGTTATTACCATTATTATTATTACCATTATTATTGTTCCTATTGTTATTATTATTATAATTATTATTATAATTACTTGTATTATTTTTATTGTTGTTTGGAAAATTATTTCCACTAACCATGTTGTAATTTCTGTTAGGGGTCTTATTATTATTTTGAAAATTATTATTGCTATAATTATTGTTATAATTTGAGAATTGTTTATTATAATTATTGTTGCTACTACTGTTTGAGAATTGTTTATTATTATTATTATAATTATTATTATTTGTAAATTGCGCATTATTGTTGTTGTTGTATTTAAAATTCCCTGTTGTTCCCCGGAAATAATTATTATTACTATTATTTCTAAAATTGTTTCCATGATTTAACCGGTTATTATTTGGTTGTTGCCCATGTCCGCCATTTTCATTTAATTTTTTCATCATAGTGGTTAATAAATTCATCATTTGGTCCCCTTGATTATTACTAATATTTTTATCCGAACTCCCTATATTTCCTAAGTTCCTTTTTTTATTCAAATACTGTCGAGCCGCTCCTATGGACACTTTTAAGTTTTCGGGTTTTTTAAAGATTAAATATTGTTTCAATTCTGATGAACGCAGTCCTCCTAAAAATATTATCTTTGCGGTTATTTCCATTTCGTTTATTAAAGCTCGTCCCTCGTTTTGATACCTTTCATTTACTCTATTTCTATACGCCGCCAATTTTTCTGCTATTCTTTCTCCAAATAATTCCACAGATTCGGTTTCGTTCAAACCATCATTTCTGATGCTAATGTAGCCATATCTTTACTCTCTATGAAACGATTACGTAAAATATCTTTATATTGGTTAAAGTTTTCAACATTGGCATATCTGAAAAGTGCGTTGGCTGCACCAGTCAGTTTACTTGTAATCAAAATTCTCAATAATATACCCTTTTGTTCGTCTCTTGTCAATTCATATGCTTGATGAGCTAATTCGAGAAAATTGTTTAACTCATTCTCAATGTCCAACCCTACAACCGCAAATGTTGGAACTTGTACTAAAAATGTTTTGATTATTTTTTCAACTGGTAACAAAGTTGGTTCCAAATGATATGAGTTGTCGTTTGTAAAGTTTTCCGCAACGTATTCATCTCGATGTGCAATTGGTGGTGGTGGTGGAATAGGGGTTGAGTTTAATCCTGATGGTCCCGGTTTATTTATTGTTCTATTTGTGTTATTTGATTTTTGGAAATTAAAATAATGGGGGTCGTTTATTGGATTCATTTTGTCACTTGTTTTTATATTCAAACTTTTTCTTTCCGTTTTGGCAATTATAACTTTATTTCTTCTAGTTTTCCTTTGTTTCCTTATTGGGCCAATTCTGTTGTATTTTGCTCCTGACCTCAATGTTCTAAAACTTTTTCTATTTTCTGATATTCGTTCTCCTTGTACTTGATATAAAAAATCAACAAAGTTATTTCTATCCAATACTTCTAAATTTGGTTCCGCTTCTATATTTTCTACGTTTGTTTTAGTTTGTTCGTCCGAATTTTCAAATTCCGGACTTGAATTTAAAAATGAAAATGTTGATATTCTCTTTGAAAATTTTAAAATTGATTGCGCCAGCGTTGGGGGTTTTGAATTTTGCGACATTAGTTAATAAAATAAATTTTAAACAACAACAACAATATATATGTACCTTTTTATTTTTTGATTTAGGGGTCATATTTTAATAAATTTTAATAAAAAAATTATTTTAGGGGTCATTTTATATAAAAAGTTCAGAAAAAATATATTTTAGGGGTCGAAAAAAAAATTATATTTGTTTTTTGCTTCAAATTATTTTTATTTAATTTATTCATTTAAAATTTTATTTTATTCAACGTAAATCATGTAAAATAAAATTTATTTAAGATAAAATACTCCTTTATATTTATTTTATTTTTATTTTTCTCATTCCGTAAAAGTATGCAATAATAAAAAATTTTGTCTCTCAAACAAACAGTAAATCAATAGGAAATATAAGTTTTCCAACTCCTCAATTTATGTAAAAAAATTTATTCATTCCCAAAAAAAATTATTAATTTTCATAATAGAAAATTTGTTTGTTCCAAGGAAAATGTTAAGTTACAAAAAAAACGCTCATAGGATTTACGAGCTTCACAATTTAAAATCGTATGTCCTTTCCTTGGGGAAAGGACATAAATAAAAAATTTTGTCTCTCAAACAAACAGTAAATCAATAGGAAATATAAGTTTTCCAACTCCTCAATTTATGTAAAAAAATTTATTCATTCCCAAAAAAAATTATTAATTTTCATAATAGAAAATTTGTTTGTTCCAAGGAAAATGTTAAGTTACAAAAAAAACGCGCTTTGTTCTAATGAAATTTACGTACGTCATTTAAAATATTTTAATTAATATCAATTTTATATTAAAAATTGACAAAATTATTTTATATAAAAATGATCAAACGTAATTTGAAAATATATATATATCATTTTATATATATGTATATATAATTTTCGTCATTACGAACAAAAAATAATGAATGAAATTTTAATATAAAATTAAAATATAGGGTAACGAAAAAAAATGTGGGTTATTGAAACCAATTTTTATTAAAAAATTTTTAACACTTATGTAAAAATTTTTTTTATTAAGTTCTTTATTTTTACACAGCCCTGTGTCAACTTAGTGCACAATTTTATTTTGCACTTTCTGTATGCAGTTTTGTGTTAAATTAAATAAACTTAACTTTTTACACCGTAATTAGTTTTGTTACCCTTTTTTTATGTCGATTTTACTTTGATAATAATACACTTCTATGTATATTATATTTCACGTAAACAAAACTTTATTATAAACTTTTAAATTCAAATTGATCAAAAACGCACAATTTGCAATTTATACTTGGAGAATAAAAAAAACTTTTATGTATACAAATAAAAATTATAATATGTGATAATAATGTTTAATAATTTATGATTTTTCATTGTATAGGTATTTGTACATATATGACTCTTATTTAAAACTTTTACTTATTATTTTTTATACGGATATATATGTACTCCAATTTTATTTATTATATACCCATTTTATTTTTTTTTTAAATTTTATGGAAGAGAGAGAAATATTGAAATTAGGTTAACTATTAGGATAGGTTAAGGTTTTTGGTAGTATATAAGAAAAATATCATTTTTTTTTGTATATGTATATTTACACATATGTATATTATTTTAGGGGTTTCTTTCATATATGCATTTTATTTTATTTTGTATTAACTTTGTATCTAAAAAATTTTGATTCACTAGGAATTTCAAAAAAAAAAGATTTTTTATATAAATATATATTTTTTTTATAATTTCGTTAAGGATTTTATATATTTATTATTTTATATATTTTTTATAATTAAAAATTTTAATTTTATTTTTTGGCCATTAATTTAAATTTTTTCATAAAATTTTCTTTCTAATTTAACAAATTCTATTATTTAATTTTTCAATTTTTTATCCTTTTAATTTATTTTAAAAAAAAATTTTTTCACACAATTTTTTGTCATTTAATTAGATTCAAAAATTTACATTTTTTTTTTAATAATTTGCCAAAAAATAAATTTTGTTATTCTCCATTATTAAGACTATTAGATTTTGTGTAATAATAATTATAAAAAATAATGAAGATCCGTATCTTCCTAAAGATTTCGATTTATTCATTTAAAAAAAAAAATATTTTTACAAAAAAATTGATTTTATATTTTGTTATATATATTTTCTATTTTATATATATATATTTTTAAAATATTTAGCAACCCGTGCTTTTATATATATTTTTATATTAGAAAAAAAAATTACTTACTACTTTACAAAAATTTTTTTAAAAAAAAAATTTCCCTTTTTTTGTGTTTTTTCTGTTTCCGCTACCAGCTTCTTCTTCTGCTATTGTGTTAAAAAATTTCTGCTATTCTACTGCAACTTTTAACTGCAACCTTTATTTAATCTGCTACAACTTTTCAACTGCAACTTTTCTGCTATCACTGTTTTTATTTTAATTTTATTAAAAAAATGTTTTATTTAAATTACTGCTACTTTTGTTTTTTTTTACAAAAAATTTTTTATAATAATTATTTATAAGATTTTATTTAACGTTAAATTATTATATTTTTTTTTTTTAACTATTTTTAGTCCACTTTTATTTTATGATAATTTTTTTTTTTATTTAGATTTAATCTACCGTTTTACCTTTACACAAATTCTTTTGGATGAGAAAATATTTAAAATCAATTTTAATTTAATTGGCTGATTGATTTTACGCGTTGTCAGCACAGAGAAATTATTATTAATTAAATTAAATTATTTCTCTGTGCACGAGCAACGCGTAATTTGAAACTTTTGTTTTTTATTAATTAAATTAAATAATTTTATTAATTTTAAATATTATTGATTTCCGTTGTGAATTGAAGCACAGGGTGCCTCAATTCACAACATTGGCATAAAAAAGTCAACCAAATTATGTTTTTTTTGTTAAATATATGTTGAATTATATGTTAAATTACGATTAACATATTTAGAAATATAAATTTAGCTGAATAAAGTTTTTATTTTAAATTTTTCTTTATAAGAATTAAGAAATTTAAAAAAAAAATTGGCATAAAAGTCAACTAAATTATGTTTTTTTGGTTAAATATATGTTGAATTATATGTTAAATTATGACTAACATATTTATAAACATAAACTTAGCTGAATAAAGTTGTTATTTTAAATTTTTCTTTATAAGAATTAAGAAATTTATAAAAAAATTGGCATAAAAAAGTCAACTAAATTATTTTTTTTTGTTAATATAATGTTGAATTATATGTTAAATTACGATCAACATATTTAGAAATATAAATTTAGCTGAATAAAGTTGTATTTTAAATTTTTCTTTATAAAAATTAAGAAATTTATAAAAACATTGGCTTAAAAAAGTCAACCAAATTATTTTTTTTTTGTTAAATATATGTTGAATTATATGTTTAATTACGATTAACATATTTAGAAATATAAATTTAGCTGAATAAAGTTTTTATTTTAAATTTTTCTTTATAAGAATTAAAAAATTTAAAAAAAAACTGGCATAAAAAAGTCAAACAAATTATGTTTTTTTTGTGAAATATATGTTGAATTATATGTTAAATTACGATTAACATATTTAGAAATATAAATTTACTTGAATAAAGTTGTTATTTTAAATTTTTCTTTATAAGAATTAAGAAATTTCTAAAAAAATTGGCATAAAAAAGTCAACTAAATTATTTTTTTTGTTGATATATATGTTGAATTATATGTTAAATTACGATTAACATATTTACAAATATAAATTTAGCTGAATAAAGTTATTTTAAATTTTTCTTTTTTAAAAATTTTTAAAAAAAATTGGCATAAAAAAGTCAACCAAATTATGTTTTTTTTTGTTAAATATATGTTGATTTATATGTTAAATTACGATTAACATATTTAGAAATATAAATTTAGCTGAATAAAGTTGTTATTTTAAATTTTTCTTTATAAGAATGAAGAAATTTATAAAAAAATTGGCATAAAAAAGTCAACTAAATTATTTATTTTTGTTAATATATATTGAATTATATGTTTAATTACGATTAACATATTTAGAAATATAAATTTAGCTGAATAAAGTTGTTATTTTAAATTTTTCTTTATAAGAATTAAGAAATTTATAATAAAATTGGCATAAAAAAGTCAACTAAATAATTTTTTTTTGTTAATATATGTTGAATTATATGTTAAATTACGATTAACATATTTAGAAATATAAATTTAGCTGAATAAAGTTGTTATTTTAAATTTTTCTTTATAATAATTAAAAAATTTTAAAAAAAAGTGGCATAAAAAAGTCAACCAAATTATGTTTTTTTTTGTTAAATATATGTTGAATTATATGTTTAATTACGATTAACATATTTACAAATATAAATTTAGCTGAATAAAGTTGTTATTTTAAATTTTTCTTTATAAGAATTAAAAATTTTTAAAAAAAATTGGCATAAAAAAGTCAGCCAAATTATGTTTTTTTTTGTTAAATATATGTTGAATTATATGTTAAATTACGATTAACATATTTAGAAATATAAATTTAGCTGAATAAAGTTTTTATTTTAAATTTTTCTTTATAAGAATTAAGAAATTTAAAAAAAAAATTGGCATAAAAGTCAACTAAATTATGTTTTTTTGGTTAAATATATGTTGAATTATATGTTAAATTATGACTAACATATTTATAAACATAAACTTAGCTGAATAAAGTTGTTATTTTAAATTTTTCTTTATAAGAATTAAGAAATTTATAAAAAAATTGGCATAAAAAAGTCAACTAAATTATTTTTTTTTGTTAATATAATGTTGAATTATATGTTAAATTACGATCAACATATTTAGAAATATAAATTTAGCTGAATAAAGTTGTATTTTAAATTTTTCTTTATAAAAATTAAGAAATTTATAAAAACATTGGCTTAAAAAAGTCAACCAAATTATTTTTTTTTTGTTAAATATATGTTGAATTATATGTTTAATTACGATTAACATATTTAGAAATATAAATTTAGCTGAATAAAGTTTTTATTTTAAATTTTTCTTTATAAGAATTAAAAAATTTAAAAAAAAACTGGCTTAAAAAAGTCAACCAAATTATGTTTTTTTTTGTTAAATATATGTTGAATTATATGTTAAATTACGATTAACATATTTAGAAATATAAATTTAGCTGAATAAAGTTGTTATTTTAAATTTTTCTTTATAAGAATTAAGAAATTTCTAAAAAAATTGGCATAAAAAAGTCAACTAAATTATTTTTTTTGTTGATATATATGTTGAATTATATGTTAAATTACGATTAACATATTTACAAATATAAATTTAGCTGAATAAAGTTATTTTAAATTTTTCTTTTTTAAAAATTTTTAAAAAAAATTGGCATAAAAAAGTCAACCAAATTATGTTTTTTTTTGTTAAATATATGTTGATTTATATGTTAAATTACGATTAACATATTTAGAAATATAAATTTAGCTGAATAAAGTTGTTATTTTAAATTTTTCTTTATAAGAATGAAGAAATTTATAAAAAAATTGGCATAAAAAAGTCAACTAAATTATTTATTTTTGTTAATATATATTGAATTATATGTTTAATTACGATTAACATATTTAGAAATATAAATTTAGCTGAATAAAGTTGTTATTTTAAATTTTTCTTTATAAGAATTAAGAAATTTATAATAAAATTGGCATAAAAAAGTCAACTAAATAATTTTTTTTTGTTAAATATATGTTGAATTATATGTTAAATTACGATTAACATATTTAGAAATATAAATTTAGCTGAATAAAGTTGTTATTTTAAATTTTTCTTTATAATAATTAAAAAATTTTAAAAAAAAGTGGCATAAAAAAGTCAACCAAATTATGTTTTTTTTTGTTAAATATATGTTGAATTATATGTTTAATTACGATTAACATATTTACAAATATAAATTTAGCTGAATAAAGTTGTTATTTTAAATTTTTCTTTATAAGAATTAAAAATTTTTAAAAAAAATTGGCATAAAAAAGTCAGCCAAATTATGTTTTTTTTTGTTAAATATATGTTGAATTATATGTTAAATTACGATTAACATATTTAGAAATATAAATTTAGCTGAATAAAGTTTTTATTTTAAATTTTTCTTTATAAGAATTAAGAAATTTAAAAAAAAAATTGGCATAAAAGTCAACTAAATTATGTTTTTTTGGTTAAATATATGTTTAATTATATGTTAAATTACGATTAACATATTTAGAAATATAAATTTAGCTGAATAAAGTTGTTATTTTAAATTTTTCTTTATAAGAATTAAGAAATTTATAAAAAAATTGGCATAAAAACGTCAACTAAATTATTTATTTTTGTTAATATATGTTGAATTATATGTTAAATTACGATTAACATATTTAGAAATATAAATTTAGCTGAATAAAATTGTTATTTTAAATTTTTCTTTATAATAATTAAAAATTTTTAAAAAAAAGTGGCATAAAAAAGTCAACCAATTTATGTTTTTTTTGTTAAATATATGTTGATTTATATGTTAAATTACGATTAACATATTTAGAAATATAAATTTAGCTGAATAAAGTTGTTATTTTAAATTTTTCTTTATAAGAATTAATAAATTTATAAAAACATTGGCTTAAAAAAGTCAACCAAATTATGTTTTTTTTTGTTAAATATATGTTGAATTATATGTTAAATTACGATTAACATATTTAGAAATATAAATTTAGCTGAATAAAGTTGTTATTTTAAATTTTTCTTTATAATAATTAAAAAATTTAAAAAAAAAGTGGCATAAAAAAGACAACCAAATTATGTTTTTTTTTGTTAAATATATGTTGAATTATATGTTAAATTACGATTAACATATTTAGAAATATAAATTTAGCTGAATAAAATTGTTATTTTAAATTTTTCTTTATAATAATTAAAAAATTTTAAAAAAAAGTGGCATAAAAAAGTCAACTAAATTATTTTTTTTTGTTAATATATGTTGAATTATATGTTAAATTACGATTAACATATTTAGAAATATAAATTTAGCTGAATAAAGTTGTTATTTTAAATTTTTCTTTATAAGAATTAAGAAATTTATAAAAACATTGGCTTAAAAAAGTCAACCAAATTATTTTTTTTTTGTTAAATATATGTTGAATTATATGTTAAATTACGATTAACATATTTAGAAATATAAATTTAGCTGAATAAAGTTGTTATTTTAAATTTTTTTTTATAATAATTAAAAAATTTAAAAAAAAAGTGGCATAAAAAAGTCAACCAAATTATGTTTTTTTTGTTAAATATATGTTGAATTATATGTTAAATTACGATTAACATATTTAGAAATATAAATTTAGCTGAATAAAATTGTTATTTTAAATTTTTCTTTATAATAATTAAAAATTTTTAAAAAAAAGTGGCATAAAAAAGTCAACCAAATTATGTTTTTTTTGTCAAATATATGTTGAATTATATGTTTAATTACGATTAACATATTTAGAAATATAAATTTAGCTGAATAAAGTTGTTATTTTAAATTTTTCTTTATAAGAATTAAGAAATTTATAATAAAATTGGCATAAAAAAGTCAACTAAAGTATTTTTTTTGTTAATATATGTTGAATTATATGTTAAATTACGATTAACATATTTAGAAATATAAATTTAGCTGAATAAAATTGTTATTTTAAATTTTTCTTTATAATAATTAAAAAATTTTAAAAAAAAGTGGCATAAAAAAGTCAACCAAATTATGTTTTTTTTGTCAAATATATGTTGAATTATATGTTTAATTACGATTAACATATTTAGAAATATAAATTTAGCTGAATAAAGTTGTTATTTTAAATTTTTCTTTATAAGAATTAAGAAATTTATAATAAAATTGGCATAAAAAAGTCAACTAAATTATTTTTTTTTGTTAATATATGTTGAATTATATGTTAAATTACGATTCACATATTTAGAAATATAAATTTAGCTGAATAAAGTTGTTATTTTAAATTTTTCTTTATAAGAATTAAGAAATTTATAAAAACATTGGCTTAAAAAAGTCAAACAAATTATGTTTTTTTTTTTTGTTAAATATATGTTGAATTATATGTTAAATTACGATTAACATATTTAGAAATATAAATTTTGCTGAATAAAGTTTTTATTTTAAATTTTTCTCTATAAGAATTAAAATTTTTTTAAAAAAATTGGCATAAAAAAGTCAACCAAATTATGTTTTTTTTGTGAAATATATGTTGAATTATATGTTAAATTAAGAAATTTATAAAAACATATTTAGAAATATAAATTAGCTGAATAAAGTTGTTATTTTAAATTTTTCTGTATAAGAATTAAGAAATTTATAAAAAAATTGGCATAAAAAAGTCAACCAAATTATGTTTTTTTTGTGAAATATATGTTAAGTTATATGTTAAATTAAGAAATTTATAAAAATATATTTAGAAATATAAATTAGCTGAATAAAGTTGTTATTTTAAATTTTTCTTTATAAGAATTAAGAAATTTATAAAAAAATTGGCATAAAAAAGTCAACTAAATTATTATTTTTTGTTAATATATGTTGAATTATATGTTAAATTACGATTAAATCATGTAAAATAAAATTTATTTAAGATAAAATACTCCTTTATATTTATTTTATTTTTATTTTTCTCATTCCCTATAAGTATGCAATAATAAAAAATTTTGTTTCTCAAACAAACAGTAAATCAATAGGAAATATAAGTTTTCCAACTCCTAAAATTATGCAAAAAATTTTTTTATTCATTTCCAAAAAAAAATTTTGTTTTAAAAATGTTCATAGTATGATCCTTAAATGAGTTTACAAAAAAAAACGCGCTTTGCTCTAATGAAACTTACGTGCGTCATTTAAAATATTTTAATTAATATCAATTTTATATTAAAAATTGACAAAATTATTTTATATAAAAATGATCAAACGTAATTTGAAAATATATATATATATCATTTTATATATATGTATATATAATTTTCGGCATTACGAACAAAAAATTGAAATTTTAATATAAAATGAAAATATAGAGTAACGAAAAAAAATGTTGGTTATTAAAACCAATTTTTATTAAAATTTTTTAACACTTATGTAAAAAAATTTTTTTATTAAGTTCTTTATTTTTACACAGCCCTGTGTCAACTTAGTGCACAATTTTATTTTGCACTTTCTGTATACAGTTTTGTGTTAAATTAAATAAACTTAACCTTTTACACCGTAATTAGTTTTGTTACCCTATTTTTATGTCGATTTTACTTTGATAATAATACACTTCTATGTATATTATATTTCACGTAAACAAAACTTTATTATAAACTTTTAAATTCAAATTGATCAAAACGCACAATTTGCAATTTATACTTGGAGAATAAAAAAAAACTTTTATGTATACAAATAAAAATTATAATATGTGATAATAATGTTTAATAATTTATGATTTTTCATTGTATAGGTATTTGTACATATATGACTCTTATTTAAAACTTTTACGTATTATTTTTTTATACGGATATATATGTACTCCAATTTTATTTATTATATACCCATTTTATTTTTATTTTTTTTTAAATTTTATGGAAGAGAGAGAAATATTGAAATTAGGTTAACTATTAGGATAGGTTAAGGTTTTTGGTAGTATATAAGAAAAAATATAATTTTTTTTGTATATGTATATTTATACATATATTATTTTAGGGGGTTCTTTCATATGTATATGCATTTTATTTTATTTTGTATTAACTTTGTATATAAAGTAATATTTTGATTCATATTTTGATTTATTTATTTTGATAATATTTTTATTCACTAGGAATTTCAAGTAAAAAAGGATTTTTTATATATATATTTTTTATATAATTTCATTAAGGATTTTATATAATTATTATTTTATATATTTTATATATTTAAAAATTTAATTTTACTTTTTGGCCATTAATTTAAATTTTTCATAAAATTTTCCTTCTAAATTAACAAATTCTTTTATTTTATTTTTAAATTTTTTTTTTATTCTTTTAATTTATTTAAAAAAAATTTTTTTTCACACAATTTTTTGTTTTTTCACACATTTTTAAATTTTTTAATATTTTGCCAAAAAATGTATTTTATTATTCTCCATTATTAAGACTATTAGATTTGGAGTAATAATAATTATAAAAAATAATGAAGATCCGTATCTTCCTAAAGATTTCGATTTATTCATTTTAAAAAAAATTATTTTTACAAAAAAAATTGATTTTATATTTTGTTATATATATTTTCTATTATATATACATATATTTTTAAAATATTTAACAACCCGTGTTTTTATATATTTTTATATTAGAAAAAAAATGACTTACTACTTTACAAAAAATTTTCAAAAAAAATTTCCCTTCTTTTTTGTGTTTTTTCTTTTTCCGCTACCAGCTTCTTCTTCTGCTATTTTGTTAAAAAATTTCTGCTATTCTACTGCAACTTTTAACTGCAACCTTTAATTAATCTCCTATCACTTTTCTACTGCAACCTTTCTGCTATCACTGTTGTTCAATTTTATTAAAATTCTGCTACCACTTTTTTTTTAAAAAAAAAATGTTGATATATTTTTTTTTTATATTATTAACTTTATTAAAATTTTTTTTTTTGTTTTTTTTTTATATTAATGTCCACTTGGATTTGCGATAAAATTTTTTATTTTTACTTTCATTTATCCCGTTTTACCGAACACTAAATTCTTTTGGATGAGAAACGTACTTCTCATCCTGTCCGCAGCGCCAATGTTGTAAAATTGCTTTTACAATCATAAATAATGTTTTCTCTTTTAATCTCACCTTTGTTTTTATTTTACCTTTTAAAACTTTTTAATTAAATAAAACAATTTTATTTAATCTAATTTTAATATAAATTTATTTAGTTTATTTTATAGTTATTTCTCAATTTATTTTAAAAATCACAAAATTTTATTTAATGTTTGTTCGTTAATTTATCTAATTTTTTTCTTTTAATCTTTTTAATAATATTATTTCCGATTAATAAATTTTTTCTATTTTAAACTTTGCTTATAAAAAATAACTATCTTTAATTAAACTTTTTTTTATTTCAATTAATAACTGCAAAAATTAACATCAAATATTCAATATTTAGAAATGGAACTTTTCCGACCGATTGGCTTTTTTAATAATCTCGATTTCAAAATCAAACTTAAATTTTTTTTATCAACTCGCCTTTTTTTTTTTTTGTTTTTTTTTTTTTTTTTTTATTAATTTTTTTTTATTTATTAATATTAAAATTTAATATTTTAATATATTTTTTTTATTAATATACTTTATTTTTACGCTTCCACCTATGTTTCTTATATCTATGATTTAATTTTATTATTTTGTTATTTAATTTTCTTAATGGTAAAATAATAACATTAAGAATAGGGGTCAATTTTGGATTACTATTTTTATTCTTAAAAGTATTAACCGTAGTATTAACATTTATTTTAAATACAATGATAAAAGTATTATTAATTTTAATTAAATAATTATTTTGATTTATTATTTTTTTTCGTGCCGTTCTTATGGATTCTTCTATATTTTGTATTTCCTTATTTTGTCTCTTAATGTATAAATTGTTTCCTTATTTATTTCTTTTTTAATATTAACATCACTACTATTTAAAGTCAATTTTACTTTTTCCATTTGAATTGTTAAACAAAGTTCTTTTTCTTTATTAATATTAATATTTTCATTAATATTTTCATTTATATTTTCATTACTATTATTATCTCCAACAAATTCGTATTCTATCAATATACCAGTACAAACTTTTGTACTTAAATCATTTTTTTATATAATCTTCTACTACAACTTCTATAACTTCTACTACTTCTACTACATTTTTATTAAAACATTTTACTTCTATATATTCTTCAAAATAAAATTCTTCCACAATTACTGCTACATTGTCTTCTATAATAATATTCACCTTTTCTTCCTTATTTGATTTAACAATTCCTGTGTTAATATCTTCTTCAAATACAATTATTTCTTCAGTTTTAAAATCATCTGTAAAATTTTTAGTTGCTTTCCAGATTTGATTCTTTTTTTCCATAAAATTTTTAGCCTTAGAAAATATAGAATTTTTATAGTTTACTATATGCACGTTTCAAAAATTCCTTTATTCATCTGTAATTTATTCGTATTTATATCATTCGATTTTTCTGTATAAATTGTTTGCGATTTACCTTCATCACGTTTAGAGGTCATTGCAATGTTTCCTAAAATACCATTGTTTGGTAACTTAATTTTCTTATTCTCGTGTTCTGATTTTTTTATTAATTTTCCTTCACAAGAGCCTGTATTAGAGCTAACAAAATTTATTTCCATTTCATTATTTTTATTAATTTTATTATTTTCTTCTTTATCTTTAGTTAAATTATTACATAATCCATCCAATAATATTTTTCTAAATTAATTTTTGGCTCTTGTAAAGTTATTTTACCCTCCGAAAGGAATGAGCTGGGCTCTTTTAGTTCACTCCGTCCTCGTTTCCCGAAACCATTGTCATTTTGGATTCATAGGATTTACGAGCTTCACAATTTAAAATCGTATGTCCTTTCCTTGCACACCATTCACAAGGGGTCTTTTCTAAACTTTCTTCGTTATTTAATGCGAGTATCCTTTGATTTGCAAAATTATTATTTCCCGAACGTAGTTTAAAACAATGAGTGGATTCATGTCCATTCATTCCACAATTAGTGCATTGCACTGGTGTTAACTGGCTTTGCCATGTACAATCTCCACTAAGGTGACTTGGTTCACAACACTTAAAACATTTAATCGTCGTATTTGCAGTTGTTCCTTTAAATTGAACCTTGTTATTACCATTATTATTATTACCATTATTATTGTTCCTATTGTTATTATTATTATAATTACTTGTATTATTTTTATTGTTGTTTGGAAAATTATTTCCACTAACCATGTTGTAATTTCTGTTAGGGGTCTTATTATTATTTTGAAAATTATTATTGCTATAATTATTGTTATAATTTGAGAATTGTTTATTATAATTATTGTTGCTACTACTGTTTGAGAATTGTTTATTATTATTATTATAATTATTATTATTTGTAAATTGCGCATTATTATTGTTGTTGTATTTAAAATTCCCTGTTGTTCCCCGGAAATAATTATTATTACTATTATTTCTAAAATTGTTTCCATGATTTAACCGGTTATTATTTGGTTGTTGCCCATGTCCGCCATTTTCATTTAATTTTTTCATCATAGTGGTTAATAAATTCATCATTTGGTCCCCTTGATTATTACTAATATTTTTATCCGAACTCCCTATATTTCCTAAGTTCCTTGTTTCATTCAAATACTGTCGAGCCGCTCCTATGGACACTTTTAAGTTTTCGGGGTTTTTAAAGATTAAATATTGTTTCAATTCTGATGAACGCAGTCCTCCTAAAAATATTATCTTTGCGGTTATTTCCATTTCGTTTATTAAAGCTCGTCCCTCGTTTTGATACCTTTCATTTACTCTATTTCTATACGCCGCCAATTTTTCTGCTATTCTTTCTCCAAATAATTCCACAGATTCGGTTTCGTTCAAACCATCATTTCTGATGCTAATGTAGCCATATCTTTACTCTCTATGAAACGATTACGTAAAATATCTTTATATTGGTTAAAGTTTTCAACATTGGCATATCTGAAAAGTGCGTTGGCTGCACCAGTCAGTTTACTTGTAATCAAAATTCTCAATAATATACCCTTTTGTTCGTCTCTTGTCAATTCATATGCTTGATGAGCTAATTCGAGAAAATTGTTTAACTCATTCTCAATGTCCAACCCTACAACCGCAAATGTTGGAACTTGTACTAAAAATGTTTTGATTATTTTTTCAACTGGTAACAAAGTTGGTTCCAAATGATATGAGTTGTCGTTTGTAAAGTTTTCCGCAACGTATTCATCTCGATGTGCAATTGGTGGTGGTGGTGGAATAGGGGTTGAGTTTAATCCTGATGGTCCCGGTTTATTTATTGTTCTATTTGTGTTCTTTGATTTTTGGAAATTAAAATAATGGGGGTCGTTTATTGGATTCATTTTGTCACTTGTTTTTATATTCAAACTTTTTCTTTCCGTTTTGGCAATTATAACTTTATTTCTTCTAGTTTTCCTTTGTTTCCTTATTGGGCCAATTCTGTTGTATTTTGCTCCTGACCTCAATGTTCTAAAACTTTTTCTATTTTCTGATATTCGTTCTCCTTGTACTTGATATAAAAAATCAACAAAGTTATTTCTATCCAATACTTCTAAATTTGGTTCCGCTTCTATATTTTCTACGTTTGTTTTAGTTTGTTCGTCCGAATTTTCAAATTCCGGACTTGAATTTAAAAATGAAAATGTTGATATTCACTTTGAAAATTTTAAAATTGATTGCGCCAACGTTGGGGGTTTTGAATTTTGCGACATTAGTTAATAAAATAAATTTTAAACAACAACAACAATATATATGTACCTTTTTTATTTTTTGATTTAGGGGTCATATTTTAATAAATTTTAATAAAAAAATTATTTTAGGGGTCATTTTATATAAAAAGTTCAGAAAAAATATATTTTAGGGGTCGAAAAAAAAATTATATTTGTTTTTTGCTACAAATTATTTTTATTTAATTTATTCATTTAAAATTTTATTTTATTCAACGTAAATCATGTAAAATAAAATTTATTTAAGATAAAATACTCCTTTATATTTATTTTATTTTTATTTTTCTCATTCCGTAAAAGTATGCAATAATAAAAAATTTTGTCTCTCAAACAAACAGTAAATCAATAGGAAATATAAGTTTTCCAACTCCTCAATTTATGTAAAAAAATTTATTCATTCCCAAAAAAAATTATTAATTTTCATAATAGAAAATTTGTTTGTTCCAAGGAAAATGTTAAGTTACAAAAACAACGCGCTTTGTTCTAATGAAATTTACGTACGTCATTTAAAATATTTTAATTAATATCAATTTTATATTAAAAATTGACAAAATTATTTTATATAAAAATGATCAAACGTAATTTGAAAATATATATATATCATTTTATATATATGTATATATAATTTTCGTCATTACGAACAAAAAATAATGAATGAAATTTTAATATAAAATTAAAATATAGGGTAACGAAAAAAAATGTTGGTTATTGAAACCAATTTTCATTAAAAAATTTTTAACACTTATGTAAAAAATTTTTTTATTAAGTTCTTTATTTTTACACAGCCCTGTGTCAACTTAGTGCACAATTTTATTTTGCACTTTCTGTATGCAGTTTTGTGTTAAATTAAATAAACTTAACTTTTTATACCGTAATTAGTTTTGTTACCCTATTTTTATGTCGATTTTACTTTGATAATAATACACTTCTATGTATATTATATTTCACGTAAACAAAACTTTATTATAAACTTTTAAATTCAAATTGATCAAAAACGCACAATTTGCAATTTATACTTGGAGAATAAAAAAAACTTTTATGTATAAAAATTATAATATGTGATAATAATGTTTAATAATTTATGATTTTTCATTGTATAGGTATTTGTACATATATGACTCTTATTTAAAACTTTTACTTTTATACGGATATATATGTACTCCAATTTTATTTATTATATACCCATTTTATTTTTTTTTTAAATTTTATGGAAGAGAGAGAAATATTGAAATTAGGTTAACTATTAGGATAGGTTAAGGTTTTTGGTAGTATATAAGAAAAATATCATTTTTTTTTGTATATGTATATTTACACATATGTATATTATTTTAGGGGTTTCTTTCATATATGCATTTTATTTTATTTTGTATTAACTTTGTATCTAAAAAATTTTGATTCACTAGGAATTTAAAAAAAAAAGATTTTTTATATAAATATATATTTTTTTTACAATTTCGTTAAGGATTTTATATATTTATTATTTTATATATTTTTTATAATTAAAAATTTTAATTTTATTTTTTGGCCATTAATTTAAATTTTTTCATAAAATTTTCTTTCTAATTTAACAAATTCTATTATTTAATTTTTCAATTTTTTATCCTTTTAATTTATTTTAAAAAAAATTTTTTTCACACAATTTTTTGTCATTTAATTAGATTCAAAAATTTACATTTTTTTTTTAATAATTTGCCAAAAAATAAATTTTGTTATTCTCCATTATTAAGACTATTAGATTTTGTGTAATAATAATTATAAAAAATAATGAAGATCCGTATCTTCCTAAAGATTTCGATTTATTCATTTAAAAAAAAAAATATTTTTACAAAAAAATTAATTTTATATTTTGTTATATATATTTTCTATTTTATATATATATATTTTTAAAATATTTAGCAACCCGTGCTTTTATATATATTTTTATATTAGAAAAAAAAATGACTTACTACTTTACAAAAATTTTTTTAAAAAAAAAATTTCCCTTTTTTTGTGTTTTTTCTGTTTCCGCTACCAGCTTCTTCTTCTGCTATTTTGTTAAAAAATTTCTGCTATTCTACTGCAACTTTTAACTGCAACCTTTATTTAATCTGCTACCACTTTTCAACTGCAACTTTTCTGCTATCACTGTTTTTATTTTAATTTTATTAAAAAAATGTTTTATTTAAATTACTGCTACTTTTGTTTTTTTTTACAAAAAAAATTTTATAATAATTATTTATAAGATTTTATTTAACGTTAAATTATTATATTTTTTTTTTTTAACTATTTTTAGTCCACTTTTATTTTATGATAATTTTTTTTTTTATTTAGATTTAATCTCCCGTTTTACCTTTACACAAATTCTTTTGGATGAGAAAATATTTAAAATCAATTTTAATTTAATTGGCTGATTGATTTTACGCATTGTCAGCACAGAGAAATTATTATTAATTAAATTAAATTATTTCTCTGTGCACGAGCAACGCGTAATTTGAAACTTTTGTTTTTTATTAATTAAATTAAATAATTTTATTAATTTTAAATATTATTGATTTCCGTTATGAATTGAAGCACAGGGTGCCTCAATTCACAACATTGGCATAAAAAAGTCAACCAAATTATGTTTTTTTTGTTAAATATATGTTGAATTATATGTTAAATTACGATTAACATATTTAGAAATATAAATTTAGCTGAATAAAGTTTTTATTTTAAATTTTTCTTTATAAGAATTAAGAAATTTAAAAAAAAAATTGGCATAAAAGTCAACTAAATTATGTTTTTTTGGTTAAATATATGTTGAATTATATGTTAAATTATGACTAACATATTTATAAACATAAACTTAGCTGAATAAAGTTGTTATTTTAAATTTTTCTTTATAAGAATTAAGAAATTTATAAAAAAATTGGCATAAAAAAGTCAACTAAATTATTTTTTTTTGTTAATATAATGTTGAATTATATGTTAAATTACGATCAACATATTTAGAAATATAAATTTAGCTGAATAAAGTTGTATTTTAAATTTTTCTTTATAAAAATTAAGAAATTTATAAAAACATTGGCTTAAAAAAGTCAACTAAATTATTTTTTTTTTTGTTAAATATATGTTGAATGATATGTTTAATTACGATTAACATATTTAGAAATATAAATTTAGTTGAATAAAGTTTTTATTTTAAATTTTTCTTTATAAGAATCAAAAAATTTAAAAAAAAACTGGCATAAAAAAGTCAAACAAATTATGTTTTTTTTGTGAAATATATGTTGAATTATATGTTAAATTACAATTAACATATTTAGAAATATAAATTTACTTGAATAAAGTTGTTATTTTAAATTTTTCTTTATAAGAATTAAGAAATTTCTAAAAAAATTGGCATAAAAAAGTCAACTAAATTATTTTTTTTGTTGATATATATGTTGAATTATATGTTAAATTACGATTAACATATTTACAAATATAAATTTAGCTGAATAAAGTTGTTATTTTAAATTTTTCTTTTTTAAAAATTTTTAAAAAAAATTGGCATAAAAAAGTCAACCAAATTATGTTTTTTTTTGTTAAATATATGTTGAATTATATGTTAAATTACGATTAACATATTTAGAAATATAAATTTAGCTGAATAAAGTTGTTATTTTAAATTTTTCTTTATAAGAATTAAGAAATTTATAAAAAAATTGGCATAAAAAAGTCAACTAAATTATTTATTTTTGTTAATATATATTGAATTATATGTTTAATTACGATTAACATATTTAGAAATATAAATTTAGCTGAATAAAGTTGTTATTTTAAATTTTTCTTTATAAGAATTAAGAAATTTATAATAAAATTGGCATAAAAAAGTCAACTAAATAATTTTTTTTTGTTAATATATGTTGAATTATATGTTAAATTACGATTAACATATTTAGAAATATAAATTTAGCTGAATAAAGTTGTTATTTTAAATTTTTCTTTATAATAATTAAAAAATTTTAAAAAAAAGTGGCATAAAAAAGTCAACCAAATTATGTTTTTTTTTGTTAAATATATGTTGAATTATATGTTTAATTACGATTAACATATTTACAAATATAAATTTAACTGAATAAAGTTGTTATTTTAAATTTTTCTTTATAATAATTAAAAAATTTTAAAAAAAAGTGGCATAAAAAAGTCAACTAAATTATTTTGTTTTGTTAATATATGTTGAATTATATGTCAAATTACGATTAACATATTTAGAAATATAAATTTAGCTGAATAAAATTGTTATTTTAAATTTTTCTTTATAATAATTAAAAAATTTTAAAAAAAAGTGGCATAAAAAAGTCAACTAAATTATTTTGTTTTGTTAATATATGTTGAATTATATGTTAAATTACGATTAACATATTTAGAAATATAAATTTAGCTGAATAAAATTGTTATTTTAAATTTTTCTTTATAATAATTAAAAATTTTTAAAAAAAAGTGGCATAAAAAAGACAACCAAATTATGTTTTTTTTTTGTTAAATATATGTTGAATTATATGTCAAATTACGATTAACATATTTAGAAATATAAATTTAGCTGAATAAAGTTGTTATTTTAAATTTTTCTTTATAATAATTAAAAAATTTAAAAAAAAAGTGGCATAAAAAAGACAACCAAATTATGTTTTTTTTTTGTTAAATATATGTTGAATTATATGTCAAATTACGATTAACATATTTAGAAATATAAATTTAGCTGAATAAAATTGTTATTTTAAATTTTTCTTTATAATAATTAAAAATTTTTAAAAAAAAGTGGCATAAAAAAGTCAACCAATTTATGTTTTTTTTGTCAAATATATGTTGAATTATATGTTAAATTACGATTAACATATTTAGAAATATAAATTTAGCTGAATAAAGTTGTTATTTTAAATTTTTCTTTATAATAATTAAAAAATTTAAAAAAAAAGTGGCATAAAAAAGACAACCAAATTATGTTTTTTTTTGTTAAATATATGTTGAATTATATGTCAAATTACGATTAACATATTTAGAAATATAAATTTAGCTGAATAAAATTGTTATTTTAAATTTTTCTTTATAATAATTAAAAAATTTTAAAAAAAAGTGGCATAAAAAAGTCAACTAAATTATTTTGTTTTGTTAATATATGTTGAATTATATGTTAAATTACGATTAACATATTTAGAAATATAAATTTAGCTGAATAAAGTTGTTATTTTAAATTTTTCTTTATAAGAATTAATAAATTTATAAAAACATTGGCTTAAAAAAGTCAACCAAATTATGTTTTTTTTTGTTAAATATATGTTGAATTATATGTTAAATTACGATTAACATATTTAGAAATATAAATTTAGCTGAATAAAGTTGTTATTTTAAATTTTTCTTTATAATAATTAAAAAATTTAAAAAAAAAGTGGCATAAAAAAGTCAACCAAATTATGTTTTTTTTTGTTAAATATATGTTGAATTATATGTTAAATTACGATTAACATATTTAGAAATATAAATTTAGCTGAATAAAATTGTTATTTTAAATTTTTCTTTATAATAATTAAAAAATTTTAAAAAAAAGTGGCATAAAAAAGTCAACCAAATTATGTTTTTTTTGTCAAATATATGTTGAATTATATGTTTAATTACGATTAACATATTTAGAAATATAAATTTAGCTGAATAAAGTTGTTATTTTAAATTTTTCTTTATAAGAATTAAGAAATTTATAATAAAATTGGCATAAAAAAGTCAACTAAAGTATTTTTTTTGTTAATATATGTTGAATTATATGTTAAATTATGATTAACATATTTAGAAATATAAATTTAGCTGAATAAAATTGTTATTTTAAATTTTTCTTTATAATAATTAAAAAATTTTAAAAAAAAGTGGCATAAAAAAGTCAACCAAATTATGTTTTTTTTGTCAAATATATGTTGAATTATATGTTTAATTACGATTAACATATTTAGAAATATAAATTTAGCTGAATAAAGTTGTTATTTTAAATTTTTCTTTATAAGAATTAAGAAATTTATAATAAGATTGGCATAAAAAAGTCAACTAAATTATTTTTTTTTGTTAATATATGTTGAATTATATGTTAAATTACGATTCACATATTTAGAAATATAAATTTAGCTGAATAAAGTTGTTATTTTAAATTTTTCTTTATAAGAATTAAGAAATTTATAAAAACATTGGCTTAAAAAAGTCAAACAAATTATGTTTTTTTTTGTTAAATATATGTTGAATTATATGTTAAATTACGATTAACATATTTAGAAATATAAATTTAGCTGAATAAAGTTTTTATTTTAAATTTTTCTTTATAAGAATTAAAAATTTTTAAAAAAAATTGGCATAAAAAAGTCAACCAAATTATGTTTTTTTTGTGAAATATATGTTGAATTATATGTTAAATTAAGAAATTTATAAAAACATATTTAGAAATATAAATTAGCTGAATAAAGTTGTTATTTTAAATTTTTCTGTATAAGAATTAAGAAATTTATAAAAAAATTGGCATAAAAAAGTCAACCAAATTATGTTTTTTTTGTGAAATATATGTTGAATTATATGTTAAATTAAGAAATTTATAAAAACATATTTAGAAATATAAATTAACTGAATAAAGTTGTTATTTTAAATTTTTCTTTATAAGAATTAAGAAATTTATAAAAAAATTGGCATAAAAAAGTCAACTAAATTATTATTTTTTGTTAATATATGTTGAATTATATGTTAAATTACGATTAAATCATGTAAAATAAAATTTATTTAAGATAAAATACTCCTTTATATTTATTTTATTTTTATTTTTCTCATTCCGTAAAAGTATGCAATAATAAAAAATTTTGTCTCTCAAACAAACAGTAAATCAATAGGAAATATAAGATTTCCAACTCCTCAATTTAGGTAAAAAAATTTATTCATTCCCAAAAAAAATTATTAATTTTCATAATAGAAAATTTGTTTGTTCCAAGGAAAATGTTAAGTTACAAAAAAAACGCGCTTTGTTCTAATGAAATTTACGTACGTCATTTAAAATATTTTAATTAATATCAATTTTATATTAAAAATTGACAAAATTATTTTATATAAAAATGATCAAACGTAATTTGAAAATATATATATATCATTTTATATATATGTATATATAATTTTCGTCATTACGAACAAAAAATAATGAATGAAATTTTAATATAAAATTAAAATATAGGGTAACGAAAAAAAATGTTGGTTATTGAAACCAATTTTTATTAAAAAATTTTTAACACTTATGTAAAAAATTTTTTTATTAAGTTCTTTATTTTTACACAGCCCTGTGTCAACTTAGTGCACAATTTTATTTTGCACTTTCTGTATGCAGTTTTGTGTTAAATTAAATAAACTTAACTTTTTATACCGTAATTAGTTTTGTTACCCTATTTTTATGTCGATTTTACTTTGATAATAATACACTTCTATGTATATTATATTTCACGTAAACAAAACTTTATTATAAACTTTTAAATTCAAATTGATCAAAAACGCACAATTTGCAATTTATACTTGGAGAATAAAAAAAACTTTTATGTATAAAAATTATAATATGTGATAATAATGTTTAATAATTTATGATTTTTCATTGTATAGGTATTTGTACATATATGACTCTTATTTAAAACTTTTACTTTTATACGGATATATATGTACTCCAATTTTATTTATTATATACCCATTTTATTTTTTTTTTAAATTTTATGGAAGAGAGAGAAATATTGAAATTAGGTTAACTATTAGGATAGGTTAAGGTTTTTGGTAGTATATAAGAAAAATATCATTTTTTTTTGTATATGTATATTTACACATATGTATATTATTTTAGGGGTTTCTTTCATATATGCATTTTATTTTATTTTGTATTAACTTTGTATCTAAAAAATTTTGATTCACTAGGAATTTCAAAAAAAAAGATTTTTTATATAAATATATATTTTTTTATAATTTCGTTAAGGATTTTATATATTTATTATTTTATATATTTTTTATAATTAAAAATTTTAATTTTATTTTTTGGCCATTAATTTAAATTTTTTCATAAAATTTTCTTTCTAATTTAACAAATTCTATTATTTAATTTTTCAATTTTTTATCCTTTTAATTTATTTTAAAAAAAATTTTTTTCACACAATTTTTTGTCATTTAATTAGATTCAAAAATTTACATTTTTTTTTTAATAATTTGCCAAAAAATAAATTTTGTTATTCTCCATTATTAAGACTATTAGATTTTGTGTAATAATAATTATAAAAAATAATGAAGATCCGTATCTTCCTAAAGATTTCGATTTATTCATTTAAAAAAAAAAATATTTTTACAAAAAAATTAATTTTATATTTTGTTATATATATTTTCTATTTTATATATATATATTTTTAAAATATTTAGCAACCCGTGCTTTTATATATATTTTTATATTAGAAAAAAAAATGACTTACTACTTTACAAAAATTTTTTTAAAAAAAAAATTTCCCTTTTTTTGTGTTTTTTCTGTTTCCGCTACCAGCTTCTTCTTCTGCTATTTTGTTATAAAATTTCTGCTATTCTACTGCAACTTTTAACTGCAACCTTTATTTAATCTGCTACCACTTTTCAACTGCAACTTTTCTGCTATCACTGTTTTTATTTTAATTTTATTAAAAAAATGTTTTATTTAAATTACTGCTACTTTTGTTTTTTTTTACAAAAAAAATTTTATAATAATTATTTATAAGATTTTATTTAACGTTAAATTATTATATTTTTTTTTTTAACTATTTTTAGTCCACTTTTATTTTATGATAATTTTTGTTTTTATTTAGATTTAATCTCCCGTTTTACCTTTACACAAATTCTTTTGGATGAGAAAATATTTAAAATCAATTTTAATTTAATTGGCTGATTGATTTTACGCATTGTCAGCACAGAGAAATTATTATTAATTAAATTAAATTATTTCTCTGTGCACGAGCAACGCGTAATTTGAAACTTTTGTTTTTTATTAATTAAATTAAATAATTTTATTAATTTTAAATATTATTGATTTCCGTTATGAATTGAAGCACAGGGTGCCTCAATTCACAACATTGGCATAAAAAAGTCAACCAAATTATGTTTTTTTTGTTAAATATATGTTGAATTATATGTTAAATTACGATTAACATATTTAGAAATATAAATTTAGCTGAATAAAGTTTTTATTTTAAATTTTTCTTTATAAGAATTAAGAAATTTAAAAAAAAAATTGGCATAAAAGTCAACTAAATTATGTTTTTTTGGTTAAATATATGTTGAATTATATGTTAAATTATGACTAACATATTTATAAACATAAACTTAGCTGAATAAAGTTGTTATTTTAAATTTTTCTTTATAAGAACTAAGAAATTTATAAAAAAATTGGCATAAAAAAGTCACCTAAATTATTTTTTTTTGTTAATATAATGTTGAATTATATGTTAAATTACGATCAACATATTTAGAAATATAAATTTAGCTGAATAAAGTTGTATTTTAAATTTTTCTTTATAAAAATTAAGAAATTTATAAAAACATTGGCTTAAAAAAGTCAACTAAATTATTTTTTTTTTTGTTAAATATATGTTGAATGATATGTTTAATTACGATTAACATATTTAGAAATATAAATTTAGCTGAATAAAGTTTTTATTTTAAATTTTTCTTTATAAGAATCAAAAAATTTAAAAAAAAACTGGCATAAAAAAGTCAAACAAATTATGTTTTTTTTGTGAAATATATGTTGAATTATATGTTAAATTACAATTAACATATTTAGAAATATAAATTTACTTGAATAAAGTTGTTATTTTAAATTTTTCTTTATAAGAATTAAGAAATTTCTAAAAAAATTGGCATAAAAAAGTCAACTAAATTATTTTTTTTGTTGATATATATGTTGAATTATATGTTAAATTACGATTAACATATTTACAAATATAAATTTAGCTGAATAAAGTTGTTATTTTAAATTTTTCTTTTTTAAAAATTTTTAAAAAAAATTGGCATAAAAAAGTCAACCAAATTATGTTTTTTTTTGTTAAATATATGTTGAATTATATGTTAAATTACGATTAACATATTTAGAAATATAAATTTAGCTGAATAAAGTTGTTATTTTAAATTTTTCTTTATAAGAATTAAGAAATTTATAAAAAAATTGGCATAAAAAAGTCAACTAAATTATTTATTTTTGTTAATATATATTGAATTATATGTTTAATTACGATTAACATATTTAGAAATATAAATTTAGCTGAATAAAGTTGTTATTTTAAATTTTTCTTTATAAGAATTAAGAAATTTATAATAAAATTGGCATAAAAAAGTCAACTAAATAATTTTTTTTTGTTAATATATGTTGAATTATATGTTAAATTACGATTAACATATTTAGAAATATAAATTTAGCTGAATAAAGTTGTTATTTTAAATTTTTCTTTATAATAATTAAAAAATTTTAAAAAAAAGTGGCATAAAAAAGTCAACCAAATTATGTTTTTTTTTGTTAAATATATGTTGAATTATATGTTTAATTACGATTAACATATTTACAAATATAAATTTAACTGAATAAAGTTGTTATTTTAAATTTTTCTTTATAAGAATTAAAAATTTTTAAAAAAAATTGGCATAAAAAAGTCAGCCAAATTATGTTTTTTTTTGTTAAATATATGTTGAATTTTATGTTAAATTACGATTAACATATTTAGAAATATAAATTTAGCTGAATAAAGTATTCATTTTAAATTTTTCTTTATAAGAATTAAGAAATTTAAAAAAAAAATTGGCATACAAGTCAACTAAATTATGTTTTTTTGGTTAAATATATGTTTAATTATATGTTAAATTACGATTAACATATTTAGAAATATAAATTTAGCTGAATAAAGTTGTTATTTTAAATTTTTCTTTATAAGAATTAAGAAATTTATAAAAAAATTGGCATAAAAAAGTCAACTAAATTATTTATTTTTGTTAATATATGTTGAATTATATGTTAAATTACGATTAACATATTTAGAAATATAAATTTAGCTGAATAAAATTGTTATTTTAAATTTTTCTTTATAATAATTAAAAATTTTTAAAAAAAAGTGGCATAAAAAAGTCAACCAATTTATGTTTTTTTTGTCAAATATATGTTGAATTATATGTTAAATTACGATTAACATATTTAGAAATATAAATTTAGCTGAATAAAGTTGTTATTTTAAATTTTTCTTTATAATAATTAAAAAATTTAAAAAAAAAGTGGCATAAAAAAGACAACCAAATTATGTTTTTTTTTGTTAAATATATGTTGAATTATATGTCAAATTACGATTAACATATTTAGAAATATAAATTTAGCTGAATAAAATTGTTATTTTAAATTTTTCTTTATAATAATTAAAAAATTTTAAAAAAAAGTGGCATAAAAAAGTCAACTAAATTATTTTGTTTTGTTAATATATGTTGAATTATATATTAAATTACGATTAACATATTTAGAAATATAAATTTAGCTGAATAAAGTTGTTATTTTAAATTTTTCTTTATAAGAATTAAGAAATTTATAAAAACATTGGCTTAAAAAAGTCAACCAAATTATGTTTTTTTTTGTTAAATATATGTTGAATTATATGTTAAATTACGATTAACATATTTAGAAATATAAATTTAGCTGAATAAAGTTGTTATTTTAAATTATTCTTTATAATAATTAAAAAATTTAAAAAAAAAGTGGCATAAAAAAGTCAACCAAATTATGTTTTTTTTTGTTAAATATATGTTGAATTATATGTTAAATTACGATTAACATATTTAGAAATATAAATTTAGCTGAATAAAATTGTTATTTTAAATTTTTCTTTATAATAATTAAAAAATTTTAAAAAAAAGTGGCATAAAAAAGTCAACCAAATTATGTTTTTTTTGTCAAATATATGTTGAATTATATGTTTAATTACGATTAACATATTTAGAAATATAAATTTAGCTGAATAAAGTTGTTATTTTAAATTTTTCTTTATAAGAATTAAGAAATTTATAATAAAATTGGCATAAAAAAGTCAACTAAAGTATTTTTTTTGTTAATATATGTTGAATTATATGTTAAATTATGATTAACATATTTAGAAATATAAATTTAGCTGAATAAAATTGTTATTTTAAATTTTTCTTTATAATAATTAAAAAATTTTAAAAAAAAGTGGCATAAAAAAGTCAACCAAATTATGTTTTTTTTGTCAAATATATGTTGAATTATATGTTTAATTACGATTAACATATTTAGAAATATAAATTTAGCTGAATAAAGTTGTTATTTTAAATTTTTCTTTATAAGAATTAAGAAATTTATAATAAAATTGGCATAAAAAAGTCAACTAAATTATTTTTTTTTGTTAATATATGTTGAATTATATGTTAAATTACGATTCACATATTTAGAAATATAAATTTAGCTGAATAAAGTTGTTATTTTAAATTTTTCTTTATAAGAATTAAGAAATTTATAAAAACATTGGCTTAAAAAAGTCAAACAAATTATGTTTTTTTTTGTTAAATATATGTTGAATTATATGTTAAATTACGATTAACATATTTAGAAATATAAATTTAGCTGAATAAAGTTTTTATTTTAAATTTTTCTTTATAAGAATTAAAAATTTTTAAAAAAAATTGGCATAAAAAAGTCAACCAAATTATGTTTTTTTTGTGAAATATATGTTGAATTATATGTTAAATTAAGAAATTTATAAAAACATATTTAGAAATATAAATTAGCTGAATAAAGTTGTTATTTTAAATTTTTCTGTATAAGAATTAAGAAATTTATAAAAAAATTGGCATAAAAAAGTCAACCAAATTATGTTTTTTTTGTGAAATATATGTTGAATTATATGTTAAATTAAGAAATTTATAAAAACATATTTAGAAATATAAATTAACTGAATAAAGTTGTTATTTTAAATTTTTCTTTATAAGAATTAAGAAATTTATAAAAAAATTGGCATAAAAAAGTCAACTAAATTATTATTTTTTGTTAATATATGTTGAATTATATGTTAAATTACGATTAAATCATGTAAAATAAAATTTATTTAAGATAAAATACTCCTTTATATTTATTTTATTTTTATTTTTCTCATTCCCTAAAAGTATGCAATAATAAAAAATTTTGTTTCTCAAACAAACAGTAAATCAATAGGAAATATAAGTTTTCCAACTCCTAAAATTATGCAAAAAAATTTTTTATTCATTTCCAAAAAAAAATTTTGTTTTAAAAATGTTCATAGTATGATCCTTAAATGAGTTTACAAAAAAAAACGCGCTTTGCTCTAATGAAACTTACGTACGTCATTTAAAATATTTTAATTAATATCAATTTTATATTAAAAATTGACAAAATTATTTTATATAAAAATGATCAAACGTAATTTGAAAATATATATATATATCATTTTATATATATGTATATATAATTTTCGGCATTACGAACAAAAAATTGAAATTTTAATATAAAATGAAAATATAGGGTAACGAAAAAAAAAATGTTGGTTATTAAAACCAATTTTTATTAAAAAATTTTAACACTTATGTAAAAAAAATTTTTTATTAAGTTCTTTATTTTTACACAGCCCTGTGTCAACTTAGTGCACAATTTTATCTTGCACTTTCTGTATACAGTTTTGTGTTAAATTAAATAAACTTAACCTTTTACACCGTAATTAGTTTTGTTACCCTATTTTTATGTCGATTTTACTTTGATAATAATACACTTCTATGTATATTATATTTCACGTAAACAAAACTTTATTATAAACTTTTAAATTCAAATTGATCAAAACGCACAATTTGCAATTTATACTTGGAGAATAAAAAAAAACTTTTATGTATACAAATAAAAATTATAATATGTGATAATAATGTTTAATAATTTATGATTTTTCATTGTATAGGTATTTGTACATATATGACTCTTATTTAAAACTTTTACGTATTATTTTTTTATACGGATATATATGTACTCCAATTTTATTTATTATATACCCATTTTATTTTTATTTTTTTTTAAATTTTATGGAAGAGAGAGAAATATTGAAATTAGGTTAACTATTAGGATAGGTTAAGGTTTTTGGTAGTATATAAGAAAAAATATAATTTTTTTTGTATATGTATATTTATACATATATTATTTTAGGGGGTTCTTTCATATGTATATGCATTTTATTTTATTTTGTATTAACTTTGTATATAAAGTAATATTTTGATTCATATTTTGATTTATTTATTTTGATAATATTTTTATTCACTAGGAATTTCAAGTAAAAAAGGATTTTTTATATATATATTTTTTATATAATTTCATTAAGGATTTTATATAATTATTATTTTATATATTTTATATATTTAAAAATTTAATTTTAGTTTTTGGCCATTAATTTAAATTTTTCATAAAATTTTCCTTCTAAATTAACAAATTCTTTTATTTTATTTTTAAATTTTTTTTTTATTCTTTTAATTTATTTAAAAAAAAAATTTTTTCACACAATTTTTTGTTTTTTCACACATTTTTAAATTTTTTAATATTTTGCCAAAAAATGTATTTTATTATTCTCCATTATTAAGACTATTAGATTTGGAGTAATAATAATTATAAAAAATAATGAAGATCCGTATCTTCCTAAAGATTTCGATTTATTCATTTTTAAAAAAATTATTTTTACAAAAAAAATTGATTTTATATTTTGTTATATATATTTTCTATTATATATACATATATTTTTAAAATATTTAACAACCCGTGTTTTTATATATTTTTATATTAGAAAAAAAATGACTTACTACTTTACAAAAATTTTTCAAAAAAAATTTCCCTTCTTTTTTGTGTTTTTTCTTTTTCCGCTACCAGCTTCTTCTTCTGCTATTTTGTTAAAAAATTTCTGCTATTCTACTGCAACTTTTAACTGCAACCTTTAATTAATCTCCTATCACTTTTCTACTGCAACCTTTCTGCTATCACTGTTGTTCAATTTTATTAAAATTCTGCTACCACTTTTTTTTTAAAAAAAAAATGTTGATATATTTTTTTTTTATATTATTAACTTTATTAAAAATTTTTTTTTTGTTTTTTTTTTTATATTAATGTCCACTTGGATTTGCGATAAAATTTTTTATTTTTACTTTCATTTATCCCGTTTTACCGAACACTAAATTCTTTTGGATGAGAAACGTACTTCTCATCCTGTCCGCAGCGCCAATGTTGTAAAATTGCTTTTACAATCATAAATAATGTTTTCTCTTTTAATCTCACCTTTGTTTTTATTTTACCTTTTAAAACTTTTTAATTAAATAAAACCATTTTATTTAATCTAATTTTAATATAAATTTATTTAGTTTATTTTATAGTTATTTCTCAATTTATTTTAAAAATCACAAAATTTTATTTAATGTTTGTTCGTTAATTTATCTAATTTTTTTCTTTTAATCTTTTTAATAATATTTTTTCCGATTAATAAATTTTTTCTATTTTAAACTTTGCTTATAAAAAATAACTATCTTTAATTAAACTTTTTTTTATTTCAATTAATAACTGCAAAAATTAACATCAAATATTCAATATTTAGAAATGGAACTTTTCAGACCGATTGACTTTTTTAATAATCTCGATTTCAAAATCAAACTTAAATTTTTTTTATCAACTCGCCTTTTTTTTTTTTTTTTTTTTTTTTTATTAATTTTTTTTTATTTATTAATATTAAAATTTAATATTTTAATATATTTTTTTTATTAATATACTTTATTTTTACGCTTCCACCTATGTTTCTTATATCTATGATTTAATTTTATTATTTTGTTATTTAATTTTCTTAATGGTAAAATAATAACATTAAAAATAGGGGTCAATTTTGGATTAATATTTTTATTTTTAAAAGTATTAACCGTAGTATTAACATTTATTTTAAATACAATGATAAAAGTATTATTAATTTTAATTAAATAATTATTTTGATTTATTATTTTTTTTCGTGCCGTTCTTATGGATTCTTCTATATTTTGTATTTCCTTATTTTGTCTCTTAATGTATAAATTGTTTCCTTATTTATTTCTTTTTTAATATTAACATCACTACTATTTAAAGTCAATTTTACTTTTTCCATTTGAATTGTTAAACAAAGTGCTTTTTCTTTATTAATATTAATATTTTCATTAATATTTTCATTTATATTTTCATTACTATTATTATCTCCAACAAATTCGTATTCTATCAATATACCAGTACAAACTTTTGTACTTAAATCATTTTTTTATATAATCTTCTACTACAACTTCTATAACTTCTACTACTTCTACTACATTTTTATTAAAACATTTTACTTCTATATATTCTTCAAAATAAAATTCTTCCACAATTACTGCTACATTGTCTTCTATAATAATATTCACCTTTTCTTCCTTATTTGATTTAACAATTCCTGTGTTAATATCTTCTTCAAATACAATTATTTCTTCAGTTTTAAAATCATCTGTAAAATTTTTAGTTGCTTTCCAGATTTGATTCTTTTTTTCCATAAAATTTTTAGCCTTAGAAAATATAGAATTTTTATAGTTTACTATATGCACGTTTCAAAAATTCCTTTATTCATCTGTAATTTATTCGTATTTATATCATTTGATTTTTCTGTATAAGAATTAAAATTTTTTTAAAAAAATTGGCATAAAAAAGTCAACCAAATTATGTTTTTTTTTGTGAAATATATGTTGAATTATATGTTAAATTAAGAAATTTATAAAAACATATTTAGAAATATAAATTAGCTGAATAAAGTTGTTATTTTAAATTTTTCTGTATAAGAATTAAGAAATTTATAAAAAAATTGGCATAAAAAAGTCAACCAAATTATGTTTTTTTTGTGAAATATATGTTAAGTTATATGTTAAATTAAGAAATTTATAAAAATATATTTAGAAATATAAATTAGCTGAATAAAGTTGTTATTTTAAATTTTTCTTTATAAGAATTAAGAAATTTATAAAAAAATTGGCATAAAAAAGTCAACTAAATTATTATTTTTTGTTAATATATGTTGAATTATATGTTAAATTACGATTAAATCATGTAAAATAAAATTTATTTAAGATAAAATACTCCTTTATATTTATTTTATTTTTATTTTTCTCATTCCCTATAAGTATGCAATAATAAAAAATTTTGTTTCTCAAACAAACAGTAAATCAATAGGAAATATAAGTTTTCCAACTCCTAAAATTATGCAAACAATTTTTTTATTCATTTCCAAAAAAAAATTTTGTTTTAAAAATGTTCATAGTATGATCCTTAAATGAGTTTACAAAAAAAAACGCGCTTTGCTCTAATGAAACTTACGTGCGTCATTTAAAATATTTTAATTAATATCAATTTTATATTAAAAATTGACAAAATTATTTTATATAAAAATGATCAAACGTAATTTGAAAATATATATATATATCATTTTATATATATGTATATATAATTTTCGGCATTACGAACAAAAAATTGAAATTTTAATATAAAATGAAAATATAGAGTAACGAAAAAAAATGTTGGTTATTAAAACCAATTTTTATTAAAATTTTTTAACACTTATGTAAAAAAATTTTTTTATTAAGTTCTTTATTTTTACACAGCCCTGTGTCAACTTAGTGCACAATTTTATTTTGCACTTTCTGTATACAGTTTTGTGTTAAATTAAATAAACTTAACCTTTTACACCGTAATTAGTTTTGTTACCCTATTTTTATGTCGATTTTACTTTGATAATAATACACTTCTATGTATATTATATTTCACGTAAACAAAACTTTATTATAAACTTTTAAATTCAAATTGATCAAAACGCACAATTTGCAATTTATACTTGGAGAATAAAAAAAAACTTTTATGTATACAAATAAAAATTATAATATATGATAATAATGTTTAATAATTTATGATTTTTCATTGTATAGGTATTTGTACATATATGACTCTTATTTAAAACTTTTACTTATTATTTTTTTATACGGATATATATGTACTCCAATTTTATTTATTATATACCCATTTTATTTTTATTTTTTTTTAAATTTTATGGAAGAGAGAGAAATATTGAAATTAGGTTAACTATTAGGATAGGTTAAGGTTTTTGGTAGTATATAAGAAAAAATATAATTTTTTTTGTATATGTATATTTATACATATATTATTTTAGGGGGTTCTTTCATTTGTATATGCATTTTATTTTATTTTGTATTAACTTTGTATATAAAGTAATATTTTGATTCATATTTTGATTTATTTATTTTGATAATATTTTTATTCACTAGGAATTTCAAGTAAAAAAGGATTTTTTATATATATATTTTTTATATAATTTCATTAAGGATTTTATATAATTATTATTTTATATATTTTATATATTTAAAAATTTAATTTTACGTTTTGGCCATTAATTTAAATTTTTCATAAAATTTTCCTTCTAAATTAACAAATTCTTTTATTTTATTTTTCAATTTTTTTTTTATTCTTTTAATTTATTTTAAAAAAAATTTTTTTCACACAATTTTTTGTTTTTTCACACAATTTTAAATTTTTTAATATTTTGCCAAAAAATGTATTTTATTATTCTCCATTATTAAGACTATTAGATTTGGAGTAATAATAATTATAAAAAATAATGAAGATCCGTATCTTCCTAAAGATTTCGATTTATTCATTTTTAAAAAAATTATTTTTACAAAAAAAATTGATTTTATATTTTGTTATATATATTTTCTATTATATATACATATATTTTTAAAATATTTAACAACCCGTGTTTTTATATATTTTTATATTAGAAAAAAAATGACTTACTACTTTACAAAAATTTTTCAAAAAAAATTTCCCTTCTTTTTTGTGTTTTTTCTTTTTCCGCTACCAGCTTCTTCTTCTGCTATTTTGTTAAAAAATTTCTGCTATTCTACTGCAACTTTTAACTGCAACCTTTAATTAATCTCCTATCACTTTTCTACTGCAACCTTTCTGCTATCACTGTTGTTCAATTTTATTAAAATTCTGCTACCACTTTTTTTTTTTAAAAAAAATGTTGATATATTTTTTTTTTATATTATTAACTTTATTAAAAATTTTTTTTTTGTTTTTTTTTTATATTAATGTCCACTTGGATTTGCGATAAAATTTTTTATTTTTACTTTCATTTATCCCGTTTTACCGAACACTAAATTCTTTTGGATGAGAAACGTACTTCTCATCCTGTCCGCAGCGCCAATGTTGTAAAATTGCTTTTACAATCATAAATAATGTTTTCTCTTTTAATCTCACCTTTGTTTTTATTTTACCTTTTAAAACTTTTTAATTAAATAAAAAAATTTTATTTAATCTAATTTTAATATAAATTTATTTAGTTTATTTTATAGTTATTTCTCAATTTATTTTAAAAATCACAAAATTTTATTTAATGTTTGTTCGTTAATTTATCTAATTTTTTTCTTTTAATCTTTTTAATAATATTTTTGCCGATTAATAAATTTTTTCTATTTTAAACTTTGCCTATAAAAAATAACTATCTTTAATTAAACTTTTTTTTATTTCAATTAATAACTGCAAAAATTAACATCAAATATTCAATATTTAGAAATGGAACTTTTCCGACCGATTGACTTTTTTAATAATCTCGATTTCAAAATCAAACTTAAATTTTTTTTATCAACTCGCCTTTTTTTTTTTTTTGTTTTTTTTTTTTTTTTATTAATTTTTTTTTATTTATTAATATTAAAATTTAATATTTCCCGAACGTAGTTTTTTATTAATATACTTTATTTTTACGCTTCCACCTATGTTTCTTATATCTATGATTTAATTTTATTATGTTGTTATTTAATTTTCTTAATGGTAAAATAATAACATTAAGAATAGGGGTCAATTTTGGATTAATATTTTTATTTTTAAAAGTATTAACCGTAGTATTAACATTTATTTTAAATACAATGATAAAAGTATTATTAATTTTAATTAAATAATTATTTTGATTTATTATTTTTTTTCGTGCCGTTCTTATGGATTCTTCTATATTTTGTATTTCCTTATTTTGTCTCTTAATGTATAAATTGTTTCCTTATTTATTTCTTTTTTAATATTAACATCACTACTATTTAAAGTCAATTTTACTTTTTCCATTTGAATTGTTAAACAAAGTTCTTTTTCTTTATTAATATTAATATTTTCATTAATATTTTCATTTATATTTTCATTACTATTATTATCTCCAACAAATTCGTATTCTATCAATATACCAGTACAAACTTTTGTACTTAAATCATTTTTTTATATAATCTTCTACTACAACTTCTATAACTTCTACTACTTCTACTACATTTTTATTAAAACATTTTACTTCTATATATTCTTCAAAATAAAATTCTTCCACAATTACTGCTACATTGTCTTCTATAATAATATTCACCTTTTCTTCCTTATTTGATTTAACAATTCCTGTGTTAATATCTTCTTCAAATACAATTATTTCTTCAGTTTTAAAATCATCTGTAAAATTTTTAGTTACTTTCCAGATTTGATTCTTTTTTTCCATAAAATTTTTAGCCTTAGAAAATATAGAATTTTTATAGTTTACTATATGCACGTTTCAAAAATTCCTTTATTCATCTGTAATTTATTCGTATTTATATCATTTGATTTTTCTGTATAAATTGTTTGCGATTTACCTTCATCACGTTTAGAGGTCATTGCAGTGTTTCCTAAAATACCATTGTTTGGTAACTTAATTTTCTTATTCTCGTGTTCTGATTTTTTTATTAATTTTCCTTCACAAGAGCCTGTATTAGAGCTAACAAAATTTATTTCCATTTCATTATTTTTATTAATTTTATTATTTTCTTCTTTATCTTTAGTTAAATTATTACATAATCCATCCAATAATATTTTTCTAAATTAATTTTTGGCTCTTGTAAAGTTATTTTACCCTCCGAAAGGAATGAGCTGGGCTCTTTTAGTTCAGTCCGTCCTCGTTTCCCGAAACCATTGTCATTTTGGATTCATAGGATTTACGAGCTTCACAATTTAAAATCGTATGTCCTTTCCTTGCACACCATTCACAAGGGGTCTTTTCTAAACTTTCTTCGTTATTTAATGCGAGTATCCTTTGATTTGCAAAATTATTATTTCCCGAACGTAGTTTAAAACAATGAGTGGATTCATGTCCATTCATTCCACAATTAGTGCATTGCACTGGTGTTAACTGGCTTTGCCATGTACAATCTCCACTAAGGTGACTTGGTTCACCACACTTAAAACATTTAATCGTCGTATTTGCAGTTGTTCCTTTAAATTGAACCTTGTTATTACCATTTTTATTATTACCATTATTATTGTTCCTATTGTTATTATTATTATAATTATTATTATAATTACTTGTATTATTTTTATTGTTGTTTGGAAAATTATTTCCACTAACCATGTTGTAATTTCTGTTAGGGGTCTTATTATTATTTTGAAAATTATTATTGCTATAATTATTGTTATAATTTGAGAATTGTTTATTATAATTATTGTTGCCACTACTGTTTGAGAATTGTTTATTATTATTATTATAATTATTATTATTTGTAAATTGCGCATTATTGTTGTTGTTGTATTTAAAATTCCCTGTTGTTCCCCGGAAATAATTATTATTACTATTATTTCTAAAATTGTTTCCATGATTTAACCGGTTATTATTTGGTTGTTGCCCATGTCCGCCATTTTCATTTAATTTTTTCATCATAGTGGTTAATAAATTCATCATTTCGTCCCCTTGATTATTACTAATATTTTTATCCGAACTCCCTATATTTCCTAAGTTCCTTGTTTCATTCAAATACTGTCGAGCCGCTCCTATGGACACTTTTAAGTTTTCGGGGTTTTTAAAGATTAAATATTGTTTCAATTCTGATGAACGCAGTCCTCCTAAAAATATTCTCTTTGCGGTTATTTCCATTTCGTTTATTAAAGCTCGTCCCTCGTTTTGATACCTTTCATTTACTCTATTTCTATACGCCGCCAATTTTTCTGCTATTCTTTCTCCAAATAATTCCACAGATTCGTTTTCGTTCAAACCATCATTTCTGATGCTAATGTAGCCATATCTTTACTCTCTATGAAACGATTACGTAAAATATCTTTATATTGGTTAAAGTTTTCAACATTGGCTTATCTGAAAAGTGCGTTGGCTGCACCAGTCAGTTTACTTGTAATCAAAATTCTCAATAATATACCCTTTTGTTCGTCTCTTGTCAATTCATATGCGTGATGAGCTAATTCGAGAAAATTGTTTAACTCATTCTCAATGTCCAACCCTACAACCGCAAATGTTGGAACTTGTACTAAAAATGTTTTGATTATTTTTTCAACTGGTAACAAAGTTGGTTCCAAATGATATGAGTTGTCGTTTGTAAAGTTTTCCGCAACGTATTCATCTCGATGTGCAATTGGTGGTGGTGGTGGAATAGGGGTTGAGTTTAATCCTGATGGTCCCGGTTTATTTATTGTTCTATTTGTGTTATTTGATTTTTGGAAATTAAAATAATGGGGGTCGTTTATTGGATTCATTTTGTCACTTGTTTTTATATTCAAACTTTTTCTTTCCGTTTTGGCAATTATAACTTTATTTCTTCTAGTTTTCCTTTGTTTCCTTATTGGGCCAATTCTGTTGTATTTTGCTGCTGACCTCAATGTTCTAAAACTCTTTCTATTTTCTGATATTCGTTCTCCTTGTACTTGATATAAAAAATCAACAAAGTTATTTCTATCCAATACTTCTAAATTTGGTTCCGCTTCTATATTTTCTACGTTTGTTTTAGTTTGTTCGTCCGAATTTTCAAATTCCGGACTTGAATTTAAAAATGAAAATGTTGATATTCTCTTTGAACATTTTAAAATTGATTGCGCCAACGTTGGGGGTTTTGAATTTTGCGACATTAGTTAATAAAATAAATTTTAAACAACAACAACAATATATATGTACCTTTTTTATTTTTTGATTTAGGGGTCATATTTTAATAAATTTTAATAAAAAAATTATTTTAGGGGTCATTTTATATAAAAAGTTCAGAAAAAATATATTTTAGGGGTCGAAAAAAAAATTTTATTTGTTTTTTGCTACAAATTATTTTTATTTAATTTATTCATTTAAAATTTTATTTTATTCAACGTAAATCATGTAAAATAAAATTTATTTAAGATAAAATACTCCTTTATATTTATTTTATTTTTATTTTTCTCATTCCGTAAAAGTATGCAATAATAAAAAATTTTGTCTCTCAAACAAACAGTAAATCAATAGGAAATATAAGTTTTCCAACTCCTCAATTTATGTAAAAAAATTTATTCATTCCCAAAAAAAATTATTAATTTTCATAATAGAAAATTTGTTTGTTCCAAGGAAAATGTTAAGTTACAAAAAAAACGCGCTTTGTTCTAATGAAATTTACGTACGTCATTTAAAATATTTTAATTAATATCAAATTTATATTAAAAATTGACAAAATTATTTTATATAAAAATGATCAAACGTAATTTGAAAATATATATATATCATTTTATATATATGTATATATAATTTTCGTCATTACGAACAAAAAATAATGAATGAAATTTTAATATAAAATTAAAATATAGGGTAACGAAAAAAAATGTTGGTTATTGAAACCAATTTTTATTAAAAAAATTTTAACACTTATGTAAAAATTTTTTTTATTAAGTTCTTTATTTTTACACAGCCCTGTGTCAACTTAGTGCACAATTTTATTTTGCACTTTCTGTATGCAGTTTTGTGTTAAATTAAATAAACTTAACTTTTTACACCGTAATTAGTTTTGTTACCCTATTTTTATGTCGATTTTTCTTTGATAATAATACACTTCTATGTATATTATATTTCACGTAAACAAAACTTTATTATAAACTTTTAAATTCAAATTGATCAAAAACGCACAATTTGCAATTTATACTTGGAGAATAAAAAAAACTTTTAGGTATACAAATAAAAATTATAATATGTGATAATAATGTTTAATAATTTATGATTTTTCATTGTATAGGTATTTGTACATATATGACTCTTATTTAAAACTTTTACTTATTATTTTTTATACGGATATATATGTACTCCAATTTTATTTATTATATACCCATTTTATTTTTTTTTTAAATTTTATGGAAGAGAGAGAAATATTGAAATTAGGTTAACTATTAGGATAGGTTAAGGTTTTTGGTAGTATATAAGAAAAATATCATTTTTTTTGTATATGTATATTTACACATATGTATATTATTTTAGGGGTTTCTTTCATATATGCATTTTATTTTATTTTGTATTAACTTTGTATCTAAAAAATTTTGATTCACTAGGAATTTCAAAAAAAAAGATTTTTTATATAAATATATATTTTTTTTATAATTTCGTTAAGGATTTTATATATTTATTATTTGATATATTTTTTATAATTAAAAATTTTAATTTTATTTTTTGGCCATTAATTTAAATTTTTTCATAAAATTTTCTTTCTAATTTAACAAATTCTATTATTTTATTTTTCAATTTTTTATCCTTTTAATTTATTTAAAAAAAAAATTTTTTCACACAATTTTTTGTCATTTAATTAGATTCAAAAATTTACATTTTTTTTTTAATAATTTGCCAAAAAATAAATTTTGTTATTCTCCATTATTAAGACTATTAGATTTTCTGTAATAATAATTATAAAAAATAATGAAGATCCGTATCTTCCTAAAGATTTCGATTTATTCATTTAAAAAAAAAAATATTTTTACAAAAAAATTGATTTTATATTTTGTTATATATATTTTCTATTTTATATATATATATTTTTAAAATATTTAGCAACCCGTGCTTTTATATATATTTTTATATTAGAAAAAAAAATGACTTACTACTTTACAAAAAATTTAAAAAAAAAAAGTTTCCCTTTTTTTGTGTTTTTTCTGTTTCCGCTACCAGCTTCTTCTTCTGCTATTTTGTTAAAAAATTTCTGCTATTCTACTGCAACTTTTAACTGCAACCTTTATTTAATCTGCTACCACTTTTCAACTGCAACTTTTCTGCTATCACTGTTTTTATTTTAATTTTATTAAAAAAATGTTTTATTTAAATTACTGCTACTTTTGTTTTTTTACAAAAAATTTTTTATAATAATTATTTATAAGATTTTATTTAACGTTAAATTATTATATTTTTTTTTTTAACTATTTTGAGTCCACTTTTATTTTATGATAATTTTTTTTTTATTTAGATTTAATCTCCCGTTTTACCTTTACACAAATTCTTTTGAATGAGAAAATATATAAAATCAATTTTAATTTAATTGGCTGATTGATTTTACGCGTTGTCAGCACAGAGAAATTATTATTAATTAAATTAAATTATTTCTCTGTGCACGAGCAACGCGTAATTTGAAACTTTTGTTTTTTATTAATTAAATTAAATAATTTTATTAATTTTAAATATTATTGATTTCCGTTGTGAATTGAAGCACAGGGTGCCTCAATTCACAACATTGGCATAAAAAAGTCAACCAAATTATGTTTTTTTTGTTAAATATATGTTGAATTATATGTTAAATTACGATTAACATATTTAGAAATATAAATTTAGCTGAATAAAGTTTTTATTTTAAATTTTTCTTTATAAGAATTAAGAAATTTAAACAAAATATTGGCATAAAAGTCAACTAAATTATGTTTTTTTGGTTAAATATATGTTGAATTATATGTTAAATTATGACTAACATATTTATAAACATAAACTTAGCTGAATAAAGTTGTTATTTTAAATTTTTCTTTATAAGAATTAAGAAATTTATAAAAAAATTGGCATAAAAAAGTCAACTAAATTATTTTTTTTTGTTAATATAATGTTGAATTATATGTTAAATTACGATCAACAAATTTAGAAATATAAATTTAGCTGAATAAAGTTGTATTTTAAATTTTTCTTTATAAAAATTAAGAAATTTATAAAAACATTGGCTTCAAAAAGTCAACCAAATTATTTTTTTTTTGTTAAATATATGTTGAATTATATGTTTAATTACGATTAACATATTTAGAAATATAAATTTAGCTGAATAAAGTTTTTATTTTAAATTTTTCTTTATAAGAATTAAAAAATTTAAAAAAAAACTGGCATAAAAAAGTCAAACAAATTATGTTTTTTTTGTGAAATATATGTTGAATTATATGTTAAATTACGATTAACATATTTAGAAATATAAATTTACTTGAATAAAGTTGTTATTTTAAATTTTTCTTTATAAGAATTAAGAAATTTCTAAAAAAATTGGCATAAAAAAGTCAACTAAATTATTTTTTTTGTTGATATATATGTTGAATTATATGTTAAATTACGATTAACATATTTACAAATATAAATTTAGCTGAATAAAGTTGTTATTTTAAATTTTTCTTTTCTGAAAATTTTTAAAAAAAATTGGCATAAAAAAGTCAACCAAATTATGTTTTTTTTTGTTAAATATATGTTGAATTATATGTTAAATTACGATTAACATATTTAGAAATATAAATTTAGCTGAATAAAGTTGTTATTTTAAATTTTTCTTTATAAGAATTAAGAAATTTATAAAAAAATTGTCATAAAAAAGTCAACTAAATTATTTATTTTTGTTAATATATATTGAATTATATGTTTAATTAAATTACGATTAACATATTTAGAAATATAAATTTAGCTGAATAAAGTTGTTATTTTAAATTTTTCTTTATAAGAATTAAGAAATTTATAAAAAAATTGGCATAAAATAGTCAACTAAATTATTTATTTTTGTTAATATATGTTGAATTATATGTTAAATTACGATTAACATATTTAGAAATATAAATTTAGCTGAATAAAATTGTTATTTTAAATTTTTCTTTATAATAATTAAAAAATTTTAAAAAAAAGTGGCATAAAAAAGTCAACCAATTTATGTTTTTTTTGTCAAATATATGTTGAATTATATGTTAAATTACGATTAACATATTTAGAAATATAAATTTAGCTGAATAAAGTTGTTATTTAAAATTTTTCTTTATAAGAATTAAGAAATTTATAAAAACATTGGCTTAAAAAAGTCAACCAAATTATGTTTTTTTTTGTTAAATATATGTTGAATTTTATGTTAAATTACGATTAACATATTTAGAAATATAAATTTAGCTGAATAAAGTTGTTATTTTAAATTTTTCTTTATAATAATTAAAAAATTTAAAAAAAAAGTAGCATAAAAAAGTCAACGAAATTATGTTTTTTTTTGTTAAATATATGTTGAATTATATGTTAAATTACGATTAACATATTTAGAAATAGAAATTTAGCTGAATAAAATTGTTATTTTAAATTTTTCTTTATAATAATTAAAAAATTTTAAAAAAAAGTGGCATAAAAAAGTCAACTAAATTATTTTTTTTTGTTAATATATGTTGAATTATATGTTAAATTACGATTAACATATTTAGAAATATAAATTCAGCTGAATAAAGTTGTTATTTTAAATTTTTCTTTATAAGAATTAAGAAATTTATAAAAACATTGGCTTAAAAAAGTCAACCAAATTATGTTTTTTTTTGTTAAATATATGTTGAATTATATGTTAAATTACGATTAACATATTTAGAAATATAAATTTAGCTGAATAAAGTTGTTATTTTAAATTTTTCTTTATAATAATTAAAAAATTTAAAAAAAAAGTGGCATAAAAAAGTCAACCAAATTATGTTTTTTTTTGTTAAATATATGTTGAATTATATGTTAAATTACGATTAACATATTTAGAAATATAAATTTAGCTGAATAAAATTGTTATTTTAAATTTTTCTTTATAATAATTAAAAAATTTAAAAAAAAAGTGGCATAAAAAAGTCAACCAAATTATGTTTTTTTTGTCAAATATATGTTGAATTATATGTTTAATTACGATTAACATTTTAGAAATATAAATTTAGCTGAATAAAGTTGTTATTTTAAATTTTTCTTTATAAGAATTAAGAAATTTATAATAAAATTGGCATAAAAAAGTCAACTAAATTATTTTTTTTTGTTAATATATGTTGAATTATATGTTGAATTACGATTAACATATTTAGAAATATAAATTTAGCTGAATAAAATTGTTATTTTAAATTTTTCTTTATAATAATTAAAAATTTAAAAAAAAAGTGGCATAAAAAAGTCAACCAAATTATGTTTTTTTTGTCAAATATATGTTGAATTATATGTTTAATTACGATTAACATATTTAGAAATATAAATTTAGCTGAATAAAGTTGTTATTTTAAATTTTTCTTTATAAGAATTAAGAAATTTATAATAAAATTGGCATAAAAAAGTCAACTAAATTATTTTTTTTTGTTAATATATGTTGAATTATATGTTAAATTACGATTAACATATTTAGAAATATAAATTTAGCTGAATAAAATTGTTATTTTAAATTTTTCTTTATAATAATTAAAAATTTAAAAAAAAAGTGGCATAAAAAAGTCAACCAAATTATGTTTTTTTTGTCAAATATATGTTGAATTATATGTTAAATTACGATTAACATATTTAGAAATATAAATTTAGCTGAATAAAGTTGTTATTTTAAATTTTTCTTTATAAGAATTAAGAAATTTATAAAAACATTGGCTTAAAAAAGTCAACCAAATTATGTTTTTTTTTGTTAAATATATGTTGAATTATATGTTAAATTACGATTAACATATTTAGAAATATAAATTTAGCTGAATAAAGTTTTTATTTTAAATTTTTCTTTATAAGAATTAAAAAATTTAAAAAAAAATTGGCATAAAAAAGTCAACTAAATTATTATTTTTTGTTAATATATGTTGATTTATATGTTAAATTACGATTAACATATTTAGAAATATAAATTTAGCTGAATAAAATTGTTATTTTAAATTTTTCTTTATAATAATTAAAAAATTTAAAAAAAAAGTGGCATAAAAAAGTCAACCAAATTATGTTTTTTTTGTCAAATATATGTTGAATTATATGTTTATTTAGCTGAATAAAGTTGTTATTTTAAATTTTTCTTTATAAGAATTAAGAAATTTATAAAAACATTGGCTTAAAAAAGTCAACCAAATTATGTTTTTTTTTGTTAATATATGTTGAATTATATATCAAATTACGATTAACATATTTAGAAATATAAATTTAGCTGAATAAAGTTGTTATTTTAAATTTTTCTTTATAAGAATTAAGAAATTTCTAAAAAAATTGGCATAAAAAAGTCAACTCAATTATTTTTTTTTGTTGATATATGTTGAATTATATGTTAACTTACGATTAACATATTAAGAAATATAAATTTAGCTGAATAAAGTTGTTATTTTAATTTTTTTTTATAAGAATTAAGAAATTTCTAAAAAAATTGGCATAAAAAAGTCAACTAAATTATTTTTTTTTGTTGATATATGTTGAATTATATGTCAAATTACGACTAACATATTTATAAATATAAATTTAGCTGAATAAGGTTTTTATTTTAAATTTTTCTTTATAAGAATTAAGAAATTTATAAAAAAATTGGCATAAAAAAGTCAACTAAATTATTATTTTTTGTGAAATATATGTTGAATTATATGTTAAATTACGATTAACATATTTAGAAATATAAATTTAGCTGAATAAAGTTTTTATTTTAAATTTTTCTTTATAAGAATTAAGAAATTTATAAAAAAATTGGCATAAAAAAGTCAACTAAATTATTATTTTTTGTTAATATATGTTGAATTATATGTTAAATTACGATTAACATATTTAGAAATACAAATTTAGCTGAATAAAGTTGTTATTTTAAATTTTTCTTTATAAGAATTAAAAAATTTAAAAAAAAATTGGCATAAAAAAGTCAACCAAATTATGTTTTTTTTTTGTTAATATATGTTGAATTATATGTCAAATTACGATTAACATATTTAGAAATATAAATTTAGCTGAATAAAGTTGTTATTTTAAATTTTTCTTTATAAGAATTAAGAAATTTCTAAAAAAATTGGCATAAAAAAGTCAACTCAATTATTTTTTTTTGTTGATATATGTTGAATTATATGTTAACTTACGATTAACATATTAAGAAATATAAATTTAGCTGAATAAAGTTGTTATTTTAAATTTTTCTTTATAAGAATTAAGAAATTTCTAAAAAAATTGGCATAAAAAAGTCAACTAAATTATTTTTTTTTGTTGATATATGTTGAATTATGTGTCAAATTACGATTAACATATTTAGAAATTTAAATTTAGCTGAATAAAGTTTTTATTTTAAATTTTTCTTTATAAGAATTAAAAAATTTAAAAAAAAATTGGCATAAAAAAGTCAACCAAATTATGTTTTTTTTGTGAAATATATGTTGAATTATATGTTAAATTAAGAAATTTATAAAAACATATTTAGAAATATAAATTAGCTGAATAAAGTTGTTATTTTAAATTTTTCTTTATAAGAATTAAGAAATTTATAAAAAAATTGGTATAAAAAAGTCAACTAAATTATTATTTTTTGTTAATATATGTTGAATTATATGTTAAATTACGATTAACATATTTAGAAATACAAATTTAGCTGAATAAAGTTGTTATTTTAAATTTTTCTTTATAAGAATTAAGAAATTTCTAAAAAAATTGGCATAAAAAAGTCAACTCAATTATTTTTTTTTGTTGATATATGTTGAATTATATGTTAACTTACGATTAACATATTAAGAAATATAAATTTAGCTGAATAAAGTTTTTATTTTAAATTTTTCTTTATAAGAATTAAGAAATTTATAAAAAAATTGGCATAAAAAAGTCAACTAAATTATTTTTTTTTGTTGATATATGTTGAATTATATGTCAAATTACGATTAACATATTTAGAAATTTAAATTTAGCTGAATAAAGATTTTATTTTAAATTTTTCTTTATAAGAATTAAAAAATTTAAAAAAAAATTGGCATAAAAAAGTCAACCAAATTATGTTTTTTTTGTGAAATATATGTTGAATTATATGTTAAATTAAGAAATTTATAAAAACATATTTAGAAATATAAATTAGCTGAATAAAGTTGTTATTTTAAATTTTTCTTTATAAGAATTAAGAAATTTATAAAAAAATTGGTATAAAAAAGTCAACTAAATTATTATTTTTTGTTAATATATGTTGAATTATATGTTAAATTACGATTAACATATTTAGAAATACAAATTTAGCTGAATAAAGTTGTTATTTTAAATTTTTCTTTATAAGAATTAAAAAATTTAAAAAAAAATTGGCATAAAAAAGTCAACCAAATTATGTTTTTTTTTGTTAATATATGTTGAATTATATGTCAAATTACGATTAACATATTTAGAAATATAAATTTAGCTGAATAAAGTTGTTATTTTAAATTTTTCTTTATAAGAATTAATAAATTTCTAAAAAAATTGGCATAAAAAAGTCAACCCAATTATTTTTTTTTGTTGATATATGTTGAATTATATGTTAACTTACGATTAACATATTAAGAAATATAAATTAGCTGAATAAAGTTGTTATTTTAAATTTTTCTTTATAAGAATTAAGAAATTTATAAAAAAATTGGCATAAAAAAGTCAACTAAATTATTATTTTTTGTTAATATATGTTGAATTATATGTTAAATTATGATTAACATATTTAGAAATACAAATTTAGCTGAATAAAGTTGTTATTTTAAATTTTTCTTTATAAGAATTAAAAAATTTAAAAAAAAATTGGCATAAAAAAGTCAACCAAATTATGTTTTTTTTTTGTTAATATATGTTGAATTATATGTCAAATTACGATTAACATATTTAGAAATATAAATTTAGCTGAATAAAGTTGTTATTTTAAATTTTTCTTTATAAGAATTAAGAAATTTCTAAAAAAATTGGCATAAAAAAGTCAACTCAATTATTTTTTTTTGTTGATATATGTTGAATTATATGTTAACTTACGATTAACATATTAAGAAATATAAATTTAGCTGAATAAAGTTGTTATTTTAAATTTTTCTTTATAAGAATTAAGAAATTTCTAAAAAAATTGGCATAAAAAAGTCAACTAAATTATTATTTTTTGTTGATATATGTTGAATTACATGTCAAATTACGATTAACATATTTATAAATATAAATTTAGCTGAATAAGGTTTTTATTTTAAATTTTTCTTTATAAGAATTAAGAAATTTATAAAAAAATTGGCATAAAAAAGTCAACTAAATAATTATTTTTTGTGAAATATATGTTGAATTATATGTTAAATTACGATTAACATATTTAGAAATATAAATTTAGCTGAATAAAGTTTTTATTTTAAATTTTTCTTTATAAGAATTAAGAAATTTATAAAAAAATTGGCATAAAAAAGTCAACTAAAGTATTTTTTTTTGTTGATATATGTTGAATTATATGTTAAATTACGATTAACATATTTAGAAATATAAATTTAGCTGAATAAAGTTTTTATTTTAAATTTTTCTTTATAAGAATTAAGAAATTTATAAAAAATTGGCATAAAAAAGTCAACTAAATTATTATTTTTTGTTATTATATGTTGAATTATATGTTAAATTACGATTAACATATTTAGAAATATAAATTTAGCTGAATAAAGTTGTTATTTTAAATTTTTCTTTATAAGAATTAAAAAATTTAAAAACAAATAGGCATAAAAAAGTCAAACAAATTATGTTTTTTTTTTGTTAATATATGTTGAATTATATGTTAAATTACGACTAACATATTTAGAAATATAAATTTAGCTGAATAAAGTTGTTATTTTAAATTTTTCTTTATAAGAATTAAGAAATTTCTAAAAAAATTGGCATAAAAAAGTCAACTAAATTATTTTTTTTGTTGATATATGTTGAATTATATGTTAAATTACGATTAACATATTTACAAATATAAATTTAGCTGAATAAAGTTGTTATTTTAAATTTTTCTTTATAAGAATTAAAAATTTTTAAAAAAAATTGGCATAAAAAAGTCAACCAAATTATGTTTTTTTTGTTAAATATATGTTGAATTATATGTTAAATTACGATTAACATATTTAGAAATATAAATTGAGCTGAATAAAGTTTTTATTTTAAATTTTTCTTTATAAGAATTAAGAAATTTAAAAAAAAAATTGGCATAAAAGTCAACTAAATTATGTTTTTTTGGTTAAATATATGTTTAATTATATGTTAAATTACGATTAACATATTTAGAAATATAAATTTAGCTGAATAAAGTTGTTATTTTAAATTTTCTTAATAAGAATTAAGAAATTTATAAAAAAATTTGCATAAAAAAGTCAACTAAATTATTTTTTTTTGTTAATATATGTTGAATTATATGTTAATTACGATTAACATATTTAGAAATATAAATTTAGCTGAATAAAGTTGTTATTTTAAATTTTTCTTTATAAGAATTAAGAAATTTATAAACAAATTTGCATAAAAAAGTCAACCAAATTATGTTTTTTTTTTGTTAAATATATGTTGAATTATATGTTAAATTGCGATTAACATATTTAGAAATATAAATTTAGCTGAATAAAGTTTTTATTTTAAATTTTTCTTTATAAGAATTAAAAAATTTTAAAAAAAATTGGCATAAAAAAGTCAACCAAATTATGTTTTTTTTGTGAAATATATGTTGAATTATATGTTAAATTACGATTAACATATTTAGAAATATAAATTTAGCTGAATAAAGTTGTTATTTTAAATTTTTCTTTATAAGAATTAAAAAATTTTAATTAAAATTGGCATAAAAAAGTCAACCAAATTATGTTTTTTTTTGTGAAATATATGTTGAATTATATGTTAAATTACGATTAACATATTTAGAAATATAAATTTAGCTGAATAAAGTTGTTATTTTAAATTTTTCTTTATAAGAATTAAGAAATTTATAATAAAATTGGCATAAAAAAGTCAACTAAATTATTTTTTTTTGTTAATATATGTTAAATTATATGTTAAATTACGATTAACATATTTAGAAATATAAATTTATCTGAATAAAGTTGTTATTTTAAATTTTTCTTTATAAGAATTAAGAAATTTATAAAAACATTGGCTTAAAAAAGTCAACCAAATTATGTTTTTTTTTGTTAAATATATGTTGAATTATATGTTAAATTACGATTAACATATTTAGAAATATAAATTTAGCTGAATAAAGTTGTTATTTTAAATTTTTCTTTATAAGAATTAAGAAATTTATAAAAAAATTTGCATAAAAAAGTCAACTAAATTATTTTTTTTTGTTAATATATGTTGAATTATATGTTAATTACGATTAACATATTTAGAAATATAAATTTAGCTGAATAAAGTTGTTATTTTAAATTTTTCTTTATAAGAATTAAGAAATTTATAAACAAATTTGCATAAAAAAGTCAACCAAATTATGTTTTCTTTTTGTTAAATATATGTTGAATTATATGTTAAATTGCGATTAACATATTTAGAAATATAAATTTAGCTGAATAAAGTTTTTATTTTAAATTTTTCTTTATAAGAATTAAAAAATTTAAAAAAAAATTGGTATAAAAAAGTCAACCAAATTATATTTTTTTGTGAAATATATGTTGAATTATATGTTAAATTACGATTAACATATTTAGAAATATAAATTTAGCTGAATAAAGTTTTTATTTTAAATTTTTCTTTATAAGAATTAAAAAATTTAAAAAAAAATTGGCATAAAAAAGTCAACCAAATTATGTTTTTTTTGTGAAATATATGTTGAATTATATGTTAAATTACGATTAACATATTTAGAAATATAAATTTAGCTGAATAAAGTTGTTATTTTAAATTTTTCTTTATAAGAATTAAAAATTTTTAAAAAAAATTGGCATAAAAAAGTCAACCAAATTATGTTTTTTTTTGTGAAATATATGTTGAATTATATGTTAAATTAAGAAATTTATAAAAACATATTTAGAAATTTAAATTAGCTGAAAAAAGTTGTTATTTTAAATTTTTCTTTATAAGAATTAAGAAATTTATAAAAAAATTGGCATAAAAAAGTCAACTAAATTCTTATTTTTTGTTAATATATGTTGAATTATATGTTAAATTACGATTAACATATTTAGAAATATAAATTTAGCTGAATAAAGTTGTTATTTTAAATTTTTCTTTATAAGAATTAAAAAATTTAATAAAAATTGGCATAAAAAAGTCAACCAAATTATGTTTTTTTTTTGTTAATAAATGTTGAATTATATGTGAAATTACGATTAACATATTTAGAAATATAAATTTAGCTGAATAAAGTTGTTATTTTAAATTTTTCTTTATAAGAATTAAGAAATTTCTAAAAAAATTGGCACAAAAAAGTCAACTCAATTATTTTTTTTTGTTGATATGTTGAATTATATGTTAACTTACGATTAACATATTTAGAAATATAAATTTAGCTAAATAAAGTTGTTATTTTAAATTTTGCTTTATAAGAATTAAGAAATTTCTAAAAAAAATTGTCATAAAAAAGTCAACTAAATTATTTTTTTTTGTTGATATATGTTGAATTATATGTCAAATTACGATTAACATATTTAGAAATATAAATTTAGCTGAATAAAGTTGTTATTTTAAATTTTTCTTTATAAGAATTAAGAAATTTCTAAAAAAATTGGCATAAAAAAGTCAACCAAATTATGTTTTTTTTTGTTAAATATATGTTAAATTATATGTTAAATTACGTTTAACATATTTAGAAATATAAATTTAGCTGAATAAGGTTTTTATTTTAAATTTTTCTTTATAAGAATTAAGAAATTTATAAAAAAATTGGCATAAAAAAGTCAACTAAATTATTATTTTTTGTGAAATTTATGTTGAATTATATGTTAAATTACGATTAACATATTTAGAAATATAAATTTAGCTGAATAAAGTTGTTATTTTAAATTTTTCTTTATAAGAATTAAGAAATTTCTAAAAAAATTGGCATAACAAAGTTAACTAAATTATTTTTTTTTTTTTATATATGTTGAATTATATGTCAAATTACGATTAACATATTTAGAAATATAAATTTAGCTGAATAAAGTTGTTATTTTAAACTTTTCTTTATAAGAATTAAGAAATTTCTAAAAAAATTGGCATAAAAAAGTCAACCAAATTATGTTTTTTTTTGTTAAATATATGTTAAATTATATGTTAAATTACGATTAACATATTTAGAAATATAAATTTACCTGAATAAGGTTTTTATTTTAAATTTTTCTTTATGAGAATTAAGAAATTTATAAAAAAATTGGCATAAAAAAGTCAACTAAATTATTATTTTTTGTGAAATATATGTTGAATTATATGTTAAATTACGATTAACATATTTAGAAATATAAATTTAGCTGAATAAAGTTGTTATTTTAAATTTTTCTTTATAATAATTAAAAAATTTAAAAAAAAAGTGGCATAAAAAAGTCAACCAAATTATGTTTTTTTTTGTTAAATATATGTTGAATTATATGTTTAATTACGATTAACATATTTAGAAATATAAATTTAGGTGAATAAAGTTGTTATTTTAAATTTTTCTTTATAAGAATTAAGTAATTTATAATAAAATTGGCATAAAAAAGTCAACTAAATTATTTTTTTTTGTTAATATATGTTAAATTATATGTTGAATTACGATTAACATATTTAGAAATATAAATTTAGCTGAATAAAGTTGTTATTTTAAATTTTTCTTTATAAGAATTAAGAAATTTATAAAAAAATTTGCATAAAAAAGTCAACTAAATTATTTTTTTTTGTTAATATATGCTGAATTATATGTTAATTACGATTAACATATTTAGAAATATAAATTTAGCTGAATAAAGTTGTTATTTTAAATTTTTCTTTATAAGAATTAAGAAATTTATAAACAAATTTGCATAAAAAAGTCAACCAAATTATGTTTTTTTTTTGTTAAATATATGTTGAATTATATGTTAAATTACGATTAACATATTTAGAAATATAAATTTAGCTGAATAAAGTATTTATTTTAAATTTTTCTTTATAAGAATTAAAAAATTTAAAAAAAAATTGGCATAAAAAAGTCAACCAAATTATGTTTTTTTTGTGAAATATATGTTGAATTATATGTTAAATTACGATTAACATATTTAGAAATATAAATTTAGCTGAATAAAGTTGTTATTTTAAATTTTTCTTTATAAGAATTAAGAAATTTATAAACAAATTGGCATAAAAAAGTCAACCAAATTATGTTTTTTTGTTGTTAAATATATGTTGAATTATATGTTAAATTACGATTAACATATTTAGAAATATAAATTTAGCTGAATAAAGTTTTTATTTTAAATTTTTCTTTATAAGAATTAAAAAATTTAAAAAGAAATTGGCATAAAAAAGTCAACCAAATTATGTTTTTTTTGTGAAATATTTGTTGAATTATATGTTAAATTAATAAATTTATAAAAACATATTTAGAAATATAAATTAGCTGAATAAAGTTGTTATTTTAAATTTTTCTTTATAAGAATTAAGAAATTTATAAAAAAATTGGCATAAAAAAGTCAACTAAATTCTTATTTTTTGTTAATATATGTTGAATTATATGTTAAATTACGATTAACATATTTAGAAATATAAATTTAGCTGAATAAAGTTGTTATTTTAAATTTTTCTTTATAATAATTAAAAAATTTTAAAAAAAAGTGGCATAAAAAAGTCAACCAAATTATGTTTTTTTTGTTAAATATATGTTGAATTATATGTTTAATTACGATTAACATATTTAGAAATATAAATTTAGGTGAATAAAGTTGTTATTTTAAATTTTTCTTTATAAGAATTAAGAAATTTATAAAAAAATTGGCATAAAAAAGTCAACTAAATTCTTATTTTTTGTTAATATATGTTGAATTATATGTTAAATTACGATTAACATATTTAGAAATATAAATTTAGCTGAATAAAGTTGTTATTTTAAATTTTTCTTTATAAGAATTAAGAAATTTCTAAAAAAATTGGCATAAAAAAGTTAACTAAATTATTTTTTTTTTTTGATATATGTTGAATTATATGTCAAATTACGATTAACATATTTAGAAATATAAATTTAGCTGAATAAAGTTGTTATTTTAAACTTTTCTTTATAAGAATTAAGAAATTTCTAAAAAAATTGGCATAAAAAAGTCAACCAAATTATGTTTTTTTTTGTTAAATATATGTTAAATTATATGTTAAATTACGATTAACATATTTAGAAATATAAATTTACCTGAATAAGGTTTTTATTTTAAATTTTTCTTTATAAGAATTAAGAAATTTATAAAAAAATTGGCATAAAAAAGTCAACTAAATTATTATTTTTTGTGAAATATATGTTGAATTATATGTTAAATTACGATTAACATATTTAGAAATATAAATTTAGCTGAATAAAGTTGTTATTTTAAACTTTTCTTTATAAGAATTAAGAAATTTCTAAAAAAATTGGCATAAAAAAGTCAACCAAATTATGTTTTTTTTTGTTAAATATATGTTAAATTATATGTTAAATTACGATTAACATATTTAGAAATATAAATTTACCTGAATAAGGTTTTTATTTTAAATTTTTCTTTATAAGAATTAAAAAATTTCTAAAAAAATTGGCATAAAAAAGTCAACTAAATTATTATTTTTTGTGAAATATATGTTGAATTATATGTTAAATTACGATTAACATATTTAGAAATATAAATTTAGCTGAATAAAGTTGTTATTTTAAATTTTTCTTTATAATAATTAAAAAATTTAAAAAAAAAGTGGCATAAAAAAGTCAACCAAATTATGTTTTTTTTTGTTAAATATATGTTGAATTATATGTTTAATTACGATTAACATATTTAGAAATATAAATTTAGGTGAATAAAGTTGTTATTTTAAATTTTTCTTTATAAGAATTAAGAAATTTATAATAAAATTGGCATAAAAAAGTCAACTAAATTATTTTTTTTTGTTAATATATGTTAAATTATATGTTAAATTACGATTAACATATTTAGAAATATAAATTTAGCTGAATAAAGTTGTTATTTTAAATTTTTCTTTATAAGAATTAAGAAATTTATAAAAAAATTTGCATAAAAAAGTCAACTAAATTATTTTTTTTTGTTAATATATGCTGAATTATATGTTAATTACGATTAACATATTTAGAAATATAAATTTAGCTGAATAAAGTTGTTATTTTAAATTTTTCTTTATAAGAATTAAGAAATTTATAAACAAATTTGCATAAAAAAGTCAACCAAATTATGTTTTTTTGTTGTTAAATATATGTTGAATTATATGTTAAATTACGATTAACATATTTAGAAATATAAATTTAGCTGAATAAAGTTTTTATTTTAAATTTTTCTTTATAAGAATTAAAAAATTTAAAAAGAAATTGGCATAAAAAAGTCAACCAAATTATGTTTTTTTTGTGAAATATTTGTTGAATTATATGTTAAATTAATAAATTTATAAAAACATATTTAGAAATATAAATTAGCTGAATAAAGTTGTTATTTTAAATTTTTCTTTATAAGAATTAAGAAATTTATAAAAAAATTGGTATAAAAAAGTCAACTAAATTCTTATTTTTTGTTAATATATGTTGAATTATATGTTAAATTACGACTAACATATTTAGAAATATAAATTTAGCTGAATAAAGTTGTTATTTTAAATTTTTCTTTATAAGAATTAAAAATTTTTAAAAAAAATTGGCATAAAAAAGTCAACCAAATTATGTTTTTTTTGTTAATATATGTTGAATTATATGTCAAATTACGATTAACATATTTAGAAATATAAATTTAGGTGAATAAAGTTGTTATTTTAAATTTTTCTTTATAAGAATTAAGAAATTTATAAAAAAATTGGCAGAAAAAAGTCAACTAAATTCTTATTTTTTTTAATATATGTTGAATTATATGTTAAATTACGATTAACATATTTAGAAATATAAATTTAGCTGAATAAAATTGTTATTTTAAATTTTTCTTTATAACAATTAAAAATTTTTAAAAAAAAGTGGCATAAAAAAGTCAACCAAATTATGTTTTTTTTGTTAAATATATGTTGAATTATATGTTTAATTACGATTAACATATTTAGAAATATAAATTTAGGTGAATAAAGTTGTTATTTTAAATTTTTCTTTATAAGAATTAAGAAATTTATAAAAAAATTGGCATAAAAAAGTCAACTAAATTCTTATTTTTTGTTAATATATGTTGAATTATATGTTAAATTACGATTAACATATTTAGAAATATAAATTTAGCTGAATAAAGTTGTTATTTTAAATTTTTCTTTATAAGAATTAAGAAATTTCTAAAAAAATTGGCATAAAAAAGTTAACTAAATTTTTTTTTTTTTTTGATATATGTTGAATTATATGTCAAATTACGATTAACATATTTAGAAATATAAATCTAGCTGAATAAAGTTGTTATTTTAAACTTTTCTTTATAAGAATTAAGAAATTTCTAATAAAAATTGGCATAAAAAAGTCAACCAAATTATGTTTTTTTTTGTTAAATATATGTTAAATTATATGTTAAATTACGATTAACATATTTAGAAATATAAATTTACCTGAATAAGGTTTTTATTTTAAATTTTTCTTTATAAGAATTAAGAAATTTATAAAAAAATTGGCATAAAAAAGTCAACTAAATTATTATTTTTTGTGAAATATATGTTGAATTATATGTTAAATTACGATTAACATATTTAGAAATATAAATTTAGCTGAATAAAGTTGTTATTTTAAACTTTTCTTTATAAGAATTAAGAAATTTCTAAAAAAATTGGCATAAAAAAATCAACCAAATTATGTTTTTTTTTGTTAAATATATGTTAAATTATATGTTAAATTACGATTAACATATTTAGAAATATAAATTTACCTGAATAAGGTTTTTATTTTAAATTTTTCTTTATAAGAATTAAGAAATTTCTAAAAAAATTGGCATAAAAAAGTCAACTAAATTATTATTTTTTGTGAAATATATGTTGAATTATATGTTAAATTACGATTAACATATTTAGAAATATAAATTTAGCTGAATAAAGTTGTTATTTTAAATTTTTCTTTATAATAATTAAAAAATTTAAAAAAAAAGTGGCATAAAAAAGTCAACCAAATTATGTTTTTTTTTGTTAAATATATGTTGAATTATATGTTTAATTACGATTAACATATTTAGAAATATAAATTTAGGTGAATAAAGTTGTTATTTTAAATTTTTCTTTATAAGAATTAAGAAATTTATAATAAAATTGGCATAAAAAAGTCAACTAAATTATTTTTTTTTGTTAATATATGTTAAATTATATGTTAAATTACGATTAACATATTTAGAAATATAAATTTAGCTGAATAAAGTTGTTATTTTAAATTTTTCTTTATAAGAATTAAGAAATTTATAAAAAAATTTGCATAAAAAAGTCAACTAAATTATTTTTTTTTGTTAATATATGCTGAATTATATGTTAATTACGATTAACATATTTAGAAATATAAATTTAGCTGAATAAAGTTGTTATTTTAAATTTTTCTTTATAAGAATTAAGAAATTTATAAACAAATTTGCATAAAAAAGTCAACCAAATTATGTTTTTTTTTTGTTAAATATATGTTGAATTATATGTTAAATTACGATTAACATATTTAGAAATATAAATTTAGCTGAGTAAAGTATTTATTTTAAATTTTTCTTTATAAGAATTAAAAAATTTAAAAAAAAATTGGCATAAAAAAGTCAACCAAATTATGTTTTTTTTGTGAAATATATGTTGAATTATATGTTAAATTACGATTAACATATTTAGAAATATAAATTTAGCTGAATAAAGTTGTTATTTTAAATTTTTCTTTATAAGAATTAAGAAATTTATAAACAAATTGGCATAAAAAAGTCAACCAAATTATGTTTTTTTGTTGTTAAATATATGTTGAATTATATGTTAAATTACGATTAACATATTTAGAAATATAAATTTAGCTGAATAAAGTTTTTATTTTAAATTTTTCTTTATAAGAATTAAAAAATTTAAAAAGAAATTGGCATAAAAAAGTCAACCAAATTATGTTTTTTTTGTGAAATATTTGTTGAATTATATGTTAAATTAATAAATTTATAAAAACATATTTAGAAATATAAATTAGCTGAATAAAGTTGTTATTTTAAATTTTTCTTTATAAGAATTAAGAAATTTATAAAAAAATTGGTATAAAAAAGTCAACTAAATTCTTATTTTTTGTTAATATATGTTGAATTATATGTTAAATTACGACTAACATATTTAGAAATATAAATTTAGCTGAATAAAGTTGTTATTTTAAATTTTTCTTTATAAGAATTAAAAATTTTTAAAAAAAATTGGCATAAAAAAGTCAACCAAATTATGTTTTTTTTGTTAATATATGTTGAATTATATGTCAAATTACGATTAACATATTTAGAAATATAAATTTAGGTGAATAAAGTTGTTATTTTAAATTTTTCTTTATAAGAATTAAGAAATTTATAAAAAAATTGGCAGAAAAAAGTCAACTAAATTCTTATTTTTTTTAATATATGTTGAATTATATGTTAAATTACGATTAACATATTTAGAAATATAAATTTAGCTGAATAAAATTGTTATTTTAAATTTTTCTTTATAATAATTAAAAAATTTTAAAAAAAAGTGGCATAAAAAAGTCAACCAAATTATGTTTTTTTTGTTAAATATATGTTGAATTATATGTTTAATTACGATTAACATATTTAGAAATATAAATTTAGGTGAATAAAGTTGTTATTTTAAATTTTTCTTTATAAGAATTAAGAAATTTATAAAAAAATTGGCATAAAAAAGTCAACTAAATTCTTATTTTTTGTTAATATATGTTGAATTATATGTTAAATTACGATTAACATATTTAGAAATATAAATTTAGGTGAATAAAGTTGTTATTTTAAATTTTTCTTTATAAGAATTAAGAAATTTCTAAAAAAATTGGCATAAAAAAGTTAACTAAATTTTTTTTTTTTTTTATATATGTTGAATTATATGTCAAATTACGATTAACATATTTAGAAATATAAATTTAGCTGAATAAAGTTGTTATTTTAAACTTTTCTTTATAAGTATTAAGAAATTTCTAAAAAAATTGGCATAAAAAAGTCAACCAAATTATGTTTTTTTTTGTTAAATATATGTTAAATTATATGTTAAATTACGATTAACATATTTAGAAATATAAATTTACCTGAATAAGGTTTTTATTTTAAATTTTTCTTTATAAGAATTAAGAAATTTATAAAAAAATTGGCATAAAAAAGTCAACTAAATTATTATTTTTTGTGAAATATATGTTGAATTATATGTTAAATTACGATTAACATATTTAGAAATATAAATTTAGCTGAATAAAGTTGTTATTTTAAATTTTTCTTTATAATAATTAAAAAATTTAAAAAACAAGTGGCATAAAAAAGTCAACCAAATTATGTTTTTTTTTGTTAAATATATGTTGAATTATATGTTTAATTACGATTAACATATTTAGAAATATAAATTTAGGTGAATAAAGTTGTTATTTTAAATTTTTCTTTATAAGAATTAAGAAATTTATAATAAAATTGGCATAAAAAAGTCAACTAAATTATTTTTTTTTGTTAATATATGTTAAATTATATGTTAAATTACGATTAACATATTTAGAAATATAAATTTAGCTGAATAAAGTTGTTATTTTAAATTTTTCTTTATAAGAATTAAGAAATTTATAAAAAAATTTGCATAAAAAAGTCAACTAAATTATTTTTTTTTGTTAATATATGCTGAATTATATGTTAATTACGATTAACATATTTAGAAATATAAATTTAGCTGAATAAAGTTGTTATTTTAAATTTTTCTTTATAAGAATTAAGAAATTTATAAACAAATTTGCATAAAAAAGTCAACCAAATTATGTCTTTTTTTTGTTAAATATATGTTGAATTATATGTTAAATTACGATTAACATATTTAGAAATATAAATTTAGCTGAATAAAGTTTTTATTTTAAATTTTTCTTTATAAGAATTAAAAAATTTAAAAAAAAATTGGCATAAAAAAGTCAACCAAATTATGTTTTTTTTGTGAAATATATGTTGAATTATATGTTAAATTACGATTAACATATTTAGAAATATAAATTTAGCTGAATAAAGTTGTTATTTTAAATTTTTCTTTATAAGAATTAAAAATTTTTAAAAAAAATTGGCATAAAAAAGTCAACCAAATTATGTTTTTTTTGTTAATATATGTTGAATTATATGTTAATTACGATTAACATATTTAGAAATATAAATTTAGGTGAATAAAGTTGTTATTTTAAATTTTTCTTTATAAGAATTAAGAAATTTATAAAAAAATTGGCAGAAAAAAGTCAACTAAATTCTTATTTTTTTTAATATATGTTGAATTATATGTTAAATTACGATTAACATATTTAGAAATATAAATTTAGCTGAATAAAATTGTTATTTTAAATTTTTCTTTATAATAATTAAAAAATTTTAAAAAAAAGTGGCATAAAAAAGTCAACCAAATTATGTTTTTTTTGTTAAATATATGTTGAATTATATGTTTAATTACGATTAACATATTTAGAAATATAAATTTAGGTGAATAAAGTTGTTATTTTAAATTTTTCTTTATAAGAATTAAGAAATTTATAAAAAAATTGGCATAAAAAAGTCAACTAAATTCTTATTTTTTGTTAATATATGTTGAATTATATGTTAAATTACGATTAACATATTTAGAAATATAAATTTAGCTGAATAAAATTGTTATTTTAAATTTTTCTTTATAATAATTAAAAAATTTTAAAAAAAAGTGGCATAAAAAATTCAACCAAATTATGTTTTTTTTTGTTAAATATATGTTGAATTATATGTTTAATTACGATTAACATATTTAGAAATATAAATTTAGGTGAATAAAGTTGTTATTTTAAATTTTTCTTTATAAGAATTAAAAAATTTATAAAAAAATTTGCATAAAAAAGTCAACTAAATTCTTATTTTTTGTTAATATAAGAATTAAGAAATTTATAATAAAATTGGCATAAAAAAGTCAACTAAATTATTTTTTTTTGTTAATATATGTTAAATCAACTAAAAAAAAGTCAACTAAATTATTTTTTTTTGTTAATATATGTTGAATTATATGTTAAATTACGATTAACATATTTAGAAATATAAATTTAGGTGAATAAAGTTGTTATTTTAAATTTTTCTTTATAAGAATTAAGAAATTTCTAAAAAAATTGGCATAAAAAAGTTAACTAAATTTTTTTTTTTTTTTATATATGTTGAATTATATGTCAAATTACGATTAACATATTTAGAAATATAAATTTAGCTGAATAAAGTTGTTATTTTAAACTTTTCTTTATAAGTATTAAGAAATTTCTAAAAAAATTGGCATAAAAAAGTCAACCAAATTATGTTTTTTTTTGTTAAATATATGTTAAATTATATGTTAAATTACGATTAACATATTTAGAAATATAAATTTACCTGAATAAGGTTTTTATTTTAAATTTTTCTTTATAAGAATTAAGAAATTTATAAAAAAATTGGCATAAAAAAGTCAACTAAATTATTATTTTTTGTGAAATATATGTTGAATTATATGTTAAATTACGATTAACATATTTAGAAATATAAATTTAGCTGAATAAAGTTGTTATTTTAAATTTTTCTTTATAATAATTAAAAAATTTAAAAAACAAGTGGCATAAAAAAGTCAACCAAATTATGTTTTTTTTTGTTAAATATATGTTGAATTATATGTTTAATTACGATTAACATATTTAGAAATATAAATTTAGGTGAATAAAGTTGTTATTTTAAATTTTTCTTTATAAGAATTAAGAAATTTATAATAAAATTGGCATAAAAAAGTCAACTAAATTATTTTTTTTTGTTAATATATGTTAAATTATATGTTAAATTACGATTAACATATTTAGAAATATAAATTTAGCTGAATAAAGTTGTTATTTTAAATTTTTCTTTATAAGAATTAAGAAATTTATAAAAAAATTTGCATAAAAAAGTCAACTAAATTATTTTTTTTTGTTAATATATGCTGAATTATATGTTAATTACGATTAACATATTTAGAAATATAAATTTAGCTGAATAAAGTTGTTATTTTAAATTTTTCTTTATAAGAATTAAGAAATTTATAAACAAATTTGCATAAAAAAGTCAACCAAATTATGTCTTTTTTTTGTTAAATATATGTTGAATTATATGTTAAATTACGATTAACATATTTAGAAATATAAATTTAGCTGAATAAAGTTTTTATTTTAAATTTTTCTTTATAAGAATTAAAAAATTTAAAAAAAAATTGGCATAAAAAAGTCAACCAAATTATGTTTTTTTTGTGAAATATATGTTGAATTATATGTTAAATTACGATTAACATATTTAGAAATATAAATTTAGCTGAATAAAGTTGTTATTTTAAATTTTTCTTTATAAGAATTAAAAATTTTTAAAAAAAATTGGCATAAAAAAGTCAACCAAATTATGTTTTTTTTGTTAATATATGTTGAATTATATGTTAATTACGATTAACATATTTAGAAATATAAATTTAGGTGAATAAAGTTGTTATTTTAAATTTTTCTTTATAAGAATTAAGAAATTTATAAAAAAATTGGCAGAAAAAAGTCAACTAAATTCTTATTTTTTTTAATATATGTTGAATTATATGTTAAATTACGATTAACATATTTAGAAATATAAATTTAGCTGAATAAAATTGTTATTTTAAATTTTTCTTTATAATAATTAAAAAATTTTAAAAAAAAGTGGCATAAAAAAGTCAACCAAATTATGTTTTTTTTGTTAAATATATGTTGAATTATATGTTTAATTACGATTAACATATTTAGAAATATAAATTTAGGTGAATAAAGTTGTTATTTTAAATTTTTCTTTATAAGAATTAAGAAATTTATAAAAAAATTGGCATAAAAAAGTCAACTAAATTCTTATTTTTTGTTAATATATGTTGAATTATATGTTAAATTACGATTAACATATTTAGAAATATAAATTTAGCTGAATAAAATTGTTATTTTAAATTTTTCTTTATAATAATTAAAAAATTTTAAAAAAAAGTGGCATAAAAAATTCAACCAAATTATGTTTTTTTTTGTTAAATATATGTTGAATTATATGTTTAATTACGATTAACATATTTAGAAATATAAATTTAGGTGAATAAAGTTGTTATTTTAAATTTTTCTTTATAAGAATTAAAAAATTTATAAAAAAATTTGCATAAAAAAGTCAACTAAATTCTTATTTTTTGTTAATATATGTTGAATTATATGTTAAATTACGATTAACATATTTAGAAATATAAATTTAGCTGAATAAAATTGTTATTTTAAATTTTTCTTTATAATAATTAAAAATTTTTAAAAAAAAGTGGCATAAAAAAGTCAACCAAATTATGTATTTTTTTGTTAATATATGTTGAATTATATGTTAAATTACGATTAACATATTTAGAAATATAAATTTAGCTGAATAAAGTTTTTATTTTAAATTTTTCTTTATAAGAATTAAAAATTTTTAAAAAAAATTGGCATAAAAAAGTCAACCAAATTATGTTTTTTTTGTGAAATATATGTTGAATTATATGTTAAATTACGATTAACATATTTAGAAATATAAATTTAGCTGAATAAAGTTGTTATTTTAAATTTTTCTTTATAAGAATTAAGAAATTTATAAACAAATTGGCATAAAAAAGTCAACTAAATTATGTTTTTTTGTTGTTAAATATATGTTGAATTACATGTTAAATTACGATTAACATATTTAGAAATATAAATTTAGCTGAATAAAGTTTTTATTTTAAATTTTTCTTTATAAGAATTAAAAAATTTAAAAAGAAATTGGCATAAAAAAGTCAACTAAATTATTTTTTTTGCTGATATATGTTGAATTATATGTTAAATTACGATTAACATATTTAGAAATATAAATTTAGCTGAATAAAGTTGTTATTTTAAATTTTTCTTTATAAGAATTAAGAAATTTCTAAAAAAATTGGCATAAAAAAGTCAACTAAATTATTTTTTTTTGTTGATATATGTTGAATTATTTGTCAAATTACGATTAACATATTTAGAAATATAAATTTAGCTGAATAAAGTTGTTATTTTAAATTTTTCTTTATAAGAATTAAGAAATTTCTAAAAAAATTGGCATAAAAAAGTCAACCAAATTATGTTTTTTTTTGTTAAATATATGTTAAATTATATGTTAAATTACGATTAACATATTTAGAAATATAAATTTAGCTGAATAAGATTTTTATTTTAAATTTTTCTTTATAAGAATTAAGAAATTTATAAAAAAATTGGCATAAAAAAGTCAACTAAATTATTATTTTTTGTGAAATATATGTTGAATTATATGTTAAATTACGATTAACATATTTAGAAATATAAATTTAGCTGAATAAAGTTGTTATTTTAAATTTTTCTTTATAAGAATTAAGAAATTTATAAAAAAATGTGCATAAAAAAGTCAACTAAATTATTTTTTTTGCTGATATATGTTGAATTATATGTTAAATTGCGATTAACATATTTAGAAATATAAATTTAGCTGAATAAAGTTGTTATTTTAAATTTTTCTTTATAATAATTAAAAAATTTAAAAAAAAAGTCGCATAAAAAAGTCAACCAAATTATGTTTTTTTTTGTTAAATATATGTTGAATTATATGTTTAATTACGATTAACATATTTAGAAATATAAATTTAGCTGAATAAAGTTGTTATTTTAAATTTTTCTTTATAAGAATTAAGAAATTTATAAACAAATTGGCATAAAAAAGTCAACTAAATTATGTTTTTTTGTTGTTAAATATATGTTGAATTATATGTTAAATTACGATTAACATATTTAGAAATATAAATTTAGCTGAATAAAGTTTTTATTTTAAATTTTTCTTTATAAGAATTAAAAAATTTAAAAAGAAATTGGCATAAAAAAGTCAACTAAATTATTTTTTTTGGTGATATATGTTGAATTATATGTTAAATTACGATTAACATATTTAGAAATATAAATTTAGCTGAATAAAGTTGTTATTTTAAATTTTTCTTTATAAGAATTAAGAAATTTCTAAAAAAATTGGCATAAAAAAGTCAACAAAATTATTTTTTTGGTTGATATATGTTGAATTATATGTTAAATTACGATTAACATATTTAGAAATATAAATTTAGCTGAATAAAGTTGTTATTTTAAATTTTTCTTTATAAGAATTAAAATTTTTTAAAAAAAATTGGCATAAAAAAGCCAACCAAATTATGTTTTTTTTTTGTTAAATATATGTTGAATTATATGTTAAATTACGATTAACATATTTAGAAATATAAATTTAGCTGAATAAAGTTGTTATTTTAAATTTTTCTTTATAAGAATTAAAAAACTTATAAAAAAATTGGCATAAAAAAGTCAACTAAATTATTTTTTTTTGGTTAAATATATGTTTAATTATATGTTAAATTACGATTAACATATTTAGAAATATAAATTTAGCTGAATAAAGTTGTTATTTTAAATTTTTCTTTATAAGAATTAAGAAATTTATAAAAAAATGTGCATAAAAAAGTCAACTAAATTATTTTTTTTGCTGATATATGTTGAATTATATGTTAAATTGCGATTAACATATTTAGAAATATAAATTTAGCTGAATAAAGTTGTTATTTTAAATTTTTCTGTATAAGAATTAAAAAATTTATAAAAAAATTGGCATAAAAAAGTCAACTAAATTATTTTTTTGTTAATATATGTTGAATTATATGTTAAATTACGATTAACATATTTAGAAATATAAATTTAGCTGAATAAAGTTGTTATTTTAAATTTTTCTTTATAAGAATTAAGAAATTTATCAAAACATTGGCTTAAAAAAGTCAACCAAATTATGTTTTTTTTTGTTAAATATATGTTGAATTATATGTTAAATTACGATTAACATATTTAGAAATATAAATTTAGCTGAATAAAGTTGTTATTTTAAATTTTTATTTATAAGAATTAAAATTTTTTTAAAAAAATTGGCATAAAAAAGTCAACCAAATTATGTTTTTTTTGTTAAATATATGTTGAATTATATGTTAAATTACGATTAACATATTTAGAAATATAAATTTAGCTGAATAAAGTTGTTATTTTAAATTTTTCTTTATAAGAATTAAGAAATTTATAAAAAAATTGGCATAAAAAAGTCAACTAAATTATTTATTTTTGTTAATATATGTTGAATTATATGTTAAATTACGATTAACATATTTAGAAATATAAATTTAGCTGAATAAAGTTGTTATTTTAAATTTTTCTTTATAAGAATTAAAAAATTTAAAAAGAAATTGGCATAAAAAAAGTCAACCAAATTATGTTTTTTTTTTGTTAATATATGTTGAATTATATGTGAAATTACGATTAACATATTTAGAAATATAAATTTAGCTGAATAAAGTTGTTATTTTAAATTTTTCTTTATAAGAATTAAGAAATTTCTAAAAAAATTGGCACAAAAAAGTCAACTCAATTATTTATTTTTGTTAATATATGTTGAATTATATGTTAAATTACGATTAACATATTTAGAAATATAAATTTAGCTGAATAAAATTGTTATTTTAAATTTTTCTTTATAATAATTAAAAAATTTAAAAAAAAAGTGGCATAAAAAAGTCAACCAAATTATGTTTTTTTTTGTTAAATATATGTTGAATTATATGTTTAATTACGATTAACATATTTAGAAATATAAATTTAGCTGAATAAAGTTGTTATTTTAAATTTTTCTTTATAAGAATTAAGAAATTTATAATAAAATTGGCATAAAAAAGTCAACTAAATAATTTTTTTTTGTTAATATATGTTGAATTATATGTTAAATTATGATAACATATTTAGAAATATAAATTTAGCTGAATAAAATTGTTATTTTAAATTTTTCTTTATAATAATTAAAAAATTTAAAAAAAAAGTGGCATAAAAAAGTCAACCAAATTATGTTTTTTTTTGTTAAATATATGTTGAATTATATGTTTAATTACGATTAACATATTTAGAAATATAAATTTAGCTGAATAAAGTTGTTATTTTAAATTTTTCTTTATAAGAATTAAGAAATTTATAATAAAATTGGCATAAAAAAGTCAACTAAATAATTTTTTTTTGTTAATATATGTTGAATTATATGTTAAATTATGATTAACATATTTAGAAATATAAATTTAGCTGAATAAAGTTGTTATTTTAAATTTTTCTTTATAATAATTAAAAAATTTAAAAAAAAAGTGGCATAAAAAAGTCAACCAAATTATGTTTTTTTTTGTTAAATATATTTTGAATTATATGTTTAATTACGATTAACATATTTAGAAATATAAATTTAGCTGAATAAAGTTGTTATTATAAATTTTTCTTTATAAGAATTAAGAAATTTATAATAAAATTGGCATAAAAAAGTCAACTAAATAATTTTTTTTAAGTTAATATATGTTGAATTATAAGTTAAATTACGATTAACATATTTAGAAATATAAATTTAGCTGAATAAAGTTGTTATTTTAAATTTTTCTTTATAATAATTAAAAAATTTAAAAAAAAAGTGGCATAAAAAAGTCAACCAAATTATGTTTTTTTTTGTTAAATATATGTTGAATTATATGTTTAATTACGATTAACATATTTAGAAATATAAATTTAGCTGAATAAAGTTATTATTTTAAATTTTTCTTTATAAGAATTAAGAAAATTAAAAAAAAATTGGTATAAAAAGTCAACTAAATTATTTTTTTTTGTTAATATATGTTGAATTATATGTTAAATTACGATTAACATATTTAGAAATATAAATTTAGCTGAATAAAGTTGTTATTTTAAATTTTTCTTTATAAGAATTAAGAAAATTAAAAAAAAATTGGCATAAAAAAGTCAACTAAATTATGTTTTTTTTTGTTAAATATATGTTGAATTATGTGTTAAATTACGATTAACATGTTTAGAAACATAAATTTAGCTGATTAAAGTTGTTATTTTAAATTTTTCTTTATAAGAATTAAGAAATTTAAAAAAAAATTGGCATAAAAAAGTCAACTAAACTATTTTTTTTTGTTAATATATGTTGAATTATATGTTAAATTACGATTAACATATTCAGAAATATAAATTTAGCTGAATAAAGTTGTTATTTTATATTTTTCTTTATAAAAATTAAGAAATTTATAAAAAAATTGGCATAAAAAAGTCAACTAAATTATTTTTTTTTGTTGATATATGTTGAATTATATGTTAAATTACGATTAACATATTCAGAAATATAAATTAAGCTGAATAAAGTTGTTATTTTATATTTTTCTTTATAAAAATTAAGAAATTTATAAAAAAATTGGCATAAAAAAGTCAACTAAATTATTTTTGTTTGTTGATATATGTTGAATTATATGGTAAATTACGATTAACATATTTAGAAATATAAAATTAGCTGAATAAAGTTGTTATTTTAAATTTTTCTTTATAAGAATCAAGAAATTTAAAAAAAAATTGGCATAAAAAAGTCAAATAATTATTTTTTTTTTGTTGATATATGTTGAATTATATGTTAAATTACGATTAACATATTCAGAAATATAAATTTAGCTGAATAAAGTTGTTATTTTATATTTTTCTTTATAAGAATTAAGAAATTTATAAAAAAATGTGCATAAAAAAGTCAACTAAATTATTTTTTTTTTGCTGATATATGTTGAATTATATGTTAAATTGCGATTAACATATTTAGAAATATAAATTTAGCTGAATAAAGTTGTTATTTTAAATTTTTCTGTATAAGAATTAAAAAATTTATAAAAAAATTGGCATAAAAAAGTCAACTAAATTATTTTTTTGTTAATATATGTTGAATTATATGTTAAATTACGATTAACATATTTAGAAATATAAATTTAGCTGAATAAAGTTGTTATTTTAAATTTTTCTTTATAAGAATTAAGAAATTTATCAAAACATTGGCTTAAAAAAGTCAACCAAATTATGTTTTTTTTGTTAAATATATGTTGAATTATATGTTAAATTACGATTAACATATTTAGAAATATAAATTTAGCTGAATAAAGTTGTTATTTTAAATTTTTCTTTATAAGAATTAAAATTTTTTAAAAAAAATTGGCATAAAAAGTCAACCAAATTATGTTTTTTTTGTTAAATATATGTTGAATTATATGTTAAATTACGATTAACATATTTAGAAATATAAATTTAGCTGAATAAAGTTGTTATTTTAAATTTTTCTTTATAAGAATTAAGAAATTTATAAAAAAATTGGCATAAAAAAGTCAACTAAATTATTTATTTTTGTTAATATATGTTGAATTATATGTTAAATTACGATTAACATATTTAGAAATATAAATTTAGCTGAATAAAATTGTTATTTTAAATTTTTCTTTATAATAATTAAAAAATTTAAAAAAAAAGTGGCATAAAAAAGTCAACCAAATTATGTTTTTTTTTGTTAAATATATGTTGAATTATATGTTTAATTACGATTAACATATTTAGAAATATAAATTTAGCTGAATAAAGTTGTTATTTTAAATTTTTCTTTATAAGAATTAAGAAATTTATAATAAAATTGGCATAAAAAAGTCAACTAAATAATTTTTTTTTGTTAATATATGTTGAATTATATGTTAAATTATGATTAACATATTTAGAAATATAAATTTAGCTGAATAAAGTTGTTATTTTAAATTTTTCTTTATAATAATTAAAAAATTTAAAAAAAAAGTGGCATAAAAAAGTCAACCAAATTATGTTTTTTTTTGTTAAATATATTTTGAATTATATGTTTAATTACGATTAACATATTTAGAAATATAAATTTAGCTGAATAAAGTTGTTATTATAAATTTTTCTTTATAAGAATTAAGAAATTTATAATAAAATTGGCATAAAAAAGTCAACTAAATAATTTTTTTTTTGTTAATATATGTTGAATTATAAGTTAAATTACGATTAACATATTTAGAAATATAAATTTAGCTGAATAAAGTTGTTATTTTAAATTTTTCTTTATAATAATTAAAAAATTTTAAAAAAAAGGGGCATAAAAAAGTCAACCAAATTATGTTTTTTTTTGTTAAATATATGTGGAATTATATGTTTAATTACGATTAACATATTTAGAAATATAAATTTAGCTGAATAAAGTTATTATTTTAAATTTTTCTTTATAAGAATTAAGAAATTTATAATAAAATTGGCATAAAAAAGTCAACTAAATAATTTTTTTTGTTAATATATGTTGAATTATATGTTAAATTACGATTAACATATTTAGAAATATAAATTTAGCTGAATAAAATTGTTATTTTAAATTTTTCTTTATAATAATTAAAAAATTTAAAAAAAAAGTGGCATAAAAAAGTCAACCAAATTATGTTTTTTTTTGTTAAATATATGTTGAATTATATGTTTAATTACGATTAACATATTTATTACGATTTTAGCTGAATAAAGTTGTTATTTTAAATTTTTCTTTATAAGAATTAAGAAATTTATAATAAAATTGGCATAAAAAAGTCAACTAAATAATTTTTTTTTTGTTAATATATGTTGAATTATATGTTAAATTACGATTAACATATTTAGAAATATAAATTTAGCTGAATAAAGTTGTTATTTTAAATTTTTCTTTATAAGAATTAAGAAATTTATAAAAACATTGGCTTAAAAAAGTCAACTAAATTATGTTTTTTTTTGTTAAATATATGTTGAATTATGTGTTAAATTACGATTAACATGTTTAGAAACATAAATTTAGCTGAATAAAGTTGTTATTTTAAATTTTTCTTTATAAAAATTAAGAAATTTAAAAAAAAATTGGCATAAAAAAGTCAACTAAATTATTTTTTTTTGTTAATATATGTTGAATTATATGTTAAATTACGATTAACATATTTAGAAACATAAATTTAGCTGAATAAAGTTGTTATTTTAAATTTTTCTTTATAAGAATTAAGAAAATTAAAAAAAATTGGCATAAAAAAGTCAACTAAATTATGTTTTTTTTTATTAAATATATGTTGAATTATGTGTTAAATTACGATTAACATGTTTAGAAACATAAATTTAGCTGAATAAAGTTGTTATTTTAAATTTTTCTTTATAATAATTAAGAAATTTAAAAAAAAATTGGCATAAAAAAGTCAACTAAATTATTTTTTTTTGTTAATATATGTTGAATTATATGTTAAATTACGATTAACATGTTTAGAAACATAAATTTAGCTGAATAAAGTTGTTATTTTAAATTTTTCTTTATAAGAATTAAGAAAATTAAAAAAAAATTGGTATAAAAAAGTCACCTAAATTATTTTTTTTTGTTAATATATGTTGAATTATATGTTAAATTACGATTAACATATTTAGAAATATAAATTTAGCTGAATAAAGTTGTTATTTTAAATTTTTCTTTATAAGAATTAAGAAAATTAAAAAAAAATTGGCATAAAAAAGTCAACTAAATTATGTTTTTTTTTTGTTAAATATATGTTGAATTATGTGTTAAATTACGATTAACATGTTTAGAAACATAAATTTAGCTGATTAAAGTTGTTATTTTAAATTTTTCTTTATAAGAATTAAGAAATTTAAAAAAAAATTGGCATAAAAAAGTCAACTAAACTATTTTTTTTTGTTAATATATGTTGAATTATATGTTAAATTACGATTAACATATTCAGAAATATAAATTTAGCTGAATAAAGTTGTTATTTTATATTTTTCTTTATAAAAATTAAGAAATTTATAAAAAAATTGGCATAAAAAAGTCAACTAAATTATTTTTTTTTGTTGATATATGTTGAATTATATGTTAAATTACGATTAACATATTCAGAAATATAAATTAAGCTGAATAAAGTTGTTATTTTATATTTTTCTTTATAAAAATTAAGAAATTTATAAAAAAATTGGCATAAAAAAGTCAACTAAATTATTTTTTTTTGTTGATATATGTTGAATTATATGGTAAATTACGATTAACATATTTAGAAATATAAAATTAGCTGAATAAAGTTGTTATTTTAAATTTTTCTTTATAAGAATCAAGAAATTTAAAAAAAAATTGGCATAAAAAAGTCAAATAATTATTTTTTTTTTGTTGATATATGTTGAATTATATGTTAAATTACGATTAACATATTCAGAAATATAAATTTAGCTGAATAAAGTTGTTATTTTATATTTTTCTTTATAAAAATTAAGAAATTTATAAAAAAATTGGCATAAAAAAGTCAACTAAATTATTTTTTTTTGTTGATACATGTTGAATTATATGTTAAATTACGATACTATTTTACACCTTCTCCGTAAAAATTAGCCCCATACCTCTACCCCACCTTCACTTTAAAGTGAAAGACTTTTAAAAGGGATATTAAAATTGTGTTTTGTGTATTAAAAATGGTCATAAGATATGTCGCATTTAAGATAGGGCCTTGTATCTTGTAAGTTAGGTATAATAGATCAGTACCTTTCGCAATCATTAAAAATTTTCACCCTTTTCTCCTTTAACATAGCTGAGGAAGTATATTTATAAAACAAGAGGCAACCCCTCCTCGGGGGACTGGATTAAAAAACTAAGAAATTAGTTTTTTTTAAATACTATGATAGACCTTGCGCGAAAAAATTATTTCCAAACCCCCTCTATTCTACATCATTTAGAAATGCTACATTTCAAAATTTATTATATAGTTTATGAAAATTTAATTTTTGGAACTTAAAATGACTATAAAATAAGCCACAGTTTAGATATTAACTTGAACCTTATAAATTGGGTGCCACTGGTTCGTGGTAATCCAAATCACTCCAAAGAAAAAATTATAACTTTTAATTTTATATATGTATTATGTTGTTCGTGAAATTCAAATTTTTCGCAAAGGTCTTAGATTAGATATTAGCTTTCAAATATAGTTTTCAAACCAAAATTCCAACCTTTTCTGCTCTAGTAATTCCAAAATTTAAAAATTAGTATAACAGTGTTAATTTGTTTTTATTCATTGGTAACTTAAACTCAGTCCAAATTCTCAACTGACATATACAAATTGATATACAAAAAAAATCTGCCAAGTTGGAAGTCCTTTTGATCCACCTAGGATTTAATGAAAACGAAGATTTAAATAAAATTTATAAATTCACGTGTCAAGTTTTATTATTAAAAAACTATTTTTTCATTTTTTTAAAATTAACCCTCCGATGTGGGTTGTTCCTTATATATACCTCCTCCTCCACCTAAACAGAGCAGCGGGTTAAAATCTGAGTGAATTGGGTAAGCACTAACCTATTGCACCTAATTTGTAAGTTGAATGGTTATAAATAAAATGTGGCTTGTTTTATAGTCATTTCATATTCCAAATATTCAATTTTCATAACTTTATAATAAAGTTTCAATTGTAATATTTCTATGTGATAAGAATGGAACTAAATTTTTCGCATAAGGTGTGAAATAGTGTTTTTAAGAAAATAATTTCTCATTTTTTCAATCCAGTCCCCCGCGGAGGTGTTCTGTGGGGAAATCTTTTAAAGAAGGGTCCGCTATAACTATATTTCAAAGCTAATATCTAAGACCTTTGCGAAAAATTTGAATTTCACGAACCACATAATATATATAAAATTAAAAGTAATAATTTTTTCAAAACTACCAATGTTGTACAACTTGAAATTATTACTAAGTTTCAATAAATAAATACTCGAAATTATATACCCAATATAATATTAATTTTTAAAATGTCGAAATTTTTACCCCTGTAAAATGAAGAAGGTTAAAGGTACAGGTCTCGTTTTTATGTACAAGGTGTAGAATAGTATTATGAAACCATTTTTTAAAATTTTTTGATATAGTCTCCCGAATAGGGTATATTTCTTATTTCATTAATACACCCCCTCCTCTACTTTAATAAAATGGTTGTTTATAATTTTAAGTGATTTCGGAAGGTTTGAAATTATGGTACCTAACATAGAAGTAAGAAAGTCGTACATAAACTCTGGACCATTTTATAGCCATTTTGAATTTCAAAAATTTTACTTTGAAAATATCGAAATTCAAATACAACTAACATAAAGAGGGTTGACGGGGTGAGACTGATTTTTTTATACAAGGTGTATAATTTCATTGTTAAAAAAGTATTTTTTCATTTTTTTAAATTAGCCCCCCGCGGAAGGCATGGAGCTTGTTTTCTAAATATACCCCCTCCTCCACCAAAAAAGAGCAGCATGTTAAAATTTGGAGTGATTTGGATTACCACGAACCTATTGCACCCAATTTATAAATTTCAAGTTTATATCTAAACTGTGGCTTATTTTATAGTCATTTTAAGTTCCAAAAATTAAATTTTCATAAACTATATAATAAATTTTGAAATGTTGCATTTCTAAGCGATGAAGAATAGAGTGTGTTGCAGGTACGGAAACAAATTTTTCGCATAAGGTCTACAATAGTATTTAAAAAAAACTTATTTTTTATTTTTTCAATCCAGTTCCCCGAGGAGGTGTTGCATCTTGTTTTATAAATATACCCCCTCGCCCGTATAAAAAGGGAAAGCGGTGAAAATTTTGAATGTTTTCGAAAGATACTAACCTATTATATCTAACTTATAAGATAATAGGCCGTATATTAAATGTTTCATATGCTATGATCATTTTAAATACTAAAAATACAATTTTAATAGTCCCATAAAAATTCTTTCCCTAGTAAAATGAAGGGGGGTACATGTATGAGGCTGATTTTTATGTAGAAGGTGTATAATAGTATAATGAAGAAATCTATTTCTCACTTCTTTAATAAACTTCCCCGCTGAGGGGTTGTAACTTGTTTCATATATAAGCCCCTCACCCACATAAAAAAGGCGGGGATGAATTTTTTTTATATGGAATGGAAAGGTACTAACTTATTATACCTATTTTAAAAGTTATAATGTTTTACGTGAAATCGTACTGGTTTTATGTGCATATCAATTTTCAAAAATTCAATTATAATATTACCATTAAATAAGGGGCGGGGACCCAGGGCTCTGAATTTTTCTTATGTTCTTTGTATGGTGTCTATTCATGAAACTGTGAAACAGGGTAAAGATCCGACTATATTAAGGTGTGTTTTTTGACATGCACAAAATTGTGCATTTTTATCGCTCCATGAAGGGGGTTTGCAGGTATATTATTCGGAAAAGGATACCATAAGCATAAAATTCCATCCTTAGTTTACCTTTCTGTAAATTTTTGATTCAATTGAATGTGTTTTAGTACTATTTCTAAGCGATTCAAAAAGGCAATTTTTGTTTTGCGTACGGCGTACGACGTACGGCGTACGGCGGACACGAATTTTTTTTTTGCTGATTCTGATTCTCTGACATCTAAAACGTAAGAAAAAATTCAAAATCTCGAAAAAAAATTTTTCGAAATTTGCTCTGCACCACAAAGCTTCATATTATATTTAATATAAAGCAAATTATATTTAATATGAATCTGGTTCTATTAAATCATATTATGTATATTATGTTATATTGTCATGTAGTAATTTTAAAAATTAATATGTAGGTACATATGCATATATAAATTAAAAAGCTGTAATATATATATATATATATATATATATATATATATATATATATTATATATATATATATATAATATATATATGTATGTATATATATATTAAATATATTATATGTTTATATATATATATATATATATATAAGTATATATAATATTACAATAATAATAAATATAATATTAAATATTATATACTATTATATCATAACTTCAACCCTACATTATAGATAAGAATTTGATCATTTTTACCATTCGAATAACTTGTATATAACATCATGTTTCATATAAGAGCATAAAATATATTTACTTTTAAAATCTGAAAAAAAATAGTTTTATAAAATATTATAACTTTTACTTAATTCTTTGTTTTTATTAAATCCTAGGTTTATCTAAAAGGGGATATGAAGCACTCTTCCAACTTGGCAGCTTTTTTTTCTTTATAAAAATTAAGAAATTTAAAAAAAAAATTGTCATAAAAAAGTCAACTAAATTATTTTTTTTGGTTGATATATGTTGAATTATATGTTAAATTACGATTAACATATTCAGAAATATAAATTTAGCTGAATAAAGTTGTTATTTTATATTTTTCTTTATAAAAATTAAGAAATTTATAAAAAAAATGGCATAAAAAAGTCAACTAAATTATTTTTTTTTGTTGATATATGTTGAATTATATGGTAAATTACGATTAACATATTTAGAAATATAAAATTAGCTGAATAAAGTTGTTATTTTAAATTTTTCTTTATAAGAATCAAGAAATTTAAAAAAAAATTGGCATAAAAAAGTCAAATAATTATTTTTTTTTTGTTGATATGTGTTGAATTATATGTTAAATTACGATTAACATATTCAGAAATATAAATTTAGCTGAATAAAGTTGTTATTTTATATTTTTCTTTATAAAAATTAAGAAATTTATAAAAAAATTGGCATAAAAAAGTCAACTAAATTATTTTTTTTTGTTGATACCTGTTGAATTATATGTTAAATTACGATACTATTTTACACCTTCTCCGTAAAAATTAGCCCCATACCTCTACCCCACCTTCACTTTAAAGTGAAAGACTTTTAAAAGGGCTATTAAAATTGTGTTTTGTGTATTAAAAATGGTCATAAGATATGTCGCATTTAAGATAGGGCCTTGTATCTTGTAAGTTAGGTATAATAGATCAGTACCTTTCGCAATCATTAAAAATTTTCACCCTTTTCTCCTTTAACATGGCTGAGGAAGTATATTTATAAAACAAGAGGCAACCCCTCCTCGGGGGACTGGATTAAAAAACTAAGAAATTAGTTTTTTTTAAATACTATGATAGACCTTGCGCGAAAAAATTATTTCCAAACCCCCTCTATTCTACATCATTTAGAAATGCTACATTTCAAAATTTATTATATAGTTTATGAAAATTTAATTTTTGGAACTTAAAATGACTATAAAATAAGCCACAGTTTAGATATTAACTTGAACCTTATAAATTGGGTGCCACTGGTTCGTGGTAATCCAAATCACTCCAAAGAAAAAATTATAACTTTTAATTTTATATATGTATTATGTTGTTCGTGAAATTCAAATTTTTCGCAAAGGTCTTAGATTAGATATTAGCTTTCAAATATAGTTTTCAAACCAAAATTCCAACCTTTTCTGCTCTAGTAATTCCAAAATTTAAAAATTAGTATAACAGTGTTAATTTGTTTTTATTCATTGGTAACTTAAACTCAGTCCAAATTCTCAACTGACATATACAAATTGATATACAAAAAAAATCTGCCAAGTTGGAAGTCCTTTTGATCCACCTAGGATTTAATGAAAACGAAGATTTAAATAAAATTTATAAATTCACGTGTAAAATTTTATTATTAAAAAACTATTTTTTCATTTTTTTTAAATTAACCCTCCGATGTGGGTTGTTCCTTATATATACCTCCTCCTCCACCTAAACAGAGCAGCGGGTTAAAATCTGAGTGAATTGGGTAAGCACTAACCTATTGCACCTAATTTGTAAGTTGAATGGTTATAAATAAAATGTGGCTTGTTTTATAGTCATTTCATATTCCAAATATTCAATTTTCATAACTTTATAATAAAGTTTCAATTGTAATATTTCTATGTGATAAGAATGGAACTAAATTTTTCGCATAAGGTGTGAAATAGTGTTTTTAAGAAAATAATTTCTCATTTTTTCAATCCAGTCCCCCGCGGAGGTGTTGCATCCTATTTCACAAACATACCTTCTCAACCCTATTAAAACGGGAAGAAGATAAAATTTTTGAATGATTTCACTAGCCTATTATACCTAATTTATAAAAAGCTGCCAAGTTGGAAGAGTGCTTCATATCCCCTTTTAGATCAACCTAGGCTTTAATAAAAACAAAGAATTAACTAAAAGTTATAATATTTTATAAAACTACGTGTTTTTCACAATTTAAAAGTAAATATATTTTATGTTCTTATATAAAACTTATGATGTTATTTATATAAAATTTATACGAATGGTAAAAATGATCAAATTCTTATCTATATCGAATGGTTGAATTTATGATATAAGACAATATATATATATATATTGCTTCATATATTGTAAATATATGAAGCTTTGTGGTGCGGTCTAAATTTCGAAAAATTTTTTTTCGAGATTTTGATTTTTCTGGACGTTTTAGATGTCAGGGATACAGAATCAGCAAAAAAACATCCGTGTCCGCCAAAAATTTTACCCCTTTCCCTTTTATTATGGGTGAGGGGGTAATTTTATGAAAGAGGCTGCAGCACCTCAGCGGGGGACTGGATTGCAAAAATGAGAAATTATTTTCTTAAAAATACTATCTTACAACTTGTGCCAAAAATGTATTTGCCTACCTGCAACCCCCTCTAAGCTACGTAACTTAGAAATGTTACATTTCAAAATTTATTATATAGTTTATGAAAATTGAATATTTTCCCTTTTCATATGGGTGAGGGGGTATATCTATTAAACAGGCTGCTATACCTCGGCGGGGGACTGGATTGGAAAAATGAGAAATTGTTTTCTCAAAAATACACACCTACACCTTCTATACAAAATTGAGACACGTACCTTCAACGCTCTTCATTTTACAGGGGCAAAAAGTTCGAAATTTATAGAATAAAAACATATATATATTACATTTCGAGTATTTAGTATAAATATGGTATTACAAATTCGAGTACTTATTTATAAAAACTTGATTGTAATTTTAAATTGTACAACTTTGGGAGTTTTGTAAAAATCATAATTTTTATTTAAATCTTCGTTTTCACTAAATCCTAGGTGGATCAAAAGGGTATATGAAGCACTCTTCCAACTTGGCAGCTTTTTTTTTCGTGGGTAGGTGGGGAAATCTTTTAAAGAAGGGTCCGCTATAACTATATTTCAAAGCTAATATCTAAGACCTTTGCGAAAAATTTGAATTTCACGAACCACGTTATATATATAAAATTAAAAGTAATAATTTTTTCAAAACTACCAATGTTGTACAATTTGAAATTATTACTAAGTTTCAATAAATAAATACTCGAAATTATATACCCAATATAATATTAATTTTTAAAATGTCGAAATTTTTACCCCTGTAAAATGAAGAAGGTTAAAGGTACAGGTCTCGTTTTTATGTACAAGGTGTAGAATAGTATTATGAAGAAACCATTTTTTAAAATTTTTTGATATAGTCTCCCGAATAGGGTATATTTCTTATTTCATTAATACACCCCCTCCTCTACTTTAATAAAATGGTTGTTTATAATTTTAAGTGATTTCGGAAGGTTTGAAATTATGGTACCTGGCATAGAAGTAAGAAAGTCGTACATAAACTATGGACCATTTTATAGCCATTTTGAATTTCAAAAATTTTACTTTGAAAATATCGAAATTCAAATACAACTAACATAAAGAGGGTTGACGGGGTGAGACTGATTTTTTTATACAAGGTGTATAATTTCATTGTTAAAAAACTATTTTTTCATTTTTTTAAATTAGCCCCCCGCGGAAGGCATGGAGCTTGTTTTCTAAATATACCCCCTCCTCCACCAAAAAAGAGCAGCATGTTAAAATTTGGAGTGATTTGGATTACCACGAACCTATTGCACCCAATTTATAAATTTCAAGTTTATAACTAAACTGTGGCTTATTTTATAGTCATTTTAAGTTCCAAAAATTAAATTTTCATAAACTATATAATAAATTTTGAAATGTTGCATTTCTAAGCGATGAAGAATAGAGTGTGTTGCAGGTACGGAAACAAATTTTTCGCATAAGGTCTACAATAGTATTTAAAAAAAACTTATTTTTTATTTTTTCAATCCAGTTCCCCGAGGAGGTGTTGCATCTTGTTTTATAAATATACCCCCTCGCCCGTATAAAAAGGGAAAGGGGTGAAAATTTTGAATGATTTCGAAAGATACTAACCTATTATATCTAACTTATAAGATAATAGGCCGTATATTAAATGTTTCATATGCTATGATCATTTTAAATACTAAAAATACAATTTTAATAGTCCCATAAAAATTCTTTCCCTAGTAAAATGAAGGGGGGTACAGGTATGAGGCTGATTTTTATGTAGAAGGTGTATAATAGTATAATGAAGAAATCTATTTCTCACTTCTTTAATAAACTTCCCCGCTGAGGGGTTGTAACTTGTTTCATATATAAGCCCCTCACCAACATAAAAAAGGCGGGGATTATTTTTTTTTATATGGAATGGAAAGGTACTAACTTGTTATACCTATTTTAAGAGTTATAATGTTTTACGTGAAATCGTACTGGTTTTATGTGCATATCAATTTTCAAAAATTCAATTATAATATTACCATTAAATAAGGGGGCGGGGACCCAGGGCTCTGAATTTTTCTTATGTTCTTTGTATGGTGTCTATTTATGAAACTGTGAAACAGGGTAAAGATCCGACTATATTAAGGTGTGTTTTTTGACATGCACCAAATTGTGCATTTTTATCGCTCCATGAAGGGGGTTTGCAGGTATATTATTCGGAAAAGGATACCATAAGCATAAAATTCCATCCTTAGTTTACCTTTCTGTAAATTTTTGATTCAATTGAATGTGTTTTAGTACTATTTCTAAGCGATTCAAAAAGGCAATTTTTGTTTTGCGTACGGCGTACGCCGGACACGAAATTTTTTTTTGCTGATTCTGATTCTCTGACATCTAAAACGTAAATAAAATTCAAAATCTCGAAAAAAATTTTTTCGAAATTTGCTCTGCACCACAAAGCTTCATATTATATTTAATATGAAGCAAATTATATTTAATATGAAGCAAAATTCAAAGACCTATCTGAAATGTGGCATATCTTATGATCATTTTAAATATCAAAAAGTCAATTATCATAAAATCTGGTTCTATTAAATCATATTATGTATATTATGTTATATTGTCATGTAGTAATTTTAAAAATTAATATGTAGGTACATAAAATATATTTACTTTTATATATATATATATATAATATATATATGTATGTATATATATATTAAATATATTATATGTTTATATATATATATATATATATATATATATAACTTTTGTTTAGATAAGTTTTAAAATAATATTGCTTTTTTATTAAAACACTTTCCGTTTTTCTTTATTAAAATATAATGTATTTTATTGATATCATTAAGTTACAATTTTTAAGTTTTAAACTGACATTTATGACTTGTTACAACAGAATGATTTTTTATTTTCTTAAAACTAATTATGAGCTTTTTATATTTGCATTAATATGCTAATTTTGCATTTTAATATTAATAATTCTTTCCCGTGAGAAAGAATTTAGATTTTTAATTAAACTTAAATAAAATATTACGTTACAAGTTTTATTTGATTAAGTTTCCTGGAATTTTAGATTTTTAGTTAAGCATGAGAAAAGGGTAGGTTGGATTGAAATAAAATGTCATTTGGTTGTGGCGTGATATTATATGCTACGGATGTAACCTCTCCCTCCTTATGATTCGGTTCCGAAGAATCTTTAGACTTGAGTTCGATATTAATATTAGTTTTACTTTTTTTTATATTTCTTCTGAATACACAAATTACAAAGATTACAATTATGATAATTATTATTATTGTTGTACTTATTGCTACATGCTCATGCAAAGTATTTTTAGATTTTATTTCTTCAATTATGTCTCTATTTTTTATGTGTTTCAAATGTAAATCTTCCATAGAAAAATTCGTTACAATATTTTTGATTGTTATATTACTAAAATTCGGAATAACCAAATTATCTTCATTTACAAAGTTTTCGTATATAATATTATTAATATCTAATTTACAATTCTCAAATTTAATTAAATTATTTCCTGTTAAAACAATTTCAAATTTGTTGCAATTATGATTTACAATTGTACTTGGTATATTTTTGGTTATCAATATATTATCAGTTATTTGTTTTATTTCAATATTGTCATTTTGTATGAAATCACATTGATCATTATTGTTAAATAATTGACAAGTATTTCTTAATAATTTTAAATTTTTCTTAAGAACTACATTTCCTACGTCTTCATACAATTCTTTTTCATTTACTATAAAAGATTTATGTTTCAAATTTAATTCTAATTTATTTCTATTTGGTACTGGTTCTACAAAAATTCGATAATAATTATTTTTTTCATAGTTTGGTAAAAGTAATATAAAAATTATACTGTTATCATATAAAATTACTGATGATTTAATATTCATCATATCTTTAAGAGTAACATTATATTTATCAATTTCGTTTATGGTTAGAATATCTCTACTTAAAATTCCTAACTGGCTTAATAATAAATTTTCTTTAACTTTTCTAACATGTTCCCTTAATAACTGAATATCATATTGAATTTGGAATATATGTTACATAGTTTCGATTTCTTTTAAATCGTCTTTTATTTGATTCGAAAAATTATGTAATTGCTCTTTAACTCGTTGCTGTTGTTTGTTAATATGATTTGTAACGTTTTTCACTGTTTCGTCGAAGATATTATTAATTTTTACCTGATCGTTTAATGCATTTATTAGGTTGTGATTATTTTGTTCATTAATCATAAGTTGGTTTTTTATTTCATATTCGTCGTCAGAATCCATTACACCTGTAATATATTTTAATCCTTTTCCTAATATATTAATTAATCCCCTTTTATTCCTATTATTATGCGGTATTATTTTTTCTATTTCTTCGGCTAAAGATTTAAAATTATGTATTAATGACGGATATTGTAGTGTATGACCTAGTTTATCTATATTTTCTTGGATAATTTCTAAATTATCAGACCAAGATGATAAATTAACTTTATGCAGTACTTTCTTATAGTTAGTTATTACTTGAATTTCCTGGTCCTTGATTATTACGAATCCTTGTCCTTGACTTAAATTTTGAATTTCCAACTTCTGGTTGTGTATCGTTGTTATCAGTAAGGCCACTATTATTGTCAATACCTAAAATAGAACCAGTTTCATGTTTATAATTTCTTTTTACTTGATCTTTATAATATTTTATTCCCTTAACATCAATATAATGATCTCCTATTATTGTTTTGGGGCCTATCTGTTTGTATTTGGGTTGTAGTTTAACAGTTTTTGAAATTACATTTCTGCATTTTATGAATTTGTGTTCTTTATTAGTCAAGTTAACATCTTCCCTAGTTTCGTTTTTTTTGTCAATATATTTTTGTTTGTTACTTTTAACTTTTTCAGCTATTTTGTCGAATTCTTCAGGTTTTATTTTACCATTGAGGAAGTCTAATGGTCTTTTATTAGTGGTAGAATGAATAGTCTTATTATAAATTGATAATGCAGTTAAAATTAGGTCATTTAAATTTTTATGTTCTGACTCATTTCTTGTTTTTAAAATTCTAATATGTTCATTCAAGGTTGCGTGATATCTTTCTATATCCGAATTACCTGTGTGTCTTTGCGCTGTTGTGGTGTGAGTTTCTATATTATTTTCTTTAAAATATTCTTTTAAATTATTTACGGTAAAACCCGGTTCTCCGTCCATTACAATTTTTTTTGGGATTCCCATTATAGCTACTCTTTCTTTAACTGCTCTTATTAAATCTATCCATGATCTACTTCCTAATTTATGCATAGTAACGTGTTTTGTAAACTTATCTATTACTGTCAGGTACATTGTCTGTCTATTTGCAATCCAAATATCTATGTGTAAAATTTGATTGGGTTGATTTGGCGTTTCTGTTATTTTATATAAAGGTTTATAGGGATTTCTTTCGTATTTCGCTATGTTACAGACATTACAATTATTTATAATTTTTGATATTTTTTCTTTTAGTTTGGGTATATAGTACGTATCTTTAATTTCTGCGTATATTTCATTTATTCCTCTATGATTCAATGATTCATGCGTTTTAATAATTATTTCAGTTACTTTTTCTTCGTCTTGGATATCCTCTAATAATTTACTAGTTTTTACTACTTTTAATAATTTATTCTTACTAAAGTACTTAAGATAAATTTCTTGAAATTGAGCAAACAAATGGTCGTCGTTACTATAAATGGCAATTATCCCTTTTGTCGGAAAATATTTTTTCATAAGATTAATTAATAATTTATCTTCAAAATGTTTTAATTCAATTATAAGCCTTTTTTTATCAAATGGTTTGTACAATTTATGTTTACTGATGCTATCAGTTTTATTTAAAATTATTTGAGTTCTAAAAATATTAAGTGGACTGTAAACGATTGGAATATGATTAGTACTATCTTCATTAGCACTATGAATTGTAGCTCTTGTTGACAAATTTTCATTATCTGTTTCAGGATTATTAATAGTATTTTCTATTTCATTATTGTTAATTTCTATCCTAGATAAACCGTCTGCTACTTGATTATTTTTTCCCTTTACATATTCAATATCATAATTATATTCCTCTAGTTTAATCTTCCACCGCTGTAATTTACTATTAGGCTCTTTCAACGATCCTAGCCATACTAATGGTCTATGGTCTGTTTGAATAGAGAACTTTCTACCATACACGTAAGGTCTGAAATATTTCACTGCCCATACAATCGCGAGCAATTCTTTTTCTATTGTAGAGTATTTAATTTCATGAGAATTTAGTGTACGACTTGCGTATGAGATTGGATGACTATCCTGAGACAATACTGCCCCTAACGCAAAATTCGATGCGTCTGTTGTCAGAATGAATTTTTTATTAAAATCAGGATATTTAAGTATTGGATCCGAAGTAATCAATATTTTCAAATTGTCAAAACTTTTAATATATTCGGGATCGTTAACATTAATTTTTTGACCTTTTTTTAAATATTTAGTCATTGGTTTTGCTATTTTCGAGTAGTCTTTAATAAATTTTCTATAATAACCAGTAATGCCGAGAAATGGTTTTATTTGTGTGTTTGTTTTTGGTAAATTGTATTTTAAAATTGCATTAATTTTATTTGGATTAGGTTTAATACCATCTGTTGTGATAATATGACCAAGGAATTCTGTTTCCTTTTTTAAAAATTCGCTTTTATCTAATTGAATTTTAAGATTGAAATCTTGAAGTTTTTTAAATATTTTCCTAATAGAATCTATATGCTCTTCCAGACTGGTAGAAAATATGATAATATCGTCTAAATAAACCCAGCATATGATTCCTAAGAATTCCGCTAATACTGAATTCATTAACCTCTGAAAGGTCGATGGCGCGTTTTTTAGGCCAAAAGGCATACGAGTAAATTCGTAATGCCCACTTTCAGTGGAAAATGCAGTTTTCTGTATATCGCTCTTTTCTATTTCTACTTGGTGAAAACCTTTAGCCAGATCAAGCGTGGTAAAATATTGCGCCCTACCTAGTTTGTCGAAAATGTCTTCCATATTTGGGATGGGAAATTTGTCGTCAATAGTAATTTCGTTTAAATTTCTATAATCTACCACTACCCTCCACTTTTGTTTCCCTGAGGCATCGGGCTTTTTAGGCACGACCCATATTGGTGCAGAATAAGGCGAACTACTTGGGCGAATAATGCCCTGTTTCAACATATCATTTATTTGAGTCTTAACTTCTGTTTTATGTATTTGAGGATACCGATAACTTTTTTTGTATATTGGAATTTCATTTTTCGTATGAATACCATGCTTTATCGCATGCGTAAATGTTAGATCGGTTCCTTCTTGGAAAAATATATTTGAAAATTCTTTAATCACTTTAGTAACAGCATTTTTTTCTTCTTGATTTAGATGGTTTATTCTAAGTTGTTCTAGGATTGGACTCTTTTTATCCAAGTCTATGTTAAAAATAATATTTTCATCTAAGCTATTTATTAATAAATCATATTCTTCTTCTGATTTATCAAAATATATTTTAATTTTAGCTTTATTAGTAGCTAGGATCTGGTTTTTATAATTAATTTCAACATTCAAAGGTTTTAGAATATTATTACCTATAAGTCCGTCATATTCTGAGTGAAATTCGAATTCTAAAATTCGAATTTTTTGTTTATTTTCATTAAATTCTTTGAATAAAGGTATTGCAACCTTAGTGAAAACATTTATAGTTTTATTAATTGATTTTAGATTTATAGGTTCATTGATTGGGATTCGCCATTTAGGGTTGCAAACTCCAGGATTTACAATACTGGATGTTGCGCCCGTATCAATTAGAAATTTTAATTTACGTACTGGCGTATCAATTATTATATAGGGTAAGCTTTTTCCGAGGCAATCAAACGAAAATTTTCTTCAGGTGTTGTTAGGTTTTGTTCAAAATTATGGATTTGTCTATTTACTGTGGAGTTGTCAACTTCCATTGGCTCTGGGTTATTTCTGTTATTATTTGCAGTATAACTGTTACCATTACTAAAAGTTGGCCTATTATAATTATTATTACGAAATGTCCCTGAATTTTGCCTGAATCCACTATTATAATTTCTATTTTGTGTACTATTATTATTTATATTCGAGTATGATTTAGAGTTTGGATTATCTCTATTATTTGAATTATTTTTATAATTAGAACTATTTTTATTATTAGAACTATTTTTATTACTCGAGTTATTTTTACTGGTTTGTCCATATTTATTATCGAAACTCGAAATAAATGCATAACCAGCTTCATGCAATATTTGCATGGCTGTTTCAATATCTTCGGGATTTCTACAAAATAAAACTCCTTTCATTGGTTCAGGAATTTTATTCATAAAGACTCTTAATGCCATTTTACAATTATTTGTAATCTCTATTTCTGTACCTTCTTCATTTCTAGTCTTATTGTTTAGTCGACGTAGCATACCTCTAATTTCATTGTAAAAATCGAGACAATTTGTTTTAAAAGTTAAACCCCTAACTTCGTCATATAATTGGTCTGTACTAAGTCTATCCCCGAAATTATGTAAAATTAATTTTTTTAAATCTGTCCACGAGTTAATTGAGCAATTTATTTGTGCGGCTTCGCGAGCTTTGCCTATCAATTTACTTTTGATTATATCAAAAAATATGGTTTGACTTATTTCATTATATTCAGCTAATAAGGGGAATATTCTATCTACATGTGTAATAAATGTATATAAATCATCTCTACTACCATTATAATTAGGTAAGTTATTTAGATATTTAATTGGATCTATATTTACTTGTCTTCCAGTTTGCTGAACTTGTTGACCATTTGGTTCCATGTTGAATTTGTTCTTTTGCAGATGTAGTTGATGTCGATGATATAATGATGAGTGATATTGATTAATGTTAATTTGATTCTGCTACTTTTGTCCTGATCACTTATAAATTTGATTTGATATATTCGTAACAAAAATATTTTAAGAAAGTCTTGGAATTTGTGCAATTATTTTTTTTTTATAAACAATTATTTATTTATTTATTTTAAAAAATTTTTATTTTTTAGATTCATTCACAGGGTCAAATAATAAAAATTAACCACGCAAAAAAGGTTTTTTTTTCCTTTTTTTTTTTTTGTAAAATATTCGTTTTTACTATTTATTTATTTATTTTGTGTGTACCCGAAAAAGGATAAAAATTTTTTTTCAATAATTTGTGTAGAACTGATAGTAAAAGTTATTTTGTATTACACTATTAAAAATATAATTTATTTAACTTTTTTTTTTTTATAATTTTATTATTATATCCTTTCTTGTGAATATTATCCTACCGACTGCGCCACTTTTGTTTAGATAAGTTTTAAAATAATATTGCTTTTTTATTAAAACACTTTCCGTTTTTCTTTATTAAAATATAATGTATTTTATTGATATCATTAAGTTACAATTTTTAAGTTTTAAACTGACATTTATGACTTGTTACAACAGAATGATTTTTTATTTTCTTAAAACTAATTATGAGCTTTTTATATTTGCATTAATATGCTAATTTTGCATTTTAATATTAATAATTCTTTCCCGTGAGAAAGAATTTAGATTTTTAATTAACCTTAAATAAAATATTACGTTACAAGTTTTATTTGATTAAGTTTCCTGGAATTTTAGATTTTTAGTTAAGCATGAGAAAAGGGTAGGTTGGATTGAAATAAAATGTCATTTGGTTGTGGCGTGATATTATATGCTACGGATGTAACCTATATAAGTATATATAATATTACAATAATAATAAATATAATATTAAATATTATATACTATTATATCATAACTTCAACCCTACATTATAGATAAGAATTTGATCATTTTTACCATTCGAATAACTTGTATATAACATCATGTTTCATATAAGAGCATAAAATATATTTACTTTTAAAATCTGAAAAAAAATAGTTTTATAAAATATTATAACTTTTACTTAATTCTTTGTTTTTATTAAATCCTAGGTTTATCTAAAAGGGGATATGAAGCACTCTTCCAACTTGGCAGCTTTTTTTTCTTTATAAAAATTAAGAAATTTAAAAAAAAAATTGTCATAAAAAAGTCAACTAAATTATTTTTTTTGGTTGATATATGTTGAATTATATGTTAAATTACGATTAACATATTCAGAAATATAAATTTAGCTGAATAAAGTTGTTATTTTATATTTTTCTTTATAAAAATTAAGAAATTTATAAAAAAATTGGCATAAAAAAGTCAACTAAATTATTTTTTTTTGTTGATATTATGTTGAATTATATGGTAAATTACGATTAACATATTTAGAAATATAAAATTAGCTGAATAAAGTTGTTACTTTAAATTTTTCTTTATAAGAATCAAGAAATTTAAAAAAAAATTGGCATAAAAAAGTCAAATTATTTTTTTTTTTTGGGTTGATATATGTTGAATTATATGTTAAATTACGATTAACATATTCAGAAATATAAATTTAGCTGAATAAAGTTGTTATTTTAAATTTTTCTTTATAAGAATCAAGAAATTTAAAAAAAAATTGGCATAAAAAAGTCAAATAATTATTTTTTTTTTGTTGATATATGTTGAATTATATGTTAAATTACGATTAACATATTTAAAAATATAAATTTAGCTGAAAAAAGTTGTTATCTTAAATTTTTCTTTATAAGAATTAAGAAATTTATAAAAAAATTGGCATTAAAATGTCAACTAAATTATTGCTTCATATTAAATATAATATGAAGCTTTGTGGTGCAGAGCAAATTTCGAAAATTTTTTTTCGAGATTTTGAATTTTTTCTTACGTTTTAGATGTCAGAGAATCAGAATCAGCAAAAAAAAATTTCGTGTCCGCCGTACGCCGTACGCCGTACGCAAAACAAAAATTGCCTTTTTGAATCGCTTAGAAATAGTACTAAAACACATTCAATTGAATCAAAAATTTACAGAAAGGTAAACTAAGGAAGGAATTTTATGCTTATGGTATCCTTTTCCGAATAATATACCTGCAAACCCCCTTCATGGAGCGATAAAAATGCACAATTTTGTGCATGTCACAAAACACACCTTAATATAGTCGGATCTTTACTCTGTTTCACAGTTTCATGAATAGACACCATACAAAGAACATAAGAAAAATTTATAGCCCTGGGTCCCCGCCCCCTTATTTAATGGTAATATTATAATTGAATTTTTGAAAATTGATATGCACATAAAACCAGTACCATTTCACGTAAAACATTATAACTTTTAAAATAGGTATAACAAGTTAGTAGCTTTCCATTCCATATAAAAAAAAATAATCCCCGCCTTTTTTATGTGGGTGAGGGGCTTATATATGAAACAAGTTACAACCCCTCAGCGGGGAAGTTTATTAAAGAAGTGAGAAATAGATTTCTTCATTATACTATTATACACCTTCTACATAAAAATCAGCCTCATACCTGTACCCCCCTTCATTTTACTAGGGAAAGAATTTTTATGGGACTATAAAAATTGTATTTTTACTATTTAAAATGATCATAGCCTATGAAACATTTAATATACGGCCTATTATGTTCAAAGTTAGATATAATAGGTTAGTATCTTTCGAAAACATTCAAAATATTCACCCCTTTCCCTTTTTATACAGGCGAGGGGGTATATTTATAAAACAAGATGCAACACCTCCTCGGGGAACTGGATTGAAAAAATAAGAAATAAGTTTTTTTTAAATACTATTTTAGACCTTATGCGACAAATTTGTTTCCGTACCTGCAACACACTCTATTCTTCATCGCTTAGAAATGCAACATTTCAAAATTTATTATATATTTTATGAAAATTTAATTTTTGGAACTTAAAATGACTATAAAATAAGCCACAGTTTATATATAAACTTGAAATTTATAAATTGGGTGCAATAATTTCGCGGTAATCCAAATCACTCAAAATTTTAACATGCTGCTCTTTTTTGGTGGAGGAGGGGGTATATTTAGAAAACAAGGTCCATACCTTCCGCGGGGGGCTAATTTAAAAAAAATGAAAAAATACTTTTTTAACAATGAAATTATACACCTTGTATAAAAAAATCAGTCTCACCCCGTCAACCCTCTTTATGTTAGTTGTATTTGAATTTCGATATTTTCAAAGTAAAATTTTTGAAATTCAAAATGGCTATAAAATGGTCCAGAGTTTATGTACGACTTTCTTACTTCTATGCCAGGTACCATAATTTCAAACCTTCCGAAATCACTTAAAATTATAAACAACCATTTTATTAAAGTAGAGGAGGGGGTGTATTAATGAAATAAGAAATATACCCTATTCGGGAGACTATATCAAAAAATTTTAAAAAACGGTTTCTTCATAATACTATTCTACACCTTGCACATAAAAACGAGACCTGTACATTCAACCCTCTTCATTTTACAGGGATAAAAATTTCGACATTTAAAAAATTAATATTATATTGGATATACAATTTCGAGTATTTATTTATTGAAACTTAGTAATAATTTCAAATTGTACAACATTGGTAGTTTTGAAAAAATTATTACTTTTAATTTTATATATATAACGTGGTTCGTGAAATTCAAATTTTTCGCAAAGGTCTTAGATTAGATATTAGCTTTGAAATATAGTTATAACGAACCCTTCTTTAAAAGATTTCCCCACCTACCTACGAAAAAAAAAGCTGCCAAGTTGGAAGAGTGCTTCATATAACCTTTTGATCCACCTAGGATTTAGTGAAAACGAAGATTTAAATAAAAATTATGATTTTTACAAAACTACTAAAGTTGTACAATTTAAAATTACAATCAAGTTTTTATAAATAAGTACTCGAATTTGTAATACCATATTTATACTAAATACTCGAAATGTAATATATATATGTTTTTATTCTATAAATTTCGAACTTTTTGCCCCTGTAAAATGAAGAGCGTTGAAGGTACGTGTCTCAATTTTGTATAGAAGGTGTAGGTGTGTATTTTTGAAAAAAACAATTTCTCATTTTTCCAATCCAGTCCCCCGCCGAGGTATAGCAGTCCCCCGCCGTGGTATAGTTTAATAGATATACCCCCTCACCCATATGAAAAGGGAAAATATTCAATTTTCATAAACTATATAATAAATTTTGAAATGTAACATTCTAAGTTACGTAGCTTAGAGGGGGTTGCAGGTAGGCAAATACATTTTTGGCACAAGTTGTAAGATAGTATTTTTAAGAAAATGATTTCTCATTTTTTCAATCCAGTCCCCCGCTGAGGTGCTGCAGCCTCTTTCATAAAATTACCCCCTCACCCATAATAAAAGGGAAAGGGGTAAAATTTTTGGCGGACACGGATGTTTTTTGCTGATTCTGTATCCCTGACATCTAAAACGTCCAGAAAAATCAAAATCTCGAAAAAAATTTTTTCGAAATTTAGACCGCACCACAAAGCTTCATATATTTACAATATATGAAGCAATATATATATATATATATTGTCTTATATCATAAATTCAACCATTCGATATAGATAAGAATTTGATCATTTTTACCATTCGTATAAATTTTATATAAATAACATCATAAGTTTTATATAAGAACATAAAATATATTTACTTTTAAATTGTGAAAAACACGTAGTTTTATAAAATATTATAACTTTTAGTTAATTCTTTGTTTTTATTAAAGCCTAGGTTGATCTAAAAGGGGATATGACGCACTCTTCCAACTTGGCAGCTTTTTTTTTTGTTGATATATGTTGAATTATATGGTAAATTACGATTAACATATTCAGAAATATAAATTTAGCTGAATAAAGTTGTTATTTTAAATTTTTCTTTATAAGAATTAAGAAAATTAAAAAAAAATTGGCATAAAAAAGTCAACTAAACTATTTTTTTTTTGTTAATACATGTAGAATTATTTGTTAAATTACCATTAACATATTAAGAAATATAAAATTAGCTGAGTAAAGTTGTTATTTTAAATTGTTTTTTATAAGAATTAAGAAATTTAAAAAACAATTGGTATAAAAAAGTCAACTAAAATATTTTTTTTTGTTAATATATGTTGAATTATATGTTAAATTATGATTAACATATTTAGAAATATAAATTTAGCTGAATAAAGTTGTTATTTTAAATTTTTCTTTATAAGAATTAAGAAAATTAAAAAAAAATTGGCATAAAAAAGTCAACTAAATTATGTTTTTTTGGTTAAATATATGTTTAATATTATATGTTAAATTACGATTAACATATTTAAAAATATAAATTTAGCTGAAAAAAGTTGTTATCTTAAATTTTTCTTTATAAGAATTAAGAAATTTATAAAAAAATTGGCATAAAAAAGTCAACTAAATTATATTTTTTTTGTTAATATATGGTGAATTATATGTTAAATTATCATTAACATATTAAGAAATATAAAATTAGCTGAATAAAGTTGTTATTTTAAATTTTTCTTTATAAGAATTAAGACAATTAAAAAAAAATTGTCATAAAAAAGTAAACTAAATTATGTTTTTTTTGTGAAATATATGTTGAATTATGTGTTAAATTACGATTAACATGTTTAGAAACATAAATTTAGCTGAATAAAGTTGTTATTTTAAATTTTTCTTTATAAGAATTAAGAAATTTAAAAAAAAATTGGCATAAAAAAGTCAACTAAACTATTTTTTGTTGTTAATATATGTTGAATTATATGTTAAATTACGATTAACATATTCAGAAATATAAATTTAGCTGAATAAAGTTGTTATTTTAAATTTTTCTTTATAAGAATTAAGAAAATTAAAAAAAAATTGGCATAAAAAAGTCAACTAAATTATTTTTTTTTGTTGATATATGTTGAATTATATGTTAAATTACGATTAACATATTCAGAAATATAAATTTAGCTTAATAAAGTTGTTATTTTAAATTTTTCTTTATAAGAATTAAGAAAATTAAAAAAAAAATGGCAAAAAAAGTCAACTAAATTATGTTTTTTTTTGTTAAATATATGTTGAATTATGTGTTAAATTACGATTAACATGTTTAGAAACATAAATTTAGCTGAATAAAGTTGTTATTTTAAATTTTTCTTTATAAGAATTAAGAAAAAAAAAATTGGCATAAAAAAGTCAACTAAATTATGTTTTTTTTGTTAAATATATGTTGAATTATGTGTTAAATTACGATTAACATGTTTAGAAACATAAATTTAGCTGAATAAAGTTGTTATTTTAAATTTTTCTTTATAAGAATTAAGAAATTTAAAAAAAAATTGGCATAAAAAAGTCAACTAAACTATTTTTTTTGTTAATATATGTTGAATTATATGTTAAACTACGATTAACATATTTAAAAATATAAATTTAGCTGAAAAAAGTTGTTATTTTAAATTTTTCTTTATAAGAATTAAGAAATTTATAAAACAATTGGCATAAAAAAGTCAACTAAATTATATTTTTTTTGTTAATATATGTTGAATTATATGTTAAATTATGATTAACATATTTAGAAATATAAATTTAGCTGACTAAAGTTTTTATTTTAAATTTTTCTTTATAAAAATTAAGAAATTTATACAAAAATTGGCTTAAAAAAGTCAACTAAATTATGTTTTTTTGTTAATATATGTTGAATTATTTGTTAAATTACGATTAACATATTTAGAAATATAAATTTAGCTGAATAAAGTTTTTATTTTAAATTTTTCTTTATAAAAATTAAGAAATTTATAAAAAAATTGGCATAAAAAAGTCAACTAAAGTATTTTTTTTTTGTTAATATATGTTGAATTATATGTTAAATTACGATTAACATATTCAGAAATATTAATTTAGCTGAATAAAGTTGTTATTTTAAATTTTTCTTTATAAAAATTAAGAAGTTTAAAAAAAAGTTGGCATAAAAAAGTCAACTAAATTATTTTTTTTTTAAATATATGTTGAATTATATGTTTAATTACGATTAACATGGTTAGAAATATAAATTTAGCTGAATATAGTTTTATTTTAAATTTTTCTTTATAAAAATTAAGAAATTTATAAAAAAATTGGCATAAAAAACGCAACTAAAATATTTTTTTTTGTTAATATATGTTGAATTATATGTTAAATTACGATTAACATATTTAGAAATATAAATTTAGCTGAATAAAGTTGTTATTTTAAATTTTTCTTTATAAGAATTAAGAAATTTATAAAAAAATTGGCATAAAAAAGTCAACTAAATTATGTTTTTTTTTGTTAAATATATGTTGAATTATATGTTAAATTACGATGAACATATTTAGAAATATAAATTTACTTGAATAAAGTTGTTATTTTAAATTTTTCTTTATAAGAATTAAGAAATTTCTAAAAAAATTGGCATAAAAAAAACAACTAAATTATTTTTTTTGTTGATATATGTTGAATTATATGTTAAATTACGATTAACATATTTAGAAATATAAATTTAGCTGAATAAAGTTGTTATTTTAAATTTTTCTTTATAAGAATTAAAAATTTTTAAAAAAAATTGGCATAAAAAAGTCAACCAAATTATGTTTTTTTTGTTAAATATATGTTGAATTATATGTTAAATTACGATTAACATATTTAGAAATATAAATTTAGCTGAATAAAGTTGTTATTTTAAATATTTCTTTATAAGAATTAAGAAATTTATAAAAACATTGGCTTAAAAAAGTCAACTAAATTATTTTTTTTTTGTTAATATATGTTGAATTATATGTTAAATTACGATTAACATATTTAGAAATATAAATTTAGCTGAATAAAGTTGTTATTTTAAATATTTCTTTATAAGAATTAAGAAATTTATAAAAACATTGGCTTAAAAAAGTCAACTAAATTATTTTTTTTGTTGATATATGTTGAATTATATGTTAAATTACGATTAACATATTTAGAAATATAAATTTAGCTGAATAAAGTTGTTATTTTAAATTTTTCTTTATAAGAATTAAAAATTTTTAAAAAAAATTGGCATAAAAAAGTCAACCAAATTATGTTTTTTTTGTTAAATATATGTTGAATTATATGTTAAATTACGATTAACATATTTAGAAATATAAATTTAGCTGAAGAAAGTTGTTATTTTAAATTTTTCTTTATAAGAATTAAGAAATTTAAAAAAAAAATTGGCATAAAAGTCAACTAAATTATGTTTTTTTGGTTAAATATATGTTTAATTATATGTTAAATTACGATTAACATATTTAGAAATATAAATTTAGCTGAATAAAGTTGTTATTTTAAATATTTCTTTATAAGAATTAAGAAATTTATAAAAACATTGGCTTAAAAAAGTCAACCAAATTATTTTTTTTTGTTAATATATGTTGAATTATATGTTAAATTACGACTAACATATTTAGAAATATAAATTTAGCTGAATAAAGTTGTTATTTTAAATTTTTCTTTATAAGAATTAAGAAATTTATAAACAAATTTGCATAAAAAAGTCAACTAAATTATTTTTTTTTGTTAATATATCTTGAATTATATGTTAAATTACGATTAACATATTTAGAAATATAAATTTAGCTGAATAAAGTTGTTATTTTAAATATTTCTTTATAAGAATTAAGAAATTTATAAAAACATTGGCTTAAAAAAGTCAACTAAATTATTTTTTTTTGTTGATATATGTTGAATTATATGTTAAATTACGATTAACATATTTAGAAATATAAATTTAGCTGAATAAAGTTGTTATTTTAAATTTTTCTTTATAAGAATTAAAAATTTTTAAAAAAAATTGGCATAAAAAAGTCAACCAAATTATGTTTTTTTTGTTAAATATATGTTGAATTATATGTTAAATTACGATTAACATATTTAGAAATATAAATTTAGCTGAATAAAGTTGTTATTTTAAATTTTTCTTTATAAGAATTAAGAAATTTAAAAAAAAAATTGGCATAAAAGTCAACTAAATTATGTTTTTTTGGTTAAATATATGTTTAATTATATGTTAAATTACGATTAACATATTTAGAAATATAAATTTAGCTGAATAAAGTTGTTATTTTAAATATTTCTTTATAAGAATTAAGAAATTTATAAAAACATTGGCTTAAAAAAGTCAACTAAATTATTTTTTTTTGTTAATATATGTTGAATTATATGTTAAATTACGATTAACATATTTAGAAATATAAATTTAGCTGAATAAAGTTGTTATTTTAAATTTTTCTTTATAAGAATTAAGAAATTTATAAAAAAATTTGCATAAAAAAGTCAACTAAATTATTTTTTTTTGTTAATATATCTTGAATTATATGTTAAATTACGATTAACATATTTAGAAATATAAATTTAGCTGAATAAAGTTGTTATTTTAAATTTTTCTTTATAAGAATTAACAAATTTATAAACAAATTTGCATAAAAAAGTCAACCAAATTATGTGTTTTGTTTGTTAAATATATGTTGAATTATATGTTAAATTACGATTAACATATTTAGAAATATAAATTTAGCTGAATAAAGTTTTTATTTTAAATTTTTCTTTATAAGAATTAAAAAATTTAAAAAAAAAATGGCATAAAAAAGTCAACCAAATTATGTTTTTTTTTGTGAAATATATGTTGAATTATATGTTACATTACGATTAACATATTTAGAAATATAAATTTAGCTGAATAAAGTTGTTATTTTAAATTTTTCTTTATAAGAATTAAGAAATTTATAAAAAAATTGGCATAAAAAAGTCAACTAAATTATTAATTTTTGTTAATATATGTTGAATTATATGTTAAATTACGATTAACATATTTAGAAATATAAATTTAGCTGAATAAAGTTGTTATTTAAATTTTTCTTTATAAGAATTAAAAAATTTAAAAAAAAATTGGCATAAAAAAGTCAACCAAATTATGTTTTTTTTTTTGTTAATATATGTTGAATTATATGTTAAATTACGATCAACATATTTAGAAATATAAATTCAGCTGAATAAAGTTGGTATTTTAATTTTTTCTTTATAAGAATTAAGAGATTTCTAAAAAAATTAGCATAAAAAAGTCAACTAAATTAATTTTTTTTGTTGATATATGTTGAATTATATGTTAACTTACGATTAACATATTTAGAAATATAAATTTAGCTGAATAAAGTTGTTACTTTAAATTTTTCTTTATAAAAATTAAGAAATTTATAAAAAAATTGGCTTAAAAAAGTCAACTAAATTATGTTTTTTTTTGTTAAATATATGTTGAATTATATGTTAAATTACGATTAACATATTTAAAAATATAAATTTACGTGAATAAAGTTGTTATTTTAAATTTTTCTTTATAAGAATTAAGAAATTTCTAAAAAAATTGGCATAAAAAAGTCAACTAAATTATTTTTTTTATTGATATATGTTGAATTATATGTTAAATTACGATTAACATATTTAGAAACATAAATTTAGCTGAATAAAGTTGTTATTTTAAATTTTTCTTTATAAGAATTAAGAAATTTCTACAAAAATTGGCATAAAAAAGTCAACTAAACTATTTTTTTTTGTTAAATATATGTTGAATTATATGTTAAATTACGATTAACATATTAAGAAATATAAATTTAGCTGAATAAAGTTTTTATTTTAAATTTTTCTTTATAAGAATTAAGAAATTTAAAAAAAAATTGGCATAAAAGTCAACTAAATTATGTTTTTTTGGTTAAATATATGTTGAATTATATGTTAAATTACGATTAACATATTTAGAAATATAAATTTAGCTGAATAAAGTTGTTATTTTAAATTTTTCTTTATAAAAATTAAGAAATTTATAAAAACATTGGCTTAAAAAAGTCAACCAAATTATGTTTTTTTTTGTTAAATATATGTTGAATTATATGTTAAATTACGATTAACATATTTAGAAATATAAATTTAGCTGAATAAAGTTTTTATTTTAAATTTTTCTTTATAAGAATTAAAAATTTTTTAAAAAAATTGGCATAAAAAAGTCAACCAAATTATGTTTTTTTTGTGAAATATATGTTCAATTATATGTTAAATTACGATTAACATATTTAGAAATATAAATTTAGCTGAATAAAGTTGTTATTTTAAATTTTTCTTTATAAGAATTTAGAAATTTAAAAAAAAAATTGGCATAAAAGTCAACTAAATTATGTTTTTTTGGTTAAATATATGTTTAATTATATGTTAAATTACGGTTAACATATTTAGAAATATAAATTTAGCTGAATAAAGTTGTTATTTTAAATTTTTCTTTATAAAAATTAAGAAATTTATAAAAAAATTGGCTTAAAAAGTCAACTAAATTATGTTTTTTTTTGTTAAATATATGGTGAATTATATGTTAAATTACGATTAACATATTTAAAAATATAAATTTACGTGAATAAAGTTGTTATTTTAAATTTTCCTTTATAAGAATTAAGAAATTTCTTAAAAAATTGGCATAAAAAAGTCAACTAAATTATTTTTTTTGTTGATATATGTTGAATTATATGTTAAATTACGATTAACATATTTAGAAATATAAATTTAGCTGAATAAAGTTGTTATTTTAAATTTTTCTTTATAAAAATTAAGAAATTTATAAAAACATTGGCTTAAAAAGTCAACCAAATTATGTTTTTTTTTGTTAAATATATGTTGAATTATATGTTAAATTACGATTACCATATTTAGAAATATAAATTTAGCTGAATAAAGTTATTATTTTTAATTTTTCTTTATAAGAATTTAGAAATTTAAAAAAAAAATTGGCATAAAAGTCAACTAAATTATGTTTTTTTGGTTAAATATATGTTTAATTATATGTTAAATTACGGTTAACATATTTAGAAATTAAATTTAGCTGAATAAAGTTGTTATTTTAAATTTTTCTTTATAAAAATTAAGAAATTTATAAAAAAATTGGCTTAAAAAAGTCAACTAAATTATGTTTTTTTTTTGTTAAATATATGTTGAATTATATGTTAAATTACGATTAACATATTTAGAAATATAAATTTACTTGAGTAAAGTTGTTATTTTAAATTTTTCTTTATAAGAATTAAGAAATTTCTAAAAAAATTGGCATAAAAAAGTCAACTAAATTATTTTTTTTGTTGATATATGTTGAATTATATGTTAAATAACGATTAACATATTTAGAAATATAAATTTAGCTGAATAAAGTTGTTATTTTAAATTTTTCTTTATAAGAATTAAAAATTTAAAAAAAAAATTGGCATAAAAAAGTCAACTAAATTATTTTTTTTTGTTAATCTATGTTGAATTATATGTTAAATTACGATTAACATATTTAGAAATATAAATTTAGCTGAATAAAGTTGTTATTTTAAATTTTTCTTTATAAGAATTAAGAAATTTATAAAAAAATTGCCATAAAAAAGTCAACTAAATTATTTTTTTTTGTTAATATATGTTGAATTATATGTTAAATTACGATTAACATATTTAGAAATATAAATTTACGTGAATAAAGTTGTTATTTTAAATTTTCCTTTATAAGAATTAAGAAATTTCTTAAAAAATTGGCATAAAAAAGTCAACTAAATTATTTTATTTGTTGATATATGTTGAATTATATGTTAAATTACGATTAACATATTTAGAAATATAAATTTAGCTGAATAAAGTTGTTATTTTAAATTTTTCTTTATAAAAATTAAGAAATTTATAAAAACATTGGCTTAAAAAGTCAACCAAATTATGTTTTTTTTTGTTAAATATATGTTGAATTATATGTTAAATTACGATTACCATATTTAGAAATATAAATTTAGCTGAATAAAGTTATTATTTTTAATTTTTCTTTATAAGAATTTAGAAATTTAAAAAAAAAATTGGCATAAAAGTCAACTAAATTATGTTTTTTTGGTTAAATATATGTTTAATTATATGTTAAATTACGGTTAACATATTTAGAAATTAAATTTAGCTGAATAAAGTTGTTATTTTAAATTTTTCTTTATAAAAATTAAGAAATTTATAAAAAAATTGGCTTAAAAAAGTCAACTAAATTATGTTTTTTTTTGTTAAATATATGTTGAATTATATGTTAAATTACGATTAACATATTTAAAAATATAAATTTACGTGAATAAAGTTGTTATTTTAAATTTTCCTTTATAAGAATTAAGAAATTTCTTAAAAAATTGGCATAAAAAAGTCAACTAAATTATTTTTTTGTTGATATATGTTGAATTATATGTTAAATTACGATTAACATATTTAGAAATATAAATTTAGCTGAATAAAGTTGTTATTTTAAATTTTTCTTTATAAAAATTAAGAAATTTATAAAAACATTGGCTTAAAAAGTCAACCAAATTATGTTTTTTTTTGTTAAATATATGTTGAATTATATGTTAAATTACGATTACCATATTTAGAAATATAAATTTAGCTGAATAAAGTTATTATTTTTAATTTTTCTTTATAAGAATTTAGAAATTTAAAAAAAAAATTGGCATAAAAGTCAACTAAATTATGTTTTTTTGGTTAAATATATGTTTAATTATATGTTAAATTACGGTTAACATATTTAGAAATTAAATTTAGCTGAATAAAGTTGTTATTTTAAATTTTTCTTTATAAAAATTAAGAAATTTATAAAAAAATTGGCTTAAAAAAGTCAACTAAATTATGTTTTTTTTTTGTTAAATATATGTTGAATTATATGTTAAATTACGATTAACATATTTAGAAATATAAATTTACTTGAGTAAAGTTGTTATTTTAAATTTTTCTTTATAAGAATTAAGAAATTTCTAAAAAAATTGGCATAAAAAAGTCAACTAAATTATTTTTTTTGTTGATATATGTTGAATTATATGTTAAATAACGATTAACATATTTAGAAATATAAATTTAGCTGAATAAAGTTGTTATTTTAAATTTTTCTTTATAAGAATTAAAAATTTAAAAAAAAAATTGGCATAAAAAAGTCAACTAAATTATTTTTTTTTGTTAATATATGTTGAATTATATGTTAAATTACGATTAACATATTTAGAAATATAAATTTAGCTGAATAAAGTTGTTATTTTAAATTTTTCTTTATAAGAATTAAGAAATTTATAAAAAAATTGCCATAAAAAAGTCAACTAAATTATTTTTTTTTGTTAATATATGTTGAATTATATGTTAAATTACGATTAACATATTTAGAAATATAAATTTAGCTGAATAAAGTTGTTATTTTAAATTTTTCTTTATAAGAATTAAGAAATTTATAAAAAAATTGGCATAAAAAAGTCAACTAAATTTTTTTTTTTTGTTAATATATGTTGAATTATATGTTAAATTACGATTAACATATTTAGAAATATAAATTTAGCTGAATAAAGTTGTTATTTAAATTTTTCTTTATAAGAATTAAAAAATTTAAAAAAAAATTGGCATAAAAAAGTCAACCAAATTATGTTTTTTTTTTTGTTAATATATGTTGAATTATATGTTAAATTACGATCAACATATTTAGAAATATAAATTCAGCTGAATAAAGTTGGTATTTTAATTTTTTCTTTATAAGAATTAAGAGATTTCTAAAAAAATTAGCATAAAAAAGTCAACTAAATTAATTTTTTTTGTTGATATATGTTGAATTATATGTTAACTTACGATTAACATATTTAGAAATATAAATTTAGCTGAATAAAGTTGTTACTTTAAATTTTTCTTTATAAAAATTAAGAAATTTATAAAAAAATTGGCTTAAAAAAGTCAACTAAATTATGTTTTTTTTTGTTAAATATATGTTGAATTATATGTTAAATTACGATTAACATATTTAAAAATATAAATTTACGTGAATAAAGTTGTTATTTTAAATTTTTCTTTATAAGAATTAAGAAATTTCTAAAAAAATTGGCATAAAAAAGTCAACTAAATTATTTTTTTTATTGATATATGTTGAATTATATGTTAAATTACGATTAACATATTTAGAAACATAAATTTAGCTGAATAAAGTTGTTATTTTAAATTTTTCTTTATAAGAATTAAGAAATTTCTACAAAAATTGGCATAAAAAAGTCAACTAAACTATTTTTTTTTGTTAAATATATGTTGAATTATATGTTAAATTACGATTAACATATTAAGAAATATAAATTTAGCTGAATAAAGTTTTTATTTTAAATTTTTCTTTATAAGAATTAAGAAATTTAAAAAAAAATTGGCATAAAAGTCAACTAAATTATGTTTTTTTGGTTAAATATATGTTGAATTATATGTTAAATTACGATTAACATATTTAGAAATATAAATTTAGCTGAATAAAGTTGTTATTTTAAATTTTTCTTTATAAAAATTAAGAAATTTATAAAAACATTGGCTTAAAAAAGTCAACCAAATTATGTTTTTTTTTGTTAAATATATGTTGAATTATATGTTAAATTACGATTAACATATTTAGAAATATAAATTTAGCTGAATAAAGTTTTTATTTTAAATTTTTCTTTATAAGAATTAAAAATTTTTTAAAAAAATTGGCATAAAAAAGTCAACCAAATTATGTTTTTTTTGTGAAATATATGTTCAATTATATGTTAAATTACGATTAACATATTTAGAAATATAAATTTAGCTGAATAAAGTTGTTATTTTAAATTTTTCTTTATAAGAATTTAGAAATTTAAAAAAAAAATTGGCATAAAAGTCAACTAAATTATGTTTTTTTGGTTAAATATATGTTTAATTATATGTTAAATTACGGTTAACATATTTAGAAATATAAATTTAGCTGAATAAAGTTGTTATTTTAAATTTTTCTTTATAAAAATTAAGAAATTTATAAAAAAATTGGCTTAAAAAGTCAACTAAATTATGTTTTTTTTTGTTAAATATATGGTGAATTATATGTTAAATTACGATTAACATATTTAAAAATATAAATTTACGTGAATAAAGTTGTTATTTTAAATTTTCCTTTATAAGAATTAAGAAATTTCTTAAAAAATTGGCATAAAAAAGTCAACTAAATTATTTTTTTTGTTGATATATGTTGAATTATATGTTAAATTACGATTAACATATTTAGAAATATAAATTTAGCTGAATAAAGTTGTTATTTTAAATTTTTCTTTATAAAAATTAAGAAATTTATAAAAACATTGGCTTAAAAAGTCAACCAAATTATGTTTTTTTTTGTTAAATATATGTTGAATTATATGTTAAATTACGATTACCATATTTAGAAATATAAATTTAGCTGAATAAAGTTATTATTTTTAATTTTTCTTTATAAGAATTTAGAAATTTAAAAAAAAAATTGGCATAAAAGTCAACTAAATTATGTTTTTTTGGTTAAATATATGTTTAATTATATGTTAAATTACGGTTAACATATTTAGAAATTAAATTTAGCTGAATAAAGTTGTTATTTTAAATTTTTCTTTATAAAAATTAAGAAATTTATAAAAAAATTGGCTTAAAAAAGTCAACTAAATTATGTTTTTTTTTTGTTAAATATATGTTGAATTATATGTTAAATTACGATTAACATATTTAGAAATATAAATTTACTTGAGTAAAGTTGTTATTTTAAATTTTTCTTTATAAGAATTAAGAAATTTCTAAAAAAATTGGCATAAAAAAGTCAACTAAATTATTTTTTTTGTTGATATATGTTGAATTATATGTTAAATAACGATTAACATATTTAGAAATATAAATTTAGCTGAATAAAGTTGTTATTTTAAATTTTTCTTTATAAGAATTAAAAATTTAAAAAAAAAATTGGCATAAAAAAGTCAACTAAATTATTTTTTTTTGTTAATCTATGTTGAATTATATGTTAAATTACGATTAACATATTTAGAAATATAAATTTAGCTGAATAAAGTTGTTATTTTAAATTTTTCTTTATAAGAATTAAGAAATTTATAAAAAAATTGCCATAAAAAAGTCAACTAAATTATTTTTTTTTGTTAATATATGTTGAATTATATGTTAAATTACGATTAACATATTTAGAAATATAAATTTACGTGAATAAAGTTGTTATTTTAAATTTTCCTTTATAAGAATTAAGAAATTTCTTAAAAAATTGGCATAAAAAAGTCAACTAAATTATTTTATTTGTTGATATATGTTGAATTATATGTAAAATTACGATTAACATATTTAGAAATATAAATTTAGCTGAATAAAGTTGTTATTTTAAATTTTTCTTTATAAAAATTAAGAAATTTATAAAAACATTGGCTTAAAAAGTCAACCAAATTATGTTTTTTTTTGTTAAATATATGTTGAATTATATGTTAAATTACGATTACCATATTTAGAAATATAAATTTAGCTGAATAAAGTTATTATTTTTAATTTTTCTTTATAAGAATTTAGAAATTTAAAAAAAAAATTGGCATAAAAGTCAACTAAATTATGTTTTTTTGGTTAAATATATGTTTAATTATATGTTAAATTACGGTTAACATATTTAGAAATTAAATTTAGCTGAATAAAGTTGTTATTTTAAATTTTTCTTTATAAAAATTAAGAAATTTATAAAAAAATTGGCTTAAAAAAGTCAACTAAATTATGTTTTTTTTTGTTAAATATATGTTGAATTATATGTTAAATTACGATTAACATATTTAAAAATATAAATTTACGTGAATAAAGTTGTTATTTTAAATTTTCCTTTATAAGAATTAAGAAATTTCTTAAAAAATTGGCATAAAAAAGTCAACTAAATTATTTTTTTGTTGATATATGTTGAATTATATGTTAAATTACGATTAACATATTTAGAAATATAAATTTAGCTGAATAAAGTTGTTATTTTAAATTTTTCTTTATAAAAATTAAGAAATTTATAAAAACATTGGCTTAAAAAGTCAACCAAATTATGTTTTTTTTTGTTAAATATATGTTGAATTATATGTTAAATTACGATTACCATATTTAGAAATATAAATTTAGCTGAATAAAGTTATTATTTTTAATTTTTCTTTATAAGAATTTAGAAATTTAAAAAAAAAATTGGCATAAAAGTCAACTAAATTATGTTTTTTTGGTTAAATATATGTTTAATTATATGTTAAATTACGGTTAACATATTTAGAAATTAAATTTAGCTGAATAAAGTTGTTATTTTAAATTTTTCTTTATAAAAATTAAGAAATTTATAAAAAAATTGGCTTAAAAAAGTCAACTAAATTATGTTTTTTTTTTGTTAAATATATGTTGAATTATATGTTAAATTACGATTAACATATTTAGAAATATAAATTTACTTGAGTAAAGTTGTTATTTTAAATTTTTCTTTATAAGAATTAAGAAATTTCTAAAAAAATTGGCATAAAAAAGTCAACTAAATTATTTTTTTTGTTGATATATGTTGAATTATATGTTAAATAACGATTAACATATTTAGAAATATAAATTTAGCTGAATAAAGTTGTTATTTTAAATTTTTCTTTATAAGAATTAAAAATTTAAAAAAAAAATTGGCATAAAAAAGTCAACTAAATTATTTTTTTTTGTTAATATATGTTGAATTATATGTTAAATTACGATTAACATATTTAGAAATATAAATTTAGCTGAATAAAGTTGTTATTTTAAATTTTTCTTTATAAGAATTAAGAAATTTATAAAAAAATTGCCATAAAAAAGTCAACTAAATTATTTTTTTTTGTTAATATATGTTGAATTATATGTTAAATTACGATTAACATATTTAGAAATATAAATTTAGCTGAATAAAGTTGTTATTTTAAATTTTTCTTTATAAGAATTAAGAAATTTATAAAAAAATTGGCATAAAAAAGTCAACTAAATTTTTTTTTTTTGTTAATATATGTTGAATTATATGTTAAATTACGATTAACATATTTAGAAATATAAATTTAGCTGAATAAAGTTGTTATTTTAAATTTTTCTTTATAAGAATTAAGAAATTTATAACAAAATTGGCATAAAAAAGTCAACTAAATTATTTTTTTTTGTTAATATATGTTGAATTATATGTTAAATTACGATTAACATATTTAGAAATATAAATTTAGCTGAATAAAGTTGTTATTTTAAATTTTTCTTTATAAGAATTAAGAAATTTATAAAAAAAATTGTCATAAAAAAGTCAACTAAATTATTTTTTTTGTTAATATATGTTGAATTATATGTTAAATTACGATTAACATATTTAGAAATATAAATTTAGCTGAATAAAGTTGTTATTTTAAATTTTTCTTTATAAGAATTAAGAAGTTTATAACAAAATTGGCATAAAAAAGTCAACCAAATTATGTTTTTTTTTATTAAATATATGTTGAATAATATGTTAAATTACGATTAACATATTTAGAAATATAAATTTAGCTGAATAAAGTTGTTATTTTAAATTTTTCTTTATAAGAATTAAGAAATTTATAAAAAAAATGGCATAAAAAAGTCAACTAAATTATTTTTTTTTGTTAATATATGTTGAATTATATGTTAAATTACGATTAACATATTTAGAAATATAAATTTAGCTGAACAAAGTTGTTATTTTAAATTTTTCTTTATAAAAATTAAGAAATTTATAAAAACATTGGCTTAAAAAAAAACAAATAAATTATTTTTTTTGTTGATATATGTTGAATTATATGTTAAATTACGATTAACATATTTAGAAATATAAATTTAGCTGAATAAAGTTGTTATTTTAAATTTTTCTTTATAAGAATTAAGAAATTTATAAAAAAATTGGCTTAAAAAAGTCAACTAAATTATGTTTTTTTTTGTTAAATATATGTTGAATTATATGTTAAATTACGATTAACATATTTAGAAATATAAATTTAGCTGAATAAAGTTAGTTGACTTTTATGCCAATTTTGTATTTTAACATATAATTCAACATATATTTATTCAACAATTTTCTTTTTTAACATATAATTCAACATATATTTAACAAAAAAAAAACATAATTTGGTTGACTTTTTTATACCAATTTGTTTCTAATTTTCTTAATTCTTATAAAGAAAAATTTAAAATAAAAATTGGCATAAAAGTCAACTAAATTATGTTTTTTTTTTTTTTAAATATATGTTTAATTATATGTTAAATTACGGTTAACATATTTAGAAATATAAATTTAGCTGAATAAAGTTGTTATTTTAAATTTTTCTTTATAAAAATTAAGAAATTTATAAAAACATTGGCTTAAAAAAGTCAACTAAATTATGTTTTTTTTTGTTAAATATATGTTGAATTATATGTTAAATTACGATTAACATATTTAGAAATATAAATTTAGCTGAATAAAGTTTTTATTTTAAATTTTTCTTTATAAGAATTAAAAATTTTTAAAAAAAATTGGCATAAAAAAGTCAACCAAATTATGTTTTTTTTGTGAAATATATGTTCAATTATATGTTAAATTACGATTAACATATTTAGAAATATAAATTTAGCTGAATAAAGTTGTTATTTTAAATTTTTCTTTATAAGAATTTAGAAATTTAAAAAAAAAATTGGCATAAAAGTCAACTAAATTATGTTTTTTTTGGTTAAATATATGTTTAATTATATGTTAAATTACGGTTAACATATTTAGAAATATAAATTTAGCTGAATAAAGTTGTTATTTTAAATTTTTCTTTATAAAAATTAATAAATTTATAAAAACATTGGCTTAAAAAAGTCAACCAAATTATGTTTTTTTTTGTTAAATATATGTTGAATTATATGTTAAATTACGATTAACATATTTAGAAATATAAATTTAGCTGAATAAAGTTTTTATTTTAAATTTTTCTTTATAAGAATTAAAAATTTTTAAAAAAAATTGGCATAAAAAAGTCAACCAAATTATGTTTTTTTAATGAAATATATGTTCAATTATATGTTAAATTACGATTAACATATTTAGAAATATAACTTAAGCTGAATAAAGTTGTTATTTTAAATTTTTCTTTATAAGAATTTAGAAATTAAAAAAAAAAAAACTGCCAAGTTGGAAGAGTGCTTCATATCCCCTTTTAGATCAACCGAGGCTTTAATAAAAACAAAGAATTAACTAAAAGTTATAATATTTTATAAAACTACGTGTTTTTCACAATTTAAAAGTAAATATATTTTATGTTCTTATATAAAACTTATTATGTTATTTATATAAAATATATACGAATGGTAAAAATGATCAAATTCTTATCTATATCGAATGGTTGAATTTATGATATAAGACAATATATATATATATATATTGCTTCATATATTGTAAAAATATCTAAATTTGGAAAAATTTTTTTTCGAGATTTTGATTTTTCTGCACGTTTTAGATGTCATGGATTCAGAATCAGCAAAAAAACATCCGTGTCCGTCAAAATTTTTACCCCTTCCCCTTTTATTATGGGTGAGGGGGTAATTTTATGAAAGAGACTGCAGCACCTCAGCGGGGGACTGGATTGAAAAAATGAGAAATTATTTTCTTAAAAATACTATCTTACAACTTGTGCCAAAAATTTATTTCCCTACCTGTAACCCCCATCTAAGCTACATCACTTAGAAATGTTACATTTCAAAATTTATTATATAGTTTATGAAAATTGAATATTTTCCCTTTTCATATGGGTGAGGGGGTATATCTATTAAACAGGATGCTATACCTCGGCGGGGACTGGATTGAAAAAATGAGAAATTGTTTTTTTCAAAAATACACACCTACACCTTCTGTACAAAATTGAGACACGTACCTTCAACCCTCTTCATTTTACTGGGGCAAAAAGTTCGAAATTTATAGAATAAACACATATATATATTACATTCGAGTATTTAGTATAAATATGGTATTACAAATTCGAGTACTTATTTATAAAAACTTGATTGTAATTTTAAATTGTACAACTTTGGGAGTTTTGTAAAAATCATAATTTTTATTTAAATCTTCGTTTTCACTAAATCCTAGGTGGATCAAAAGGTTATATGAAGCACTCTTCCAACTTGGCAGCTTTTTTTTTCGTAGGTAGGTGGGGAAATCTTTTAAAGAAGGGTTCGTTATAACTATATTTCAAAGCTAATATCTAATCTAAGACCTTTGCGAAAAATTTGAATTTCACGAACCACGTAATATATATAAAATTAAAAGTAATAATTTTTTCAAAACTACCAATGTTGTACAATTTGAAATTATTACTAAGTTTCAATAAATAAATACTCGAAATTGTATATCCAATATAATATTAATTTTTTAAATGTCGAAATTTTTATCCCTGTAAAATGAAGAGGGTTGAATGTACAGGTCTCGTTTTTATGTGCAAGGTGTAGAATAGTATTATGAAGAAACCAATTTTTAATTTTTTTGATATAGTCTCCCGCATAGGGTATATTTCTTATTTCATTAATACACCCCCTCCTCTACTTTAATAAAATGGTTGTTTATAATTTTAAGTGATTTCGAAAGGTTTGAAATTATGGTACCTGGCATAGAAGTAAGAAAGTCGTACATAAACTCTGGACCATTTTATAGCCATTTTGAATTTCAAAAATTTTACTTTGAAAATATCGAAATTCAAATATAACTGACATAAAGAGGGTTGACGGGGTGGGACTGATTTTTTTATACAAAGTGTAAAATTTCATTGTTAAAAAAGTATTTTTTCATTTTTTTTAAATTAGCCCCCGCGGAAGGTATGGACCTTGTTTTCTAAATATACCCCCTCCTCCACCAAAAAAGAGCAGCATGTTAAAATTTTGAGTGATTTGGATTACCGCGAACTTATTGCACCCAATTTATAAATTTCAAGTTTATATATAAACTGTGGCTTATTTTATAGTCATTTTAAGTTCCAAAAATTAAATTTTCATAAAATATATAATAAATTTTGAAATGTTGCATTTCTAAGCGATGAAGAATAGAGTGTGTTGCAGGTACGGAAACAAATTTTTCGCATGAGGTCTAAAATAGTATTTAAAAAAAACTTATTTCTTATTTTTTCAATCCAGTTCCCCGAGGAGGTGTTGCATCTTGTTTTATAAATATACCTCCTCGCCTGTATAAAAAGGGAAAGGGGTGAATATTTTGAATGTTTTCGAAAGATACTAACCTATTATATCTAACTTATAAGATAATAGGCCGTATATTAAATGTTTCATAGGCTATGATCATTTTAAATAGTAAAAATACAATTTTTATAGTCCCATAAAAATTCTTTCCCTAGTAAAATGAAGGGGGGTACAGGTATGAGGCTGACTTTTATGTAGAAGGTGTATAATAGTATAATGAAGAAATCTATTTCTCACTTCTTTAATAAACTTCCCCGCTGAGGGGTTGTAACTTGTTTCATATATAAGCCCCTCACCCACATAAAAAAGGCGGGGATTATTTTTTTTTATATGGAATGGAAAGCTACTAACTTGTTATACCTATTTTAAAAGTTATAATGTTTTACGTGAAATGGTACTGGTTTTATGTGCATATCAATTTTCAAAAATTCAATTATAATATTACCATTAAATAAGGGGGCGGGGACCCAGGGCTATAAATTTTTCTTATGTTCTTTGTATGGTGTCTATTCATGAAACTGTGAAACAGAGTAAAGATCCGACTATATTAAGGTGTGTTTTGTGACATGCACAAAATTGTGCATTTTTATCGCTCCATGAAGGGGGTTTGCAGGTATATTATTCGGAAAAGGATACCATAAGCATAAAATTCCTTCCTTAGTTTACCTTTCTGTAAATTTTTGATTCAATTAAATGTGTTTTAGTACTATTTCTAAGCGATTCAAAAACACAATTTTTGTTTTGCGTACGGCGTACGACGTACGGCGTACGGCGGACACGAAATTTTTTTTGCTAATTCTGATTCTCTGACATCTAAAACGTAAGAAAAAATTCAAAATCTCGAAAAAAAATTTTTCGAAATTTGCTCTGCACCACAAAGCTTCATATTATATTTAATATGAAGCAAAATTGGCATAAAAGTCAACTAAATTATGTTTTTTTGGTTAAATATATGTTTAATTATATGTTAAATTACGGTTAACATATTTAGAAATATAAATTTAGCTGAATAAAGTTGTTATTTTAAATTTTTCTTTATAAAAATTAAGAAATTTATAAAAAAATTGGCTTAAAAAAGTCAACTAAATTATGTTTTTTTTTGTTAAATATATGTTGAATTATATGTTAAATTACGATTAACATATTTAGAAATATACATTTAGCTGAATAAAGTTGTTATTTTAAATTTTTCTTTATAAAAATTAAGAAATTTATAAAAAAATTGGCTTAAAAAAGTCAACTAAATTAAGTTTTTTTTGTTAAATATATGTTGAATTATATGTTAAATTACGATTAACATATTTAGAAATGTAAATTTAGCTGAATTAAGTTTTTATTTTAAATTTTTCTTTATAAGACTTAAGAAATTTAAAAAAAAAATTGGAATAAAAGTCAACTAAATTATGTTTTTTTGGTTAAATATATGTTTAATTATATTTTAAATTACGATTAACATATTTAAAAATATAAATTTAGCTGAATAAAGTTGTTATTTTAAATTTTTCTTTATAAAAATTAAGAAATTTATAAAAAAATTGTCTTAAAAAAGTCAACTAAATTATTTTTTTTTGTTAATATATGTTGAATTATATGTAAAATTACGATTAACATATTTAGAAATATAAATTTAGCTGAATAAAGTTGTTATTTTAAATTTTTCTTTATAAGAATTAAGAAATTTATAAAAAAATTGGCATAAAAAAGTCAACTAAATTATTTTTTTTTGTTAATATATGTTGAATTATATGTTAAATTACGATTAACATATTTAGAAATATAAATTTAGCTGAATAAAGTTGTTATTTTAAATTTTTCTTTATAATAATTAAAAATTTTTTTAAAAAAATTGGCATAAAAAAGTCAACCAAATTATGTTTTTTTTTGTTAAATATATGTTTAATTATATGTTAAATTACGGTTAACATATTTAGAAATATAAATTTAGCTGAATAAAGTTGTTATTTTAAATTTTTCTTTATAAAAATTAAGAAATTTATAAAAAAATTGGTTAAAAAAGTCAACTAAATTATGTTTTTTTTTGTTAAATATATGTAGAATTATATGTTAAATTACGATTAACATATTTAGAAATATACATTTAGCTGAATAAAGTTGTTATTTTAAATTTTTCTTTATAAAAATTAAGAAATTTATAAAAAAATTGGCTTAAAAAAGTAAACTAAATTATGTTTTTTTTGTTAAATATATGTTGAATTATATGTTAAATTACGAGTAACATATTTAGAAATATAAATTTAGCTGAATAAAGTTTTTATTTTAAATTTTTCTTTATAAGACTTAAGAAATTTTAAAAAAAAATTGGAATAAAAGTCAACTAAATTATGTTTTTTTGGTTAAATATATGTTGAATTATATGTTAAATTACGATTAACATATTTAAAAATATAAATTTAGCTGAATAAAGTTGTTATTTTAAATTTTTCTTTATAAAAATTAAGAAATTTATAAAAAAATTGGCCAAAAAAGTCAACTAAATTATTTTTTTTTGTTAATATATGTTGAATTATATGTTAAATTACGATTAACATATTTAGAAATATAAATTTAGCTGAATAAAGTTGTTATTTTAAATTTTTTATAATAATTAAAAATTTTTAAAAAAAATTGGCATAAAAAAGTCAACCAAATTATGTTTTTTTTTGTTAAATATATGTTGAATTATATGTTAAATTACGATTAACATATTTAGAAATATAAATTTAGCTGAATAAAGCTGTTATTTTAAATTTTTCTTTATAAGAATTAAGAAATTTATAAAAAAATTGGCATAAAAAAGTCAACTAAATTATTTTTTTTGTTAATATATGTTGAATTATATGTTAAATTACGACTAACATATTTAGAAATATAAATTTAGCTGAATAAAGTTGTTATTTTAAATTTTTCTTTATAAGAATTAAGAAATTTATAACAAAATTGGCATAAAAAAGTCAACTAAATTATTTTTTTTTGTTAATATATGTTGAATTATATGTTAAATTACGATTAACATATTTAGAAATATAAATTTAGCTGAATAAAGTTGTTATTTTAAATTTTTCTTTATAATAATTAAAAAATTAAAAAAAAAGTTGGCATAAAAGTCAACCAAATTATGTTTTTTTTTATTAAATATATGTTGAATTATATGTTAAATTACGATTAACATATTTAGAAATATAAATTTAGCTGAATAAAGTTGTTATTTTAAATTTTTCTTTATAAGAATTAAGAAATTTATAAAAAAATTGGCATAAAAAAGTCAACTAAATTATTTTTTTTTGTTAATATATGTTAAATTACGACTAACATATTTAGAAATATAAATTTAGCTGAATAAAGTTGTTATTTTAAATTTTTCTTTATAAAAATTAAGAAATTTATAAAAAAATTGGCTTAAAAAAGTCAACTAAATTATTTTTTTTTGTTAATATATGTTGAATTATATGTTAAATTACGATTAACATATTTAGAAATATAAATTTAGCTGAATAAAGTTGTTATTTTAAATTTTTCTTTATAAGAATTAAGAAATTTATAAAAAAATTGGCATAAAAAAGTCAACTTAATTATTTTTTTTGTTGATATATGTTGAATTATATGTTAAATTACGATTAACATATTTAGAAATATAAATTTAGCTGAATAAAGTTGTTATTTTAAATTTTTCTTTATAATAATTAAAAATTTTTAAAAAAAATTGGCATAAAAAAGTCAACCAAATTATGTTTTTTTTTGTTAAATATATGTTGAATTATATGTTAAATTACGATTAACATATTTAGAAATATAAATTTAGCTGAATAAAGTTGTTATTTTAAATTTTTCTTTATAAGAATTAAGAAATTTATAAAAAAAATTGGCATAAAAAAGTCAACTAAATTATTTTTTTTGTTAATATATGTTGAATTATATGTTAAATTACGATTAACATATTTAGAAATATAAATTTAGCTGAATAAAGTTGTTATTTTAAATTTTTCTTTATAAGAATTATAAAATTTAAAAAAAAATTGGCATAAAAAAGTCAACCAAATTATGTTTTTTTTTGTGAAATATATGTTGAATTATATGTTAAATTAAGAAATTTATAAAAACATATTTAGAAATATAAATTTAGCTGAATAAAGTTGTTATTTTAAAATTTTCTTTATAAAAATTAAGAAATTTATAAAAAAATTGGCTTAAAAAAGTCAACTTAATTTTTTTTTTTGTTAATATATGTTGAATTATATGTTAAATTACGATTAACATATTTAGAAATATAAATTTAGCTGAATAAAGTTGTTATTTTAAATTTTTCTTTATAATAATTAAAAATTTTTAAAAAAAATTGGCATAAAAAAGTCAACCAAATTATGTTTTTTTTTGTTAAATATATGTTGAATTATATGTTAAATTACGATTAACATATTTAGAAATCTAAATTTAGCTGAATAAAGTTGTTATTTTAAATTTTTCTTTATAAGAATTAAGAAATTTATAAAAAAAATTGGCATAAAAAAGTCAACTTAATTTTTTTTTTTGTTAATATATGTTGAATTATATGTTAAATTACGATTAACATATTTAGAAATATAAATTTAGCTGAATAAAGTTGTTATTTTAAATTTTTCTTTATAATAATTAAAAATTTTTAAAAAAAATTGGCATAAAAAAGTCAACCAAATTATGTTTTTTTTTGTTAAATATATGTTGAATTATATGTTAAATTACGATTAACATATTTAGAAATATAAATTTAGCTGAATAAAGTTGTTATTTTAAATTTTTCTTTATAAGAATTATAAAATTTAAAAAAAAATTGGCATAAAAAAGTCAACCAAATTATGTTTTTTTTTGTGAAATATATGTTGAATTATATGTTAAATTAAGAAATTTATAAAAACATATTTAGAAATATAAATTTAGCTGAATGAAGTTGTTATTTTAAAATTTTCTTTACAAAAATTAAGAAATTTATAAAAAAATTGGCTTAAAAAAGTCAACTAAATTATGTTTTTTTGTGTTAAATATATGTTGAATTATATGTTAAATTACGATTAACATATTTAGAAATATAAATTTAGCTGAATAAAGTTGTTATTTTAAATTTTTCTTTATAAGAATTAAGAAATTTATAACAAAATTGGCATAAAAAAGTCAACTAAATTATTTTTTTTTGTTAATATATGTTGAATTATATGTTAAATTACGATTAACATATTTAGAAATATAAATTTAGCTGATTAAAGTTGTTATTTTAAATTTTTCTTTATAATAATTAAAAAATTAAAAAAAAAGTTGGCATAAAAAAGTCAACCAAATTATGTTTTTTTTTATTAAATATATGTTGAATTATATGTTAAATTACGATTAACATATTTAGAAATATAAATTTAGCTGAATAAAGTTGTTATTTTAAATTTTTCTTTATAAGAATTAAGAAATTTATAAAAAAATTGGCATAAAAAAGTCAACTAAATTATTTTTTTTTGTTAATATATGTTAAATTACGACTAACATATTTAGAAATATAAATTTAGCTGAATAAAGTTGTTATTTTAAATTTTTCTTTATAAAAATTAAGAAATTTATAAAAACATTGGCTTAAAAAAGTCAAATAAATTATTTTTTTTGTTGATATATGTTGAATTATATGTTAAATTACGATTATCATATTTAGAAATATAAATTTAGCTGAATAAAGTTGTTATTTTAAATTTTTCTTTATAAGAATTAAGATATTTATAAAAAAATTGGCTTAAAAAAGTCAACTAAATTATGTTTTTTTTGTTAAATATATGTTGAATTATATGTTAAATTACGATTAACATATTTAGAAATATAAATTTAGCTGAATAAAGTTTTTATTTTAAATTTTTCTTTATAAGAATTAAAATTTTTTTAAAAAAATTGGCATAAAAGTCAACTAAATTATGTTTTTTTGGTTAAATATATGTTTAATTATATGTTAAATTACGATTAACATATTTAGAAATATAAATTTAGCTGAATAAATTTGTTATTTTAAATTTTTCTTTATAAAAATTAAGAAATTTATAAAAAAATTGGCTTAAAAAGTCAACTAAATTATGTTTTTTTTTGTTAAATATATGTTGAATTATATGTTAAATTACGATTAACATATTTAGAAATATAAATTTAGCTGAATAAAGTTTTTATTTTAAATTTTTCTTTATAAGAATTAAATTTTTTTTAAAAAAATTGGCATAAAAGTCAACTAAATTATGTTTTTTTGGTTAAATATATGTTTAATTATATGTTAAATTACGATTAACATATTTAGAAATATAAATTTAGCTGAATAAAGTTAGTTGACTTTTATACCAATTTTTTATTTTAACATATAATTCAACATATATTTATTCAACAATTTTTTTTTTAACATATAATTCAACATATATTTAACAAAAAAAAAACATAATTTGGTTGACTTTTTTATACCAATTTGTTTCTAAATTTCTTAATTCTTATAAATAAAAATTTAAAATAAAAATTGGCATAAAAGTCAACTAAATTATGTTTTTTTGGTTAAATATATGTTTAATTATATGTTAAATTACGATTAACATATTTAGAAATATAAATTTAGCTGAATAAAGTTTTTATTTTAAATTTTTCTTTATAAGAATTAAAATTTTTTTAAAAAAATTGGCATAAAAGTCAACTAAATTATGTTTTTTTGGTTAAATATATGTTTAATTATATGTTAAATTACGATTAACATATTTAGAAATATAAATTTAGCTGAATAAAGTTAGTTGACTTTTATACCAATTTTTTATTTTAACATATAATTCAACATATATTTATTCAACAATTTTTTTTTTAACATATAATTCAACATATATTTAACAAAAAAAAAACATAATTTGGTTGACTTTTTTATACCAATTTGTTTCTAAATTTCTTAATTCTTATAAATTTTTTGGTTAAATTTTTCTTTATAAAAATTAAGAAATTTATAAAAAAATTGGCTTAAAAAAGTCAACTAAATTATGTTTTTTTTTGTTAAATATATGTTGAATTGTATGTTAAATTACGATTAACATATTTAGAAATATAAATTTAGCTGAATAAAGTTTTTATTTAAAATTTTTCTTTATAAGAATTAAAATTTTTTAAAAAAAATTTGCATAAAAGTCAACTAAATTATGTTTTTTTGGTTAAATATATGTTTAATTATATGTTAAATTACGATTAACATATTTAGAAATATAAATTTAGCTGAATAAAGTTGTTATTTTAAATTTTTCTTTATAAGAATTAAAATTTTTTAAAAAAAATTGGCATAAAAGTCAACTAAATTATATTTTTTTGGTTAAATATATGTTTAATTATATGTTAAATTACGATTAACATATTTAGAAATATAAATTTAGCTGAATAAAGTTGTTATTTTAAATATTTCTTTATAAGAATTAAGAAATTTATAAAAAAATTGGCATAAAAAAGTCAACTAAACTATTTTTTTTGTTAATATATGTTGAATTATATATTAAATTACGATTAACATATTTAGAAATATAAATTTAGCTGAATAAAGTTGTTATTTTAAAGTTTTCTTTATAAGAATTAAGAAATTTATAAAAAAATTGGCATAAAAAAGTCAACTAAATTATTTTTTTTTGTTAATATATGTTGAATTATATGTTAAATATATATTTAGAAATATAAATTTAGCTGAATAAAGTTGTTATTTTAAATTTTTCTTTATAAGAATTAAGAAATTTATAAAAAAATTGGCATAAAAAAGTCAACTAAATTATTTTTTTTGTTAATATATGTTGAATTATATGTTAAATTACGATTAACATATTTAGAAATATAAATTTAGCTGAATAAAGTTGTTATTTTAAATTTTTCTTTATAAGAATTAAGAAATTTCTAAAAAAATTGGCATAAAAAAGTCAACTAAATTATTTTTTTTGTTGATATATGTTGAATTATATGTTAAATTACGATTAACATATTTAGAAATATAAATTTAGCTGAATAAAGTTATTATTTTAAATTTTTCTTTATAAGAATTAAGAAATTTATAAAAAAATTGGCTTAAAAAAGTCAACTAAATTTTTTTTTTTTTTGTTAAATATATGTTGAATTATATGTTAAATTACGATTAACATATTTAGAAATATAAATTTAGCTGAATAAAGTTGTTATTTTAAATTTTTCTTTATAAAAATTAAAAAATTTTAAAAAAAATTGGCATAAAAAAGTTAACCAAATTATGTTTTTTTTGTTAAATAAATGTAATTATATGTTAAATTACGATTAACATATTTAGAAATATAAATTTAGCTGAATAAAGTTGTTATTTTAAATTTTTCTTTATAAGAATTAAGAAATTTATAAAAAAATTGGCATAAAAAAGTCAACTTAATTATTTTTTTTGTTAATATATGTTGAATTATATGTTAAATTACGATTAACATATTTAGAAATATAAATTTAGCTGAATAAAGTTGTTATTTTAAATTTTTCTTTATAAGAATAAAGAAATTTATAAAAAAATTGGCATAAAAAAGTCAACTTAATTATTTTTTTTGTTAATATATGTTGAATTATATGTTAAATTACGATTAACATATTTAGAAATATAAATTTAGCTGAATAAAGTTGTTATTTTAAATTTTTCTTTATAAGAATTAAAAAATTTTACAAAAAATTGGCATAAAAAAGTCAACCAAATTATGTTTTTTTTTGTTAAATAAATGTAATTATATGTTAACTTACGATTAACATATTTAGAAATATAAATTTAGCTGAATAAAGTTGTTATTTTAAATTTTTCTTTATAAAAATTAAGAAATTTATAAAAACATTGGCTTAAAAAAGTCAACTAAATTATTTTTTTTGTTAATATATGTTGAATTATATGTTAAATTACGATTAACATATTTAGAAATATAAATTTAGCTGAATAAAGTTGTTATTTTAAATTTTTCTTTATAAGAATTAAAATTTTAAAAAAACTTGGCATAAAAAAGTCAACCAAATTATGTTTTTTTTTGTTAAATAAATGTAATTATATGTTAAATTACGATTAACATATTTAGAAATATAAATTTAGCTGAATAAAGTTGTTATTTTAAATTTTTCTTTATAAGAATAAAGAAATTTATAAAAAAATTGGCATAAAAAAGTCAACTTAATTATTTTTTTTGTTAATATATGTTGAATTATATGTTAAATTACGATTAACATATTTAGAAATATAAATTTAGCTGAATAAAGTTGTTATTTTAAATTTTTCTTTATAAGAATTAAAAATTTTTAAAAAAAATTGGCATAAAAGTCAACTAAATTATGTTTTTTTGGTTAAATATATGTTTAATTATATGTTAAATTACGATTAACATATTTAGAAATATAAATTTAGCTGAATAAAGTTGTTATTTTAAATTTTTCTTTATAAAAATTAAGAAATTTATAAAAACACTGGCTTAAAAAAGTCAACTAAATTATGTTTTTTTTGTTAAATATATGTTGAATTATATATGTTAAATTACGATTAACATATTTAGAAATATAAATTTAGCTGAATAAAGTTGTTATTTTAAATTTTTCTTTATAAAAATTAAAAAAATTTAAAAAAAATTGGCATAAAAAAGTTAACCAAATTATGTTTTTTTTGTTAAATAAATTTAATTATATGTTAAATTACGATTAACATATTTAGAAATATAAATTTAGCTGAATAAAGTTGTTATTTTAAATTTTTCTTTATAAAAATTAAGAAATTTATAAAAACATTGGCTGAACAAAGTTGTTATTTTAAATTTTTCTTTATAAGAATTAAAATTTTTTAAAAAAAATTGGCATAAAAGTCAACTAAATTATGTTTTTTTGGTTAAATATATATTTAATTATATGTTAAATTACGATTAACATATTTAGAAATATGAATTTAGCTGAATAAAGTTGTTATTCTAAATTTTTCTTTATAAGAATTAAGAAATTTATAAAAAAATTGGCATAAAAAAGTCAACTAAATTATTTTTTTGTTAATATATGTTGAATTATATGTTAAATTACGATTAACATATTTAGAAATATAAATTTAGCTGAATAAAGTTGTTATTTTAAATATTTCTTTATAAGAATTAAGAAATTTATAAAAAAATTGGCATAAAAAAGTCAACTAAACTATTTTTTTTGTTAATATATGTTGAATTATATATTAAATTACGATTAACATATTTAGAAATATAAATTTAGCTGAATAAAGTTGTTATTTTAAATTTTTCTTTATAAGAATTAAGAAATTTATAAAAAAATTGGCATAAAAAAGTCAACTAAATTATTTTTTTTTGTTAATATATGTTGAATTATATGTTAAATATATATTTAGAAATATAAATTTAGCTGAATAAAGTTGTTATTTTAAATTTTTCTTTATAATAATTAAAAAATTTAAAAAAAAATTGGCATAAAAAAGTCAACCAAATTATGTTTTTTTTTATTAAATATATGTTGAATTATATGTTAAATTACGATTAACTTATTTAGAAATATAAATTTAGCTGAATAAAGTTGTTATTTTAAATTTTTCTTTATAAGAATTAAGAAATTTATAAAAAAATTGGCATAAAAAAGTCAACTAAATTATTTTTTTTTGTTAATATATGTTGAATTATATGTTAAATTACGCTTAACATATTTAGAAATATAAATTTAGCTGAATAAAGTTGTTATTTTAAATTTTTCTTTATAAGAATTAAGAAATTTCTAAAAAAATTGGCATAAAAAAGTCAACTAAATTATTTTTTTTGTTGATATATGTTGAATTATATGTTAAATTACGATTAACATATTTAGAAATATAAATTTAGCTGAATAAAGTTATTATTTTAAATTTTTCTTTATAAGAATTAAGAAATTTATAAAAAAATTGGCTTAAAAAAGTCAACTAAATTGTTTTTTTTTTTGTTAAATATATGTTGAATTATATGTTAAATTACGATTAACATATTTAGAAATATAAATTTAGCTGAATAAAGTTGTTATTTTAAATTTTTCTTTATAAAAATTAAAAAATTTTAAAAAAAATTGGCATAAAAAAGTTAACCAAATTATGTTTTTTTTTGTTAAATAAATGTAATTATATGTTAAATTACGATTAACATATTTAGAAATATAAATTTAGCTGAATAAAGTTGTTATTTTAAATTTTTCTTTATAAGAATTAAGAAATTTATAAAAAAATTGGCATAAAAAAGTCAACTTAATTATTTTTTTTGTTAATATATGTTGAATTATATGTTAAATTACGATTAACATATTTAGAAATATAAATTTAGCTGAATAAAGTTGTTATTTTAAATTTTTCTTTATAAGAATAAAGAAATTTATAAAAAAATTGGCATAAAAAAGTCAACTTAATTATTTTTTTTGTTAATATATGTTGAATTATATGTTAAATTACGATTAACATATTTAGAAATATAAATTTAGCTGAATAAAGTTGTTATTTTAAATTTTTCTTTATAAGAATTAAAAAATTTTACAAAAAATTGGCATAAAAAAGTCAATCAAATTATGTTTTTTTTTGTTAAATAAATGTAATTATATGTTAACTTACGATTAACATATTTAGAAATATAAATTTAGCTGAATAAAGTTGTTATTTTAAATTTTTCTTTATAAAAATTAAGAAATTTATAAAAACATTGGCTTAAAAAAGTCAACTAAATTATTTTTTTTGTTAATATATGTTGAATTATATGTTAAATTACGATTAACATATTTAGAAATATAAATTTAGCTGAATAAAGTTGTTATTTTAAATTTTTCTTTATAAGAATTAAAAAATTTAAAAAAAACTTGGCATAAAAAAGTCAACCAAATTATGTTTTTTTTTGTTAAATAAATGTAATTATATGTTAAATTACGATTAACATATTTAGAAATATAAATTTAGCTGAATAAAGTTGTTATTTTAAATTTTTCTTTATAAGAATAAAGAAATTTATAAAAAAATTGGCATAAAAAAGTCAACTTAATTATTTTTTTTGTTAATATATGTTGAATTATATGTTAAATTACGATTAATATATTTAGAAATATAAATTTAGCTGAATAAAGTTGTTATTTTAAATTTTTCTTTATAAGAATTAAAAATTTTTAAAAAAAATTGGCATAAAAGTCAACTAAATTATGTTTTTTTGGTTAAATATATGTTTAATTATATGTTAAATTACGATTAACATATTTAGAAATATAAATTTAGCTGAATAAAGTTGTTATTTTAAATTTTTCTTTATAAAAATTAAGAAATTTATAAAAACACTGGCTTAAAAAAGTCAACTAAATTATGTTTTTTTTTTGTTAAATATATGTTGAATTATATATGTTAAATTACGATTAACATATTTAGAAATATAAATTTAGCTGAATAAAGTTGTTATTTTAAATTTTTCTTTATAAAAATTAAAAAAATTTAAAAAAAATTGGCATAAAAGTCAACTAAATTATGTTTTTTTGGTTAAATATATATTTAATTATATGTTAAATTACGATTAACATATTTAGAAATATGAATTTAGCTGAATAAAGTTGTTATTCTAAATTTTTCTTTATAAGAATTAAGAAATTTATAAAAAAATTGGCATAAAAAAGTCAACTAAATTATTTTTTTGTTAATATATGTTGAATTATATGTTAAATTACGATTAACATATTTAGAAATATAAATTTAGCTGAATAAAGTTGTTATTTTAAATATTTCTTTATAAGAATTAAGAAATTTATAAAAAAATTGGCATAAAAAAGTCAACTAAACTATTTTTTTTGTTAATATATGTTGAATTATATATTAAATTACGATTAACATATTTAGAAATATAAATTTAGCTGAATAAAGTTGTTATTTTAAATTTTTCTTTATAAGAATTAAGAAATTTATAAAAAAATTGGCATAAAAAAGTCAACTAAATTATTTTTTTTTGTTAATATATGTTGAATTATATGTTAAATATATATTTAGAAATATAAATTTAGCTGAATAAAGTTGTTATTTTAAATTTTTCTTTATAATAATTAAAAAATTTAAAAAAAAATTGGCATAAAAAAGTCAACCAAATTATGTTTTTTTTTATTAAATATATGTTGAATTATATGTTAAATTACGATTAACTTATTTAGAAATATAAATTTAGCTGAATAAAGTTGTTATTTTAAATTTTTCTTTATAAGAATTAAGAAATTTATAAAAAAATTGGCATAAAAAAGTCAACTAAATTATTTTTTTTGTTGATATATGTTGAATTATATGTTAAATTACGATTAACATATTTAGAAATATAAATTTAGCTGAATAAAGTTATTATTTTAAATTTTTCTTTATAAGAATTAAGAAATTTATAAAAAAATTGGCTTAAAAAAGTCAACTAAATTTTTTTTTTTTTTGTTAAATATATGTTGAATTATATGTTAAATTACGATTAACATATTTAGAAATATAAATTTAGCTGAATAAAGTTGTTATTTTAAATTTTTCTTTATAAAAATTAAAAATTTTTAAAAAAAATTGGTATAAAAAAGTTAACCAAATTATGTTTTTTTTGTTAAATAAATGTAATTATATGTTAAATTACGATTAACATATTTAGAAATATAAATTTAGCTGAATAAAGTTGTTATTTTAAATTTTTCTTTATAAGAATTAAGAAATTTATAAAAAAATTGGCATAAAAAAGTCAACTTAATTATTTTTTTTGTTAATATATGTTGAATTATATGTTAAATTACGATTAACATATTTAGAAATATAAATTTAGCTGAATAAAGTTGTTATTTTAAATTTTTCTTTATAAGAATAAAGAAATTTATAAAAAAATTGGCATAAAAAAGTCAACTTAATTATTTTTTTTGTTAATATATGTTGAATTATATGTTAAATTACGATTAACATATTTAGAAATATAAATTTAGCTGAATAAAGTTGTTATTTTAAATTTTTCTTTATAAGAATTAAAATTTTTACAAAAAATTGGCATAAAAAAGTCAACCAAATTATGTTTTTTTTTGTTAAATAAATGTAATTATATGTTAACTTACGATTAACATATTTAGAAATATAAATTTAGCTGAATAAAGTTGTTATTTTAAATTTTTCTTTATAAAAATTAAGAAATTTATAAAAACATTGGCTTAAAAAAGTCAACTAAATTATTTTTTTTGTTAATATATGTTGAATTATATGTTAAATTACGATTAACATATTTAGAAATATAAATTTAGCTGAATAAAGTTGTTATTTTAAATTTTTCATTATAAGAATTAAAAAATTTTAAAAAAACTTGGCATAAAAAAGTCAACCAAATTATGTTTTTTTTTGTTAAATAAATGTAATTATATGTTAAATTACGATTAACATATTTAGAAATATAAATTTAGCTGAATAAAGTTGTTATTTTAAATTTTTCTTTATAAGAATAAAGAAATTTATAAAAAAATTGGCATAAAAAAGTCAACTTAATTATTTTTTTTGTTAATATATGTTGAATTATATGTTAAATTACGATTAACATATTTAGAAATATAAATTTAGCTGAATAAAGTTGTTATTTTAAATTTTTCTTTATAAGAATTAAAATTTTTTAAAAAAAATTGGCATAAAAGTCAACTAAATTATGTTTTTTTGGTTAAATATATGTTTAATTATATGTTAAATTACGATTAACATATTTAGAAATATAAATTTAGCTGAATAAAGTTGTTAGTAGAGTAGCTATGGGAGTTCTGGCTCAATTTTACATGTGTTTTTATATGGGGGTCCAAAAGTACTTTTCATCCATCTCGCTCGCACATTTTGTTGCTATCTCGCTCGCACACAGTTGCAAGCACAGTTAACGCCATACACACATACACACACACACACACCCATAAATATGCACATCCGCTCTCACCAACTCACACAAAACACACTTCATACATTCCAAAATTTATGAAAAGCTCTCTCACACTCTTTTTCCCAAAATTAAATTGACAAAAAGGGGTAATGATTCATGCATTAATCCAGTATTGATCAATTATTTCATATTACATTCCCTTTACATTGCATTAAAAAAAAAATCAACTTTTTTTAAATGATTTCACAATTTTGTAGCATATACATATATATCTAAAATTAAAAAAAACAGGTATATACTCTATAATACGCAGTCGCTAATGAATAAAAGCTCTGTGATTCATTCTAACATAAACAATTTATAAATAGAATGGAAAATGTAATACGACCACGACCGCCAAAAGATGATACAAAGTTAAAAGTTATTTACACATATTCTCTAAAACAAAAATCTCAACTCGTTTTTGTATAGTTTCTGGTTTTTCTTATACTTTAGAAATAAAATAATATCTTTAATTTTTTCATAATTGAAATACGATAGATAATATTTATTCATAATACTTCTTATCGCATTATCAAAAAAAAATATATTGCTTCTTATAGTAATACATGTTATTTTTTTATGTATAAATAAATAAAAGCAATGCAATTCGATTAATTAAAATTTATCAATTATTATATTAGATTACCTATTTATAGCTAGATACACTCACTCCATTTCATATAATATATATAATGTTACATATAATATAAACATATTAAAATGTGACTGAAAAATTCTTCATGTATCAAACATTATTTTATCTTCGAATAGCATTTGACTTTTTTTATCCTAAGAATTTTTTTGCATATACTACTACATACAAATTTAAACACCAACTCACACAAACACACTTACATACATTGCAAAAATTTATGAAAAGCTCTCTCACACTCTTTCCCAAATTAAATTGACAAAGGTCAATGATTCATGCATTAATCCAGTATTGATCAATTATTTCATATAACATTCCCTTTACATTGCATTAAAAAAAAAAATCAACTTTTTTTTAAATGATTTCACAATTTTGTAGCATATACATATATCTAAAATTAAAAAAACAGGTATATACTCTATAATACGCAGTCGCTAATGAATAAAAGCTCTGTGATTCATTCTCACATATACAATTTATAAATAGAATGGAAAATGTAATACGACGACGACCGCCAAAAGATGATACAAAGTTAAAAGTTATTTGCACATATTTTCTAAAACAAAAATCTCAACTCGTTTTTGTATAATTTCTGGTTTTTTTCTACTTTTTGTTTTAAGGGTTTTGGTGTTAAAAGTATGGAAAAGATAAAATCGAAAAGGTAGGGATTATTTACACAATTCTCCAAGTCTAAAATATAAATTTAACTGTAGTGCATGTTTATACCAATAATTTGAATACATTTATTTTTATTTCCAACTATTTTCATTTTTGCTGTTATGTTATAAAATTAAAATTAAGTCACTAAATCATCTGGATCACTATCATCTAAAATAAAAAAATGTATATACAACAAGAGGTAAAAAAGAAACTCATAATATAAAAAAAAAATACTTTTGTTTTTTTAAAAATACAACGTTTTAATATGAAAAATTTAATATGTAATATTATATTAATATTTTTTTTTTACATAATATGCGAATAACTATAAAACTGAAAGTAGAAATTGACCCTCAAATAAATATATGCGGCAAATTTGTTTTTTTTTTTTCAAACTGAAAAAGGAAAAAGTTTTGTGCTGGAAAGTATTCTAGATCTAGCAAATACATATTTAAAAACATATTTTCAATATTATATATATACCTATATAAATATTTAAAAACATATTTTGTATAAGGATATCCCAAAATTTTTGTTTGTTAAGATAACCAAAAGTTCGATAGAAATAAAATATACTTCTTAAGAAGTCATGAAAAAAGTACTGAAAATAGTCTGAAAATAATCTGAAAATTACTATTAAATCACTTAAGAAATAAGTACTGAAAACATCCCTGAATTAACACCTGAAAATTTCTTTATAATAATGAGAGTGTATTGGTAAAAGCCGCTGAAAATCTTCCCGATGCCTTTAAGAGATTCATGCATGAGTTCCTCATTTTTTTCACGACTGAATAAGTTTGTGAAAATGTACTTCCGTTTTTATAGCGATATGTTATTTTTTGTGTATAAATAAAAGCAATGCAATTGGATTAATTAAAATTTATCAATTATTATATTAGATTACCTATATAAATAAAGCTAGATACACTCACTCCATTTCATATAATATATATAATGTTACATATAATATAAACATATTAAAATGTGACAGAAAATTTTTCATGTATCAAACATTATTGTATCTTCGAATAGCATTTGACTTTTTTTATCTTAAGAATTTTTTGCAAATACTACTACATACAAATTTAAATTTTGAATTTTACTTACATTAATTTACAGACAATGACCGTTCACCTTGACCGAATAATCATAATATCTTTATTAGCTATGTTTTTGTTATTTGTTTATATTAAATTATAAAAATCAAAAAAATATTGTCAAATTTCTAGTAATGCTTTATACAAAGTAGGAAAAAGTTTTATTAACTTTAAAATTACAATATATTATTTTTCATATACATATAAAATTATTAATATGTAACAGGTTCTGATTTAATGTGACCTCATTGCCCATTCAATAAATTGTGTTAACAACAAAATGCATATTCCAAGAGAAAATTATGTACTTTATAGAATGATTAAAGGTTTTTACTTGCACTACTACTGAATTAATTTTAAGTAAAGTAAATGTGTAGTGTAAGTTTTGGAGGTTATCAACTTTATCACTTTGAATAGGAATATATAAGTTTTTTGTGTAAAGAATATGATCTTTTGAAGTAATGTTTCACGTCGTTGCTTTGTGATTGATATTCTCAGCACCATGACGCATTTAAGGAAAAAGTATTACCGATGCTTTAAAATTCTTAACCTATCAATATTTAATTTTTACTGGATGTAGAACTTTTTTACTTTAAAAGCTGACTATTGTAGGTTTTAATTTTTATTCAATGGAATTATAAAATGATAAAAGGAAAAAAATGTAAAATTTTACTAATAGATTTATTCAATAATTTATATTAAAATACTGATATTTACATAAAACTTATTTTTTTAATTTTTGATATATTTTAAAGCAAGTTTAATAATAAAAATTCGGAACGATGATTACTAATCTAGTTATTTGAAATTCCTCTTTCAACCGTTTATTATTATAAAAAAAATTAATATAAACTGATATAATAATTTTATCTGCAAGTATATAAGTACATATAATATATTAATGTGTTATTTCTTCTTCAACATTTTTTTTCTTCTTCTGCATTTTTCTATATAAAAATAAAGTAGTTTTCTTGACATGAAAAATAAAAATTGCTTTAAAAAGATTTCCAGTTTGGGTAGTCATTATAAAATATTCATATTTAAATTATGTTTTCAATATTTAGCTTTCTTTATATATTGTGGTAAAACAAACATTCTTTCTCATTTACATTCGATATTTCTTCTTTTTCCAAATATTATATGTAAAATGTTAATTTAAATTTATTTCATTTGATTTCAATTTTCTTTAATTAATTTAATTTTAATTTATGCATTGTTTTTTTTGAAATTTTAAAATATTTTTAGTGGCTATTTTGTACATAAAATCTGCATTGCAATTTTAAATTAATAAAACTCGGCCATATGAAATCAAGAATTGATAATATTTTCTAAATATAACTATTTCAAAACGAGTATATCAAATTTCAAAATTTTAATATAATAAATTAAAACGGATTTCATTAAATCATAATAACGAAAACATTAAAAATTATCAATAGTTTTGTTAACTTTAAAATTACAACATATTATTTTTCATCAATTTCATGCCTTTTTTAAAAATTGTGCTTGATATAAACTAATCATAAAGAATAATCTCTTTATATGAATATTTTCAAGTTCTTGCTAATTGTATCATAATTGTTTCAAAATATTTTTAATAAACTGATTTGTATTTTTATTCTTTGTCCACATTTTGTAAATGTAATGATATAATAAAAATATAATAAATATAATAAATATAAATATATAAATGTGAAACGTTGATTACTATTTACAAAATTAGGTTAATGTTAGTATTTCTTGTTTTCTTTAACGTCATCGACCTGCAGAAAGTAAATAAATATTTATTATTGAAAAATATAACTTGTACTTCATTTCAAGGTGAATATGTGGAAAATTAGTTAAACGTAATGAAACTCGTAATTTTTCAGTATGTATTTTATTATTCATTCTTTTAGATATAGTTTATATTTTTTTATTTTTTTAAATTATATATTTATTTATGGATGTTCCTGTAGATTCTCATGGATGCTATATAATGTGATATACAGATCAATCAGATTTAGTTATAAACTAATTGTTGGTTTGGGCACACAAATTGTTGCATAGTTCTTAATATATTTTAGTATTTTTATTATACTAAAAATAAATAAATAAAAATTATTTACAAAATTTAAAATTATAATATTCAAATATTAGTGATTAACTCTATAACTCTTTATAAATTAGTATATATAAAAAGAAGTGTAATAAAAATAAAAGAAAACGATATATAAATTATAATAACATGGATGCAATAATTCAGAAAGTTAAATTGTCAATTGAGAATGATAAAAACAAATCGCAGAAAGTAGAGCAAAATATTAAGGAGTGTTCAAAAGGTATCAAAACCCTATCCACGATGATGAAAGCTTCAAGAGCTACAGGTGAGCGAAACCGCTTAAGTAATGGTTTATGCTTATTACAAGGATATCGAGCGCAATTGAAGGAGTTGAGATTACAAAAGGGATCAGGATATAAAAAGCCACATCTTAACCGTATCAATTATAAGAGTAACAATGTCAAGTGGGAGGATGTTCAATCAGCTTTTGAAAAGCGCATACGCACTGGGGTGATTATAAATCTTCGCAACAAAGATCCGAAAGACTTTTTAGAAGATTGTACTAATCTATTTCAACGCCGCATTACCAATATATTAAAAAAACATGAATCAATTAAAGTTAATACCATATTTTGCGGAGAATTCAAAATTATAAAACAGGGCCAGGAAGTTTTTGAATTAAAATATATGAATACTAAAAATTTCCCCATTTACAAAAATACCAATATTAATGAATGGTTTTCGGATTTTGTTAAGAATCCCATCTTAAAAGATTTAGAAGAATTTCAAGAAAAAGATAGTGGTTGGGCATTATCATCAATCATCAACTTAGGCGTTAATATAAACAAATTTACACCTCAGTTGGGATCAACATACATTGAACTTCCGAAGCAAATCAGAGATAAAAAAGCTTGCATCAATGTACAAAATAGTGATGATGCATGTTTTGCTTGGGCTGTGTTATCAGCTATACACCCAGCGACCGAAAATCCTTGCCGTACAACAAGCTACCCTCACTATTCAAATATACTAAATTTAACTAACATCCAATTCCCAATGACTATTAAGCAAATACCAAGATTTGAAAAGCTGAATAATATCTCAATCAATGTTTACATTTTGAAGTATATAAAAAAAGAGTATTTTATAACTCTACCAACATACTTGACAAATGAGAAGCTTAATCAACATGTGAACCTTCTATTGATCCAGGATGATTATTACAACAACAATGATGACGGTGAAGAAAATGAAACTACGACTGCACCTACAAAATACCACTATGCTTGGATTAAAAATCTATCGCGTCTTTTATCATCACAACTTTCCAAACATAAAGGTCAAAAAAATTTTTGCGATCGTTGTCTTCATTATTTCTATAGTAGCAATGGTTTGAAAAAACATATGGAAGATTGTAAGATCCTGAATAATTGTAAAATTCGTTTACCTGCAAAAGAGCAATCAACATTAGAATTTAAGAATTTTAAAAATAAGATTGAATCACCTTTTATTATTTATGCTGATTTAGAATGTTTATTACAACAAGTAAGTGATGGAAATAAGTATCAAAATCATGTTCCATGCAATATAGGTTATTATGTCAAATGCTCATATGACTCTACGTTATCGTTTTATAAACATTACCGTGGTGAGGACTGTTTAGATTGGTTTGTTCGCGAATTACTACAGTTTGCTGAAGATGTAGAAACGGTTTTTATTTGTGATCTACCCATAGACCAGCTAACTAGCGAACAAATTAAGGAATTTAAATCTGCTTCACTCTGTCATATATGTGAAAACCCGTTTAGTGATAATGATAAAAAAGTACACGATCACTGTCACTTAACCGGCAAGTATCGCGGTCCGGCACATGAGGCTTGTAACATTAATTTTAAAGATACTCATACCGTTCCCATAGTTTTTCACAATTTAAGCGGATATGATTCACATTTTATTATTAAAAACTTAGCATCGAATTTAGAAGGCAGTATTAATTTATTACCTATTAATAAGGAACGATATATTTCATTCACAAAACACTTAGATGATTGTTTAATTAAATATCGTTTCATAGACTCCTATCGTTTTATGGCTTGTGGTCTTGATACTTTAACCTCTTATTTAACTTCATTCCCCATTTTAAAATCAGAATTTCAAAATCTGTCTGAAGAAAAATTTGAGTTACTAACCCGTAAAGGTGTATATCCATATGACTACTTTGATATTTCAGAAAAATTTTCTGAAAATTATTTACCATCTATTGATAAATTTTACAATAAATTAAATGACTCAGATATATCTCCAGAAGATTATTTACATGCGCAAAAAATTTGGACTGAATTGCGTATACAAAATTTAGGTGAATATTCTGATTTATATTTAAAGACTGATGTTCTTCTCTTGGCAGATATTTTCGAACAATTTCGGGCGAGTTGTCAACAAACATATGGGCTTGACCCCGCACATTATTATACACTTCCAGGATTTACATGGGATGCAATGCTTAAGCACACACAGATTAAGTTAGAGCTATTGACCGATATTGATATGCTTATGTTCATTGAGCGAGGTATTCGAGGGGGTCTTAGTCAATGTTCAAAGCGCTATTCCAAAGCCAACAATATGTACATAGCAAATAATGACCCTTCGGAACCTTCAAAATTTCTAATATATAACGATATTAATAATCAGTACGGTTGGGCAATGTCTCAACCCCTACCATATAGCGGTTTCAAGTGGGTGGAAGAGCCACAAAATTTTAATGTTTTAAACATAAAAGATGACTCATCTTTGGGATATATATTAGAGGTTGATTTAGAATATCCAGAAGAACTCCATAATCTTCATAAAGATCTGCCATTTTGTACAGAACATAGCTGTGCCCCAGGATCTAAACAAAAAAAACTTATGGCTACTCTATATAATAAGAAAAAATATATTATTCACAACCGCAATTTAAAACAAGCTCTCAATAATAGGCTAAAAGTCACCCAAATCCATAGAATTCTCCAGTTTAATCAATCATGTTGGCTTAAAACGTACATAGATTTAAATACAAGACTTCGAACACTAGCAAAAAATGACTTTGAGAAAAATTTGTTTAAACTTATGAATAATGCCGTCTTCGGTAAAACTATGGAAAATGTTCGGAAACATAGCATTGTTAAATTGGTGACAAAATGGTTTGGCAGGTATGGTGCTGAAGCTCTTATTTCCAAACCTGAATTTAAAGCCGCAACTATTTTCAATGAAAATCTAATCGCTATAGAACTAAATAAAACTGAAATATATTTTAATAAACCAATTTATGTGGGTATGTGCATCCTCGACTTGGCTAAAACAACAATATATGATTTTCATTATGATTATATGCTCCCTCAATTTGGTTCTAATTGTAGTCTTTGCTATACTGATACAGATTCTCTTATTTATGAAGTAACTTGCTCTGATCTCTACGAAACTATTAAACTTGATTGCCACACTTACTTTGATACTAGCGACTATCCTCTTAATAATAAGTGGAATATTCCCCTCGTGAATAAAAAAGTTTTGGGTCTCATGAAAGATGAAAATAACGGTCGTATTATGACTGAGTTTGTCGGTTTAAGATCTAAAATGTATGCTATTCAAGTAGAAGATAAAGATCAAATTAAAAAATCTAAGGGTATAAAGAGAAATATTGTAAAAAATAGAATAACTTTTAGCGACTACGTTGAATGTTTAAATAATAATATTGAAAAAATAGTTTCTCAAAATTTGATTCGGAGTCAGCAACATCATGTAAGCAGTATTACTCAAACAAAAGTTGCCCTTAGTCCCCATGATGATAAAAGATATTTAATAAGAAATTCGTATGAAACTTTACCGTGGGGTCATTATAGTATAATGGATATTGATTAAATTTAAATAATATAATAGGCTTATATCCATATAAATAAATATATGAAAAAATAAATGTAATTACTATTAAGCATTTTGAAAATATTGCAAATAAAAATTAAAGATTTTTTAAAAAATTGTATTTTGTTTTTTATTTTTCTTAGCTCATTTTAACAAAATCCATCCGTTTGATATAATACAAATGGTAAATGTAAAATTTTTGTTTTGCTATTTGTTTTCATATTCATAACACATAAAATTTGCATCAATGAATTTCAGAATTTTACACTCTAACTACTACTTACTAAAGTATGTTTTGAACTTCAATTATTAAACTGGCTATTTTTACAACTTTTTTTAAATAGATACTTTTGAATTTTTTTATTGGAGTAATAATAATAATAATAACAACGTGTTTTTTATTTAATAATTTTTTAAATGTAATTTATTATTATCAATTTTTGGTTTTTCATATACAATAAAAATTAAAATTTGTATTATAAATATTACTTCTCGTGCATTTAAAAAGATATTACATAATTTTAAGAGTGAAAATTAATAAAAAAGGGATTCAAAAATTTCTTCATCATATTATTATGTTGTAAAAATTAATTTTTTATATCTAGTACCATAAAAAGTTAATAACATATTTACTTATATGAATAATTATGTTGTGCATATACATATGTATATAAAAATATATTTTTTACAAGTTTCATTTTTTAAAAATTTTTTTTCATTATTGAGTCTTACTTTTTCGGTATTGATATAAATATAAACTGCTAACAACAAATTTTTTTCTCAATTTATAATAAGTCTGATTTATTTACCCATGAATTGTGATTTTCTGGAAAGCCAAGCCATTTCACAAAAACTTTATCATTTTTAATTTTTACAATTTTTTCTACTAAATATACATCTTGATGTTTAGCTTTTATTAATTCCTCTTCATAAAAACCTCCTGCAATGAGGTGACCTTGATAATCTTGTAGTATATATGTTGTAGGATTGGTAATTTGAATCTTTTGTATTTTAAATATTTCAGTTGTCCAATTGGGCGTGTAACCTTTCTCAAATACATGTTTGAACTTGCTTATTCGAACTGAATCGCCAATTCTGAATTTTGCAGGTGCAGCAATTTTAATATGATTATATGTTGTGGAGAGCAATTGATTAGAATTTTGTTTATTAATTTCCGATGGTCGTTTGCGAATAGTGGAATGAACCGTATTATTATAATCATTTACAAGATTCTGTATTATATCAAGCCATTTATAATTACCATTAAAGCTGAATTCTTTCCACATCTTTTCTTTTAATGTTCTATTAAAACGTTCAACAATTGAGGCCTTCAAGTAGCTAAATGTTGAGTAATGATTGATATGATATTTTTTCATCAAATTTGTAAAAGTCTTATTGAAGAATTCTTTACCATTATCAGTTTGCAAATTTTTTGGATATCTTTTGGATTTTATAAAAATGGATTGCATTGCCGAAGCAACATTTTCTGCAGTTTTATTTTTAATTGCAACAGCCCAAGCATATTTTGAAAAAGTATCAATAACAGTTAACAGAAATCTAAATCCTTTATTTTGTTTAGCATATGCTCCCATTTCCACCAAATCAGCTTGCCAAAGATCGTCAAATCCTCTAATGATGACTCTACGTCTCTTAAAATTCCTACGAGCTCGTTTGTGGAGCTCTTCAACAACTTGTCTTTTACTCATGTTAAATTAAAATGATTCACTTAATTGTATAATGGGCTATTTATATATTATCATAATCATTAAATATTTAACATATATATAATTCACAAATTAATATTAGAATCCAAAATGATATATTTATTAGTTTTAAAATTATGTAATGTCTTTTTTAAAAATGCAAGAGAAGTAATATTTATAAATTGAAAAATAATTTGTTGTTATCAGTTTATATTTATATCAATACCGAAAAAGTAAGATTCAATAATGAAAAAAAAAACGATTTTAAAAATGAAACTTGTAAAAAAATATATATGATATACATACATACTATATTAAAAAATGAATTCAAAGTTAATATATATTTAAACATGAACAACTTTGACTTTCAAAATAAAACTGATAATATTATTATAGAATCATCATATCACATGTCCTCTGTTAAACAGAAATAACTGCAGATTGTTCGCATATATATATATATATATATATATATATATAAGCTCACACATTGTGACGATAATGTATATTTCCGATATTTACGAATTAAATGTTTTACAAATTTGTTTTGTGAAACTTCTATAATGACTCCTCTAACTAGCGCACTTTGTTTTTGATATGCACATACATACTACCTTTTTCCATGCAAATTAAACTATAAAAAGTTTATATACTTATGTATAAAATCAAAAAAATTTTTATTTATGCGAATATTGTAATAATTTGGTCAATGTATTGTTGAATATATATATACCATGCAATGTATATACACAACATAATTATTCATATAAGTAAATATATTTTTAACTTTATATGTTACTAGATATGAAAAAAAACATTTTTACAACATAATAATATGATGAAGAAATTTTTGAGTCCGTTTTTATTAGTTTTCACTCTTTCAAAAATTTAGAATTTATGAATACGGTACAATATAAGAAAGTATATTTATAAAAGCAAGATAATATAATATATTAGAATTTATAAGTACCATTATTATTAATAAAGTGAAATATTAATTGCATGAAGTCAACATTAGTTTAAGCTAATATCAAGCACAATTTTTAAAAAAGACGTGAAATCGATGAAAAATAATATATTGTAATTTTAAAGTTAACAAAACTTTTTCCTACTTTGTATAAAGCATTACTAGAAATTTGACAATATTTTTTTGATTTTTATAATTTAATACAAACAAATAACAAAAACATAGCTAATAAAGATATTATGATTATTCGGTCAAGGTGAACGGTCATTGTCTGTAAATTAATGTAAGTAAAATTCAAAATTTAAATTTGTATGTAGTAGTATTTGCAAAAAATTCTTAGGATAAAAAAAGTCAAATGCTATTCGAAGATAAAATAATGTTTGATACATGAAAAATTTTTCTGTCACATTTTAATATGCTTATATTATATGTAACATTATATATATTATATGAAATGGAGTGAGTGTATCTAGCTATAAATAGGTAATCTAATATAATAATTGATAAATTTTAATTAATCCAATTGCATTGCTTTTATTTATACACAAAAAATAACATATCGCTATAAAAACGGAAGTACATTTTCACCAACTTATTCAGTCGTGAAAAAAATGAGGAACTCATGCATGAATTTCTTAAAGGCATCGGGAAGATTTTCAGCGGCTTTTACCAATACACTCTCATTATTATAAAGAAATTTTCAGGTGTTAATTCAGAGATGTTTTCAGTACTTATTTCTTAAGTGATTTAATAGTAATTTTCAGATTATTTTCAGACTATTTTCAGTACTTTTTTCATGACTTCTTAAGAAGTATATTTTATTTCTATCGAACTTTTGGTTATCTTAACAAACAAAAATTTTGGGATATCCTTATACAAAATATGTTTTTAAATATTTATATATATATATAATATTGAAAATATGTTTTTAAATATGTATTTGCTAGATCTAGAATACTTTCCAGCACAAAACTTTTTCCTTTTTCAGTTTGAAAAAAAAAAAACAAATTTGCCGCATGTATTTATTTGAGGGTCAATTTCTACTTTCAGTTTTATAGTTATTCGCATATTATGTAAAAAAAAAATATTAATATAATATTACATATTAAATTTTTCATATTAAAACGTTGTATTTTTAAAAAAACAAAAGTATTTTTTTTTATATTATGAGTTTCTTTTTTACCTCTTGTTGTATATACATTTTTTTATTTTAGATGATAGTGATCCAGATGATTTAGTGACTTAATTTTAATTTTATAACATAACAGCAAAAATGAAAATAGTTGGAAATAAAAATAAATGTATTCAAATTATTGGTATAAACATGCACTACAGTTAAATTTATATTTTAGACTTGGAGAATTGTGTAAATAATCCCTACCTTTTCGATTTTATCTTTTCCATACTTTTAACACCAAAACCCTTAAAACAAAAAGTAGAAAAAAACCAGAAATTATACAAAAACGAGTTGAGATTTTTGTTTTAGAAAATATGTGCAAATAACTTTTAACTTTGTATCATCTTTTGGCGGTCGTCGTCGTATTACATTTTCCATTCTATTTATAAATTGTATATGTGAGAATGAATCACAGAGCTTTTATTCATTAGCGACTGCGTATTATAGAGTATATACCTGTTTTTTTTAATTTTAGATATATGTATATGCTACAAAATTGTGAAATCATTTAAAAAAAAGTTGATTTTTTTTTTTTAATGCAATGTAAAGGGAATGTAATATGAAATAATTGATCAATACTGGATTAATGCATGAATCATTGACCTTTGTCAATTTAATTTGGGAAAGAGTGTGAGAGAGCTTTTCATAAATTTTTGCAATGTATGTAAGTGTGTTTGTGTGAGTTGGTGTTTAAATTTGTATGTAGTAGTATATGCAAAAAAATTCTTAGGATAAAAAAAGTCAAATGCTATTCGAAGATAAAATAATGTTTGATACATGAAGAATTTTTCAGTCACATTTTAATATGTTTATATTATATGAAACATTATATATATTATATGAAATGGAGTGAGTGTATCTAGCTATAAATAGGTAATCTAATATAATAATTGATAAATTTTAATTAATCGAATTGCATTGCTTTTATTTATTTATACACAAAAAAATAACATGTATTACTATAAGAAGCAATATATTTTTTTTTGATAATGCGATAAGAAGTATTATGAATAAATATTATCTATCGTATTTCAATTATGAAAAAATTAAAGATATTATTTTATTTCTAAAGTATAAGAAAAACCAGAAAGTATACAAAAACGAGTTGAGATTTTTGTTTTAGAGAATATGTGTAAATAACGTTTAACTTTGTATCATCTTTTGGCGGTCGTGGTCGTATTACATTTTCCATTCTATTTATAAATTGTATATGTGAGAATGAATCACAGAGCTTTTATTCATTAGCGACTGCGTATTATAGAGTATATACCTGTTTTTTTTAATTTTAGATATATATGTATATGCTACAAAATTGTGAAATCATTTAAAAAAAGTTGATTTTTTTTTTAATGCAATGTAAAGGGAATGTAATATGAAATAATTGATCAATACTGGATTAATGCATGAATCATTACCCCTTTTTGTCAATTTAATTTTGGGAAAAAGAGTGTGAGAGAGCTTTTCATAAATTTTGGAATGTATGAAGTGTGTTTTGTGTGAGTTGGTGAGAGCGGATGTGCATATTTATGGGTGTGTGTGTGTGTGTGTGTGTGTATGGCGTTAACTGTGCTTGCAACTGTGTGCGAGCGAGATAGCAACAAAATGTGCGAGCGAGATGGATGAAAAGTACTTTTGGACCCCCATATAAAAACACATGTAAAATTGAGCCAGAACTCCCATAGCTACTCTACTGTTGTTATTTTAAATTTTTCTTTATAAAAATTAAGAAATTTATAAAAACACTGGCTTAAAAAAGTCAACTAAATTATGTTTTTTTTTGTTAAATATATGTTGAATTATATATGTTAAATTACGATTAACATATTTAGAAATATAAATTTAGCTGAATAAAGTTGTTATTTTAAATTTTTCTTTATAAAAATTAAAAAAATTTAAAAAAAATTGGCATAAAAAAGTTAACCAAATTATGTTTTTTTTGTTAAATAAATTTAATTATATGTTAAATTACGATTAACATATTTAGAAATATAAATTTAGCTGAATAAAGTTGTTATTTTAAATTTTTCTTTATAAAAATTAAGAAATTTATAAAAACATTGGCTTAAAAAAGTCAATTAAATTATGTTTTTTTTGTTAAATATATGTTGAATTATATGTTAAATTACGATTAACATATTTAGAAATATAAATTTAGCTGAATAAAGTTGTTATTTTAAATTTTTCTTTATAAGAATTAAATTTTTTTTAAAAAAATTGGCATAAAAGTCAACTAAATTATGTTTTTTTGGTTAAATATATGTTTAATTATATGTTAAATAACGATTAACATATTTAGAAATATAAATTTAGCTGAATAAAGTTGTTATTTTAAATTTTTCTTTATAAGAATTAAAAATTTTAAAAAAAATTGGCATAAAAAAGTCAACCAAATTATGTTTCTTTTTGTTAAATAAATGTAATTATATGTTAAATTACGATTAACATATTTAGAAATATGAATTTAGCTGAATAAAGTTGTTATTTTAAATTTTTCTTTATAAGAATTTAGAAATTTATAAAAAAATTGGCATAACAAAGTCAACTAAATTATTTTTTTGTTAATATATGTTGAATTATATGTTAAATTACGATTAACATATTTAGAAATATAAATTTAGCTGAATAAAGTTGTTATTTTAAATATTTCTTTATAAGAATTAAGAAATTTATAAACTAAACTATTTTTTTTGTTAATATATGTTGAATTATATGTTAAATTACGATTAACATATTTAGAAATATAAATTTAGCTGAATAAAGTTGTTATTTTAAATTTTTCTTTATAAGAATTAAGAAATTTCTAAAAAAATTGGCATAAAAAAGTCAACTAAATTATTTTTTTTGTTGATATATGTTGAATTATATGTTAAATTACGATTAACATATTTAGAAATATAAATTTAGCTGAATAAAGTTATTATTTTAAATTTTTCTTTATAAGAATTAAGAAATTTATAAAAAAATTGGCTTAAAAAAGTCAACTAAATTTTTTTTTTTTTTGTTAAATATATGTTGAATTATATGTTAAATTACGATTAACATATTTAGAAATATAAATTTAGCTGAATAAAGTTGTTATTTTAAATTTTTCTTTATAAAAATTAAAAAATTTAAAAAAAAATTGGCATAAAAAAGTTAACCAAATTATGTTTTTTTTGTTAAATAAATGTAATTATATGTTAAATTACGATTAACATATTTAGAAATATAAATTTAGCTGAATAAAGTTGTTATTTTAAATTTTTCTTTATAAGAATTAAGAAATTTATAAAAAAATTGGCATAAAAAAGTCAACTTAATTATTTTTTTTGTTAATATATGTTGAATTATATGTTAAATTACGATTAACATATTTAGAAATATAAATTTAGCTGAATAAAGTTGTTATTTTAAATTTTTCTTTATAAGAATAAAGAAATTTATAAAAAAATTGGCATAAAAAAGTCAACTTAATTATTTTTTTTGTTAATATATGTTGAATTATATGTTAAATTACGATTAACATATTTAGAAATATAAATTTAGCTGAATAAAGTTGTTATTTTAAATTTTTCTTTATAAGAATTAAAAAATTTTACAAAAAATTGGCATAAAAATTCAACCAAATTATGTTTTTTTTTGTTAAATAAATGTAATTATATGTTAACTTACGATTAACATATTTAGAAATATAAATTTAGCTGAATAAAGTTGTTATTTTAAATTTTTCTTTATAAGAATTAAAAATTTATAAAAACATTGGCTTAAAAAAGTCAACTAAATTATGTTTTTTTGGTTAAATATATGTTTAATTATATGTTAAATTACGATTAACATATTTAGAAATATAAATTTAGCTGAATAAAGTTGTTATTTTAAATTTTTCTTTATAAGAATTAAAAAATTTTAAAAAAAATTGGCATAAAAAAGTCAACCAAATTATGTTTTTTTTTGTTAAATAAATGTAATTATATGTTAAATTACGATTAACATATTTAGAAATATAAATTTAGCTGAATAAAGTTGTTATTTTAAATTTTTCTTTATAAGAATAAAGAAATTTATAACAAAATTGGCATAAAAAAGTCAACTTAATTATTTTTTTTGTTAATATATGTTGAATTATATGTTAAATTACGATTAACATATTTAGAAATATAAATTTAGCTGAATAAAGTTGTTATTTCAAATTTTTCTTTATAAGAATTAAAAATTTTTAAAAAAAATTGGCATAAAAGTCAACTAAATTATGTTTTTTTGGTTAAATATATGTTTAATTATATGTTAAATTACGATTAACATATTTAGAAATATAAATTTAGCTGAATAAAGTTGTTATTTTAAATTTTTCTTTATAAAAATTAAGAAATTTATAAAAACACTGGCTTAAAAAAGTCAACTAAATTATGTTTTTTTTTGTTAAATATATGTTGAATTATATATGTTAAATTACGATTAACATATTTAGAAATATAAATTTAGCTGAATAAAGTTGTTATTTTAAATTTTTCTTTATAAGAATTAAAAAATTTTAAAAAAAATTGGCATAAAAAAGTTAACCAAATTATGTTTTTTTTGTTAAATAAATTTAATTATATGTTAAATTACGATTAACATATTTAGAAATATAAATTTAGCTGAATAAAGTTGTTATTTTAAATTTTTCTTTATAAAAATTAAGAAATTTATAAAAACATTGGCTTAAAAAAGTCAACTAAATTATGTTTTTTTTGTTAAATATATGTTGAATTATATGTTAAATTACGATTAACATATTTAGAAATATAAATTTAGCTGAATAAAGTTGTTATTTTAAATTTTTCTTTATAAGAATTAAAATTTTTTAAAAAAAATTGGCATAAAAGTCAACTAAATTATGTTTTTTTGGTTAAATATATGTTTAATTATATGTTAAATAACGATTAACATATTTAGAAATATAAATTTAGCTGAATAAAGTTGTTATTTTAAATTTTTCTTTATAAAAATTAAGAAATTTATAAAAAAATTGGCTTAAAAAAGTCAACTAAATTATGTTTTTTTTGTTAAATATATGTTGAATTATATGTTAAAGTACGATTAACATATTTAGAAATATAAATTTAGCTGAATAAAGTTGTTATTTTAAATTTTTCTTTATAAGAATTAAAAATTTAAAAAAAAAATTGGCATAAAAGTCAACTAAATTATGGTTTTTTGGTTAAATATATGTTTAATTATATGTTAAATTACGATTAACATATTTAGAAATATAAATTTAGCTGAATAAAGTTGTTATTTTAAATTTTTCTTTATAAGAATTAAAAATTTTAAAAAAAATTGGCATAAAAAAGTCAACCAAATTATGTTTCTTTTTGTTAAATAAATGTAATTATATGTTAAATTACGATTAACATATTTAGAAATATAAATTTAGCTGAATAAAGTTGTTATTTTAAATTTTTCTTTATAAGAATAAAGAAATTTATAACAAAATTGGCATAAAAAAGTTAACTTAATTATTTTTTTTTGTTAATATATGTTGAATTATATGTTAAATTACGATTAACATATTTAGAAATATAAATTTAGCTGAATAAAGTTGTTATTTTAAATTTTTCTTTATAAGAATTAAAAATTTTTAAAAAAAATTGGCATAAAAGTCAACTAAATTATGTTTTTTTGGTTAAATATATGTTTAATTATATGTTAAATTACGATTAACATATTTAGAAATATAAATTTAGCTGAATAAAGTTGTTATTTTAAATTTTTCTTTATAAAAATTAAGAAATTTATAAAAACACTGGCTTAAAAAAGTCAACTAAATTATGTTTTTTTTTGTTAAATATATGTTGAATTATATATGTTAAATTACGATTAACATATTTAGAAATATAAATTTAGCTGAATAAAGTTGTTATTTTAAATTTTTCTTTATAAGAATTAAAAAATTTTAAAAAAAATTGGCATAAAAAAGTTAACCAAATTATGTTTTTTTTGTTAAATAAATTTAATTATATGTTAAATTACGATTAACATATTTAGAAATATAAATTTAGCTGAATAAAGTTGTTATTTTAAATTTTTCTTTATAAAAATTAAGAAATTTATAAAAACATTGGCTTAAAAAAGTCAACTAAATTATGTTTTTTTTGTTAAATATATGTTGAATTATATGTTAAATTACGATTAACATATTTAGAAATATAAATTTAGCTGAATAAAGTTGTTATTTTAAATTTTTCTTTATAAGAATTAAAATTTTTTAAAAAAAATTGGCATAAAAGTCAACTAAATTATGTTTTTTTGGTTAAATATATGTTTAATTATATGTTAAATAACGATTAACATATTTAGAAATATAAATTTAGCTGAATAAAGTTGTTATTTTAAATTTTTCTTTATAAAAATTAAGAAATTTATAAAAAAATTGGCTTAAAAAAGTCAACTAAATTATGTTTTTTTTGTTAAATATATGTTGAATTATATGTTAAAGTACGATTAACATATTTAGAAATATAAATTTAGCTGAATAAAGTTATTATTTTAAATTTTTCTTTATAAGAATTAAAAATTTAAAAAAAAAATTGGCATAAAAGTCAACTAAATTATGTTTTTTTGGTTAAATATATGTTTAATTATATGTTAAATTACGATTAACATATTTAGAAATATAAATTTAGCTGAATAAAGTTGTTATTTTAAATTTTTCTTTATAAGAATTAAAAATTTTAAAAAAAATTGGCATAAAAAAGTCAACCAAATTATGTTTCTTTTTGTTAAATAAATGTAATTATATGTTAAATTACGATTAACATATTTAGAAATATAAATTTAGCTGAATAAAGTTGTTATTTTAAATTTTTCTTTATAAGAATTAAGAAATTTATAAAAAAAATTGGCATAAAAAAGTCAACTAAATTATTTTTTTTTGTTAATATATGTTGAATTATATGTTAAATATATATTTAGAAATATAAATTTAGCTGAATAAAGTTGTTATTTTAAATTTTTATTTATAATAATTAAAAAATTTAAAAAACAATTGGCATAAAAAAGTCAACCAAATTATGTTTTTTTTTATTAAATATATGTTGAATTATATGTTAAATTACGATTAACATATTTAGAAATATAAATTTAGCTGAATAAAGTTGTTATTTTAAATTTTTCTTTATAAGAATTAAGAAATTTATAAAAAAATTGGCATAAAAAAGTCAACTAAATTATTTTTTTTTGTTAATATATGTTGAATTATATGTTAAATTACGATTAACATATTTAGAAATATAAATTTAGCTGAATAAAGTTGTTATTTTAGATTTTTCTTTATAAAAATTAAGAAATTTATAAAAACATTGGCTTAAAAAAGTCAACTAAATTATGTTTTTTTTTGTTAAATATATGTTGAATTATATGTTAAATTACGATTAACATATTTAGAAATATAAATTTAGCTGAATAAAGTTATTATTTTAAATTTTTCTTTATAAGAATTAAGAAATTTATAAAAAAATTGGCTTAAAAAAGTCAACTAAATTATGTTTTTTTTTTGGTTAAATATGTGTTGAATTATATGTTAAATTCCGATTAACATATTTAGAAATATAAATTTAGCTGAATAAAAGTTTGTTGACTTGTATGCCAATTTTTTTTTAACATATAATTCAACATATATTTATTCAACAATTTTTTTTTTAACATATAATTCAACATATATTTAACAAAAAAAAACATAATTTGGTTGACTTTTTTATGCCAATTTTTTTTAAAAATTTTTAATTTTTATAAAGAAAAATTTAAAATAACAACTTTATTCAGCTAAATTTATATTTCTAAATATGTTAATCGTAATTTAACATATAATTCAACATATATTTAACAAAAAAAACATAATTTAGTTGACTTTTTTAAGCCAGTGTTTTTATAAATTTCTTAATTTTTATAAAGAAAAATTTAAAATGCCAACTTTATTCAGCTAAATTTATATTTCTAAATATGTTAATCGTAATTTAACATATAATTCAACATATATTAACAAAAAAAAATAATTTAGTTGACTTTTTTATGCCAATTTTTCTAGAAATTTCTTAGTTCTTATAAAGAAAAATTTAAAATAACAACTTTATTCAGCTAAATTTATATTTCTAAATATGTTAATCGTAATTTAACATATAATTCAACATATATTTAATAAAAAAAAACATAATTTAGTTGACTTTTTTAAGCCAATTTTTTTATAAATTTCTTAATTCTTATAACGAAAAATTTAAAATAAAAATTGGCATAAAAGTCAACTAAATTATGTTTTTTTGGTTAAATATATTTTTAATTATATGTTAAATTACGATTAACATATTTAGAAATATAAATTTAGCTGAATAAAGTTTTTATTTTAAATTTTTCTTTATAAGAATTAAAAATTTTTAAAAAAAATTGGCATAGAAGTCAACTAAATTATGTTTTTTTTTTGGTAAATAAATGTAATTATATGTTAAATTACGTTTAACATATTTAGAAATATAAATTTAGCTGAATAAAGTTGTTATTTTAAATTTTTCTTTATAAGAATTAAAAAATTTTAAAAAAAATTGGCATAAAAAAGTCAACCAAATTATGTTTTTTTTTGTTAAATAAATGTAATTATATGTTAACTTACGATTAACATATTTAGAAATATAAATTTAGCTGAATAAAGTTGTTATTTTAAATTTTTCTTTATAAGAATTAAAAATTTTTAAAAAAAATTGGAATAAAAGTCAACTAAATTATGTTTTTTTGGTTAAATATATGTTTAATTATATGTTAAATTACGATTATCATATTTAGAAATATAAATTTAGCTGAATAAAGTTGTTATTTTAAATTTTTCTTTATAAAAATTAAGAAATTTATAAAAACACTGGCTTAAAAAAGTCAACTAAATTATGTTTTTTTTGTTAAATATATGTTGAATTATATGTTAAATTACGACTAACATATTTAGAAATATAAATTTAGCTGAATAAAGTTGTTATTTTAAATTTTTCTTTATAAAAATTAAAAAATTTTAAAAAAAATTGGCATAAAAAAGTTAACCAAATTATGTTTTTTTTGTTAAATAAATGTAATTATATGTTAAATTACGATTAACATATTTAGAAATATAAATTTAGCTGAATAAAGTTGTTATTTTAAAGTTTTCTTTATAAAAATTAAGAAATTTATAAAAACATTGGCTTAAAAAAGTCAACTAAATTATGTTTTTTTTGTTAAATATATGTTGAATTATATGTTAAATTACGATTAACATATTTAGAAATATAAATTTAGCTGAATAAAGTTGTTATTTTAAATTTTTCTTTATAAGAATTAAAAAATTTTAAAAAAAATAGGAATAAAAAAATCAACCAAATTATGTTTTTTTTTGTTAAATAAATGTAATTATATGCTAAATTACGATTAACATATTTAGAAATATAAATTTACTTGAATAAAGTTGTTATTTTAAATTTTTCTTTATAAGAATTAAGAAATTTATAAAAAAATTGGCATAAAAAAGTCAACTAAATTATTTTTTTTGTTAATATATGTTGAATTATATGTTAAATTACGATTAACATATTTAGAAATATAAATTTAGCTGAATAAAGTTGTTATTTTAAATTTTTCTTTATAAGAATTAAGAAATTTATAAAAAAATTGGCATAAAAAAGTCAACTAAATTATTTTTTTTTGTTAATATATGTTGAATTATATGTTAAATATATATTTAGAAATATAAATTTAGCTGAATAAAGTTGTTATTTTAAATTTTTCTTTATAAGAATTAAGAAATTTATAACAAAATTGGCATAAAAAAGTCAACTAAATTATTTTTTTTTGTTAATATATGTTGAATTTTATGTTAAATTACGATTAACATATTTAGAAATATAAATTTAGCTGAATAAAGTTTTTATTTTAAATTTTTTTTTATAATAATTAAAAAATTTAAAAAAAAATTGGCATAAAAAAGTCAACCAAATTATGTTTTTTTTTTTATAAAATATATGTTGAATTATATGTTAAATTACGATTAACATATTTAGAAATATAAATTTAGCTGAATAACGTTGTTATTTTAAAGTTTTCTTTATAAAAATTAAGAAATTTATAAAAACATTGGCTTAAAAAAGTCAACTAAATTATGTTTTTTTGGTTAAATATATGTTGAATTATATGTTAAATTACGACTAACATATTTAGAAATATAAATTTAGCTGAATAAAGTTGTTATTTTAAATTTTTCTTTATAAAAATTAAAAAATTTTAAAAAAAATTGGCATAAAAAAGTTAACCAAATTATGTTTTTTTTGTTAAATAAATGTAATTATATGCTAAATTACGATTAACATATTTACAAATATAAATTTACTTGAATAAAGTTGTTATTTTAAATTTTTCTTTATAAGAATTAAGAAATTTATAAAAAAATTGGCATAAAAAAGTCAACTAAATTATTTTTTTTGTTAATATATGTTGAATTATATGTTAAATTACGATTAACATATTTAGAAATATAAATTTAGCTGAATAAAGTTGTTATTTTAAATTTTTCTTTATAAGAATTAAGAAATTTATAAAAAAATTGGCATAAAAAAGTCAACTAAATTATTTTTTTTTGTTAATATATGTTGAATTATATGTTAAATATATATTTAGAAATATAAATTTAGCTGAATAAAGTTGTTATTTTAAATTTTTCTTTATAAGAATTAAGAAATTTATAACAAAATTGGCATAAAAAAGTCAACTAAATTATTTTTTTTTGTTAATATATGTTGAATTTTATGTTAAATTACGATTAACATATTTAGAAATATTAATTTAGCTGAATAAAGTTTTTATTTTAAATTTTTTTTTATAATAATTAAAAAATTTAAAAAAAAATTGGCATAAAAAAGTCAACCAAATTATGTTTTTTTTTTTATAAAATATATGTTGAATTATATGTTAAATTACGATTAACATATTTAGAAATATAAATTTAGCTGAATAAAGTTGTTATTTTAAATTTTTCTTTATAAGAATTAAGAAATTTATAAAAAAATTGGCATAAAAAAGTCAACTAAATTATTTTTTTTTGTTAATATATGTTGAATTATATGTTAATTTACGATTAACATATTTAGAAATATAAATTTAGCTGAATAAAGTTGTTATTTTAAATTTTTCTTTATAAAAATTAAGAAATTTATAAAAACATTGGCTTAAAAAAGTCAACTAAATTATGTTTTTTTTTGTTAAATATATGTTGAATTATATGTTAAATTACGATTAACATATTTAGAAATATAAATTTACTTGAATAAAGTTGTTATTTTAAATTTTTCTTTATAAGAATTAAGAAATTTCTAAAAAAATTGGCATAAAAAAGTCAACTAAATTATATTTTTTGTTGATATATGTTGAATTATATGTTAAATTACGATTAACATATTTAGAAATATAAATTTAGCTGAATAAAGTTATTATTTTAAATTTTTCTTTATAAGAATTAAGAAATTTATAAAAAAATTGGCTTAAAAAAGTCAACTAAATTATGTTTTTTCTTGTTAAATATATGTTGAATTATATGTTAGCTGAATAAAATTGTTATTTTAAATTTTTCTTTATAAAAATTAAGAAATTTATAAAAAAATTGGCTTAAAAAAGTCAACTAAATTATGTTTTGTTTTGTTAAATATATGTTGAATTATATGTTAAATTACGATTAACATATTTAGAAATATAAATTTAGCTGAATAAAGTTGTTATTTTAAATTTTTCTTTATAAAAATTAAGAAATTTATAAAAAAATTGGCAAAAAAAAGTCAACTAAATTATTTTTTTTTTTTAATATATGTTGAATTATATGTTAAATTACGATTAACATATATAGAAATATAAATTTAGCTGAATAAAGTTGTTATTTTAAATTTTTCTTTATAAGAATTAAGAAATTTATAAAAAAATTGGCATAAAAAAGTCAACTAAATTATTTTTTTTTGTTAATATATGTTGAATTATATGTTAAATTACGATTAACATATTTAGAAATATAAATTTAGCTCAATAAAGTTGTTATTTTAAATTTTTCTTTATAAAAATTAAGAAATTTATAAAAAAATTGGCATAAAAAAGTCAACTAAATTATTTTTTTTGTTAATATATGTTGAATTATATGTTAAATTACGATTAACATATTTAGAAATATAAATTTAGCTGAATAAAGTTGTTATTTTAAATTTTTCTTTATAAGAATTAAGAAATTTATAAAAAAATTGGCATAAAAAAGTCAACTAAATTATTTTTTTTTGTTAATATATGTTGAATTATATGTTAAATTACGATTAACATATTTGGAAATATAAATTTTGCTGAATAAAGTTGTTATTTTAAATTTTTCTTTAAAAGAATTAAGAAATTTATAAAAAAATTGGCATAAAAAAGTCAACTAAATTATTTTTTTTTTATAATATATGTTGAATTATATGTTAAATTACGATTAACATATTTAGAAATATAAATTTGCTTGAATAAAGTTGTTATTTTAAATTTTTCTTTATAAGAATTAAGAAATTTCTAAAAAAATTGGCATAAAAAAGTCAACTAAATTATTTTTTTTGTTGATATATGTTGAATTATATGTTAAATTACGATTAACATATTTAGAAATATAAATTTAGCTGAATAAAGTTGTTATTTTAAATTTTTCTTTATAAGAATTAAGAAATTTATAAACAAATTGGCTTAAAAAAGTCAACTAAATTATGTTTTTTTTTGTTAAATATATGTTGAATTATATGTTAAATTACGATTAACATATTTAGAAATATAAATTTAGCTCAATAAAGTTGTTATTTTAAATTTTTCTTTATAAGAATTAAGAAATTTATAAAAAAATTGGCATAAAAAAGTCAACTAAATTATTTTTTTTGTTAATATATGTTGAATTATATGTTAAATTACGATTAACATATTTAGAAATATAAATTTGTCTCAATAAAGTTGTTATTTTAAATTTTTCTTTATAAGAATTAAGAAATTTATAAAAAAATTGGCATAAAAAAGTCAACTAAATTATTTTTTTGTTGATATATGTTGAATTATATGTTAAATAACGATTAACATATTTAGAAATATAAATTTAGCTGAATAAAGTTGTTATTTTAAATTTTTCTTTATAAGAATTAAAAAATTTTAAAAAAAATTGGCATAAAAAAGTCAACCAAATTATGTTTTTTTTTGTTAAATAAATGTAATTATATGTTAAATTACGATTAACATATTTAGAAATATAAATTTAGCTGAATAAAGTTGTTATTTTAAATTTTTCTTTATAAGAATTAAGAAATTTATAAAAAAATTGGCATAAAAAAGTCAACTAAATTATTTTTTTTGTTAATATATGTTGAATTATATGTTAAATTACGAATACATATTTAGAAATATAAATTTAGCTGAATAAAGTTTTTATTTTAAATTTTTCTTTATAAGAATTAAGAAATTTAAAAAAAAAATTGGCATAAAAGTCAACTAAATTATGTTTTTTTGGTTAAATATATGTTAAATTACGATTAACATATTTAGAAATATAAATTTAGCTGAATAAAGTTGTTATTTTAAATTTTTCTTTATAAGAATTAATAAATTTATAAAAAAATTGGCATAAAAAAGTCAACTAAATTATTTTTTTTTGTTAATATATGTTGAATTATATGTTAAATATATATTTAGAAATATAAATTTAGCTGAATAAAGTTGTTATTTTAAATTTTTCTTTATAAGAATTAAGAAATTTATAACAAAATTGGCATAAAAAAGTCAACTAAATTATTTTTTTTTGTTAATATATGTTGAATTTTATGTTAAATTACGATTAACATATTTAGAAATATTAATTTAGCTGAATAAAGTTTTTATTTTAAATTTTTTTTTATAATAATTAAAAAATTTAAAAAAAAATTGGCATAAAAAAGTCAACCAAATTATGTTTTTTTTTTTATAAAATATATGTTGAATTATATGTTAAATTACGATTAACATATTTAGAAATATAAATTTAGCTGAATAAAGTTGTTATTTTAAATTTTTCTTTATAAGAATTAAGAAATTTATAAAAAAATTGGCATAAAAAAGTCAACTAAATTATTTTTTTTTGTTAATATATGTTGAATTATATGTTAATTTACGATTAACATATTTAGAAATATAAATTTAGCTGAATAAAGTTGTTATTTTAAATTTTTCTTTATAAAAATTAAGAAATTTATAAAAACATTGGCTTAAAAAAGTCAACTAAATTATGTTTTTTTTTGTTAAATATATGTTGAATTATATGTTAAATTACGATTAACATATTTAGAAATATAAATTTACTTGAATAAAGGTGTTATTTTAAATTTTTCTTTATAAGAATTAAGAAATTTCTAAAAAAATTGGCATAAAAAAGTCAACTAAATTATATTTTTTGTTGATATATGTTGAATTATATGTTAAATTACGATTAACATATTTAGAAATATAAATTTAGCTGAATAAAGTTATTATTTTAAATTTTTCTTTATAAGAATTAAGAAATTTATAAAAAAATTGGCTTAAAAAAGTCAACTAAATTATGTTTTTTTTTGTTAAATATATGTTGAATTATATGTTAAATTACGATTAACATATTTAGAAATATAAATTTAGCTGAATAAAAGTTAGTTGACTTTTATGCCAATTTTTTTTTTAACATATAATTCAACATATATTTATTCAACAATTTTTTTTTTAACATATAATTCAACATATATTTAACAAAAAAAAAACATAATTTGGTTGACTTTTTTATACCAATTTGTTTATAAATTTCTTAATTCTTATAAAGAAAAATTTAAAATAAAAATTAGCATTAAAGTCAACTAAATTATGTTTTTTTGGTTAAATATATGTTTAATTATATGTTAAATTACGATTAACATATTTAGAAATATAAATTTAGCTGAATAAAGTTGTTATTTTAAATTTTTCTTTATAAAAATTAAGAAATTTATAAAAAAATTGGCTTAAAAAAGTCAACTAAATTATGTTTTTTTTTGTTAAATATATGTTGAATTATATGTTAAAGTACGATTAACATATTTAGAAATATAAATTTAGCTGAATAAAGTTTTTATTTTAAATTTTTCTTTATAAGAATTAAAAATTTTGAAGAAAAATTGGCATAAAAGTCAACTAAATTATGTTTTTTTGGTTAAATATATGTTTAATTATATGTTAAATTACGATTAACATATTTAGAAATATAAATTTAGCTGAATAAAGTTGTTATTTTAAATTTTTCTTTATAAAAATTAAGAAATTTATAAAAACATTGGCTTAAAAAAGTCAACTAATTTATGTTTTTTTTTGTTAAATATATGTTGGATTATATGTTAAATTACGATTAACATATTTAGAAATATAAATTTGCTTGAATAAAGTTGTTATTTTAAATTTTTCTTTATAAGAATTAAGAAATTTATAAAAAAATTGGCATAAAAAAGTCAACTAAATTATTTTTTTTGTTGATATATGTTGAATTATATGTTAAATTACGATTAACATATTTAGAAATATAAATTTAGCTGAATAAAGTTGTTATTTTAAATTTTTCTTTATAAGAATTAAGAAATTTATAAACAAATTGGCTTAAAAAAGTCAACTAAATTATGTTTTTTTTGTTAAATATATGTTGAATTATATGTTAACTTACGATTAACATATTTAGAAATATAAATTTAGCTGAATAAAGTTTTTATTTTAAATTTTTCTTTATAAGAATTAAGAAATGTCTAAAAAAATTGGCATAAAAAAGTCAACTAAATTATTTTTTTTGTTGATATATGTTGAATTATATGTTAAATTACGATTAACATATTTAGAAATATAAATTTGCTTGAATAAAGTTGTTATTTTAAATTTTTCTTTATAAGAATTAAGAAATGTCTAAAAAAATTGGCATAAAAAAGTCAACTAAATTATGTTTTTTTTTGTTAAATATATGTTTAATTATATGTTAAATTACGATTAACATATTTAGAAATATAAATTTAGCTGAATAAAATTGTTATTTTAAATTTTTCTTTATAAAAATTAAGAAATTTATAAAAAAATTGGCTTAAAAAAGTCAACTAAATTATGTTTTGTTTTGTTAAATATATGTTGAATTATATGTTAAATTACGATTAACATATTTAGAAATATAAATTTAGCTGAATAAAGTTGTTATTTTAAATTTTTCTTTATAAAAATTAAGAAATTTATAAAAAAATTGGCTTAAAAAAGTCAACTAAATTATGTTTTGTTTTGTTAAATATATGTTGAATTATATGTTAAATTACGATTAACATATTTAGAAATATAAATTTAGCTGAATAAAGTTTTTATTTTAAATTTTTCTTTATAAGAATTAAAAATTTTGAAGAAAAATTGGCATAAAAGTCAACTAAATTATGTTTTTTTGGTTAAATATATGTTTAATTATATGTTAAATTACGATTAACATATTTAGAAATATAAATTTAGCTGAATAAAATTGTTATTTTAAATTTTTCTTTATAAAAATTAAGAAATTTATAAAAAAATTGGCTTAAAAAAGTCAACTAAATTATGTTTTGTTTTGTTAAATATATGTTGAATTATATGTTAAATTACGATTAACATATTTAGAAATATAAATTTAGCTGAATAAAGTTGTTATTTTAAATTTTTCTTTATAAAAATTAAGAAATTTATAAAAACATTGGCTTAAAAAAGTCAACTAATTTATGTTTTTTTTTGTTAAATATATGTTGGATTATATGTTAAATTACGATTAACATATTTAGAAATATAAATTTGCTTGAATAAAGTTGTTATTTTAAATTTTTCTTTATAAGAATTAAGAAATGTCTAAAAAAATTGGCATAAAAAAGTCAACTAAATTATTTTTTTTGTTGATATATGTTGAATTATATGTTACATTACGATTAACATATTTAGAAATATAAATTTAGCTGAATAAAGTTGTTATTTTAAATTTTTCTTTATAAGAATTAAGAAATTTATAAAAAAATTGGCATAAAAAAGTCAACTAAATTATTTTTTTGTTGATATATGTTGAATTATATGTTAAATAACGATTAACATATTTAGAAATATAAATTTAGCTGAATAAAGTTGTTATTTTAAATTTTTCTTTATAAGAATTAAGAAATTTAAAAAAAAAAATTGGCATAAAAGTCAACTAAATTATGTTTTTTTGGTTAAATATATGTTAAATTACGATTAACATATTTAGAAATATAAATTTAGCTGAATAAAGTTGTTATTTTAAATTTTTCTTTATAAGAATTAAGAAATTTATAAAAAAATTGGCATAAAAAAGTCAACTAAATTATTTTTTTTTGTTAATATATGTTGAATTATATGTTAAATATATTTTTAGAAATATAAATTTAGCTGAATAAAGTTGTTATTTTAAATTTTTCTTTATAAGAATTAAGAAATTTATAACAAAATTGGCATAAAAAAGTCAACTAAATTATTTTTTTTTGTTAATATATGTTGAATTTTATGTTAAATTACGATTAACATATTTAGAAATATTAATTTAGCTGAATAAAGTTTTTATTTTAAATTTTTTTTTATAATAATTAAAAAATTTAAAAAAAAATTGGCATAAAAAAGTCAACCAAATTATGTTTTTTTTTTATAAAATATATGTTGAATTATATGTTAAATTACGATTAACATATTTAGAAATATAAATTTAGCTGAATAAAGTTGTTATTTTAAATTTTTCTTTATAAGAATTAAGAAATTTATAAAAAAATTGGCATAAAAAAGTCAACTAAATTATTTTTTTTTGTTAATATATGTTGAATTATATGTTAATTTACGATTAACATATTTAGAAATATAAATTTAGCTGAATAAAGTTGTTATTTTAAATTTTTCTTTATAAAAATTAAGAAATTTATAAAAACATTGGCTTAAAAAAGTCAACTAAATTATGTTTTTTTTTGTTAAATATATGTTGAATTATATGTTAAATTACGATTAACATATTTAGAAATATAAATTTACTTGAATAAAGTTGTTATTTTAAATTTTTCTTTATAAGAATTAAGAAATTTCTAAAAAAATTGGCATAAAAAAGTCAACTAAATTATATTTTTTGTTGATATATGTTGAATTATATGTTAAATTACGATTAACATATTTAGAAATATAAATTTAGCTGAATAAAGTTATTATTTTAAATTTTTCTTTATAAGAATTAAGAAATTTATAAAAAAATTGGCTTAAAAAAGTCAACTAAATTATGTTTTTTTTTGTTAAATATATGTTGAATTATATGTTAAATTACGATTAACATATTTAGAAATATAAATTTAGCTGAATAAAAGTTAGTTGACTTTTATGCCAATTTTTTTTTTAACATATAATTCAACATATATTTATTCAACAATTTTTTTTTTAACATATAATTCAACATATATTTAACAAAAAAAAAACATAATTTGGTTGACTTTTTTATACCAATTTGTTTATAAATTTCTTAATTCTTATAAAGAAAAATTTAAAATAAAAATTAGCATAAAAGTCAACTAAATTATGTTTTTTTGGTTAAATATATGTTTAATTATATGTTAAATTACGATTAACATATTTAGAAATATAAATTTAGCTGAATAAAGTTGTTATTTTAAATTTTTCTTTATAAAAATTAAGAAATTTATAAAAAAATTGGCTTAAAAAAGTCAACTAAATTATGTTTTTTTTTGTTAAATATATGTTGAATTATATGTTAAAGTACGATTAACATATTTAGAAATATAAATTTAGCTGAATAAAGTTTTTATTTTAAATTTTTCTTTATAAGAATTAAAAATTTTGAAGAAAAATTGGCATAAAAGTCAACTAAATTATGTTTTTTTGGTTAAATATATGTTTAATTATATGTTAAATTACGATTAACATATTTAGAAATATAAATTTAGCTGAATAAAGTTGTTATTTTAAATTTTTCTTTATAAAAATTAAGAAATTTATAAAAACATTGGCTTAAAAAAGTCAACTAATTTATGTTTTTTTTTGTTAAATATATGTTGGATTATATGTTAAATTACGATTAACATATTTAGAAATATAAATTTGCTTGAATAAAGTTGTTATTTTAAATTTTTCTTTATAAGAATTAAGAAATGTCTAAAAAAATTGGCATAAAAAAGTCAACTAAATTATTTTTTTTGTTGATATATGTTGAATTATATGTTAAATTACGATTAACATATTTAGAAATATAAATTTAGCTGAATAAAGTTGTTATTTTAAATTTTTCTTTATAAGAATTAAGAAATTTATAAACAAATTGGCTTAAAAAAGTCAACTAAATTATGTTTTTTTTGTTAAATATATGTTGAATTATATGTTAACTTACGATTAACATATTTAGAAATATAAATTTAGCTGAATAAAGTTTTTATTTTAAATTTTTCTTTATAAGAATTAAAATTTTTTAAAAAAAATTGGCATAAAAGTCAACTAAATTATGTTTTTTTGGTTAAATATATGTTTAATTATATGTTAAATTACGATTAACATATTTAGAAATATAAATTTAGCTGAATAAAATTGTTATTTTAAATTTTTCTTTATAAAAATTAAGAAATTTATAAAAAAATTGGCTTAAAAAAGTCAACTAAATTATGTTTTGTTTTGTTAAATATATGTTGAATTATATGTTAAATTACGATTAACATATTTAGAAATATAAATTTAGCTGAATAAAGTTGTTATTTTAAATTTTTCTTTATAAAAATTAAGAAATTTATAAAAAAATTGGCAAAAAAAAGTCAACTAAATTATTTTTTTTTTGTTAATATATGTTGAATTATATGTTAAATTACGATTAACATATATAGAAATATAAATTTAGCTGAATAAAGTTGTTATTTTAAATTTTTCTTTATAAGAATTAAGAAATTTATAAAAAAATTGGCATAAAAAAGTCAACTAAATTTTTTTTTTTTGTTAATATATGTTGAATTATATGTTAAATTACGATTAACATATTTAGAAATATAAATTTAGCTCAATAAAGTTGTTATTTTAAATTTTTCTTTATAAAAATTAAGAAATTTATAAAAAAATTGGCATAAAAAAGTCAACTAAATTATTTTTTTTGTTAATATATGTTGAATTATATGTTAAATTACGATTAACATATTTAGAAATATAAATTTAGCTGAATAAAGTTGTTATTTTAAATTTTTCTTTATAAGAATTAAGAAATTTATAAAAAAATTGGCATAAAAAAGTCAACTAAATTATTTTTTTTTGTTAATATATGTTGAATTATATGTTAAATTACGATTAACATATTTGGAAATATAAATTTTGCTGAATAAAGTTGTTATTTTAAATTTTTCTTTAAAAGAATTAAGAAATTTATAAAAAAATTGGCATAAAAAAGTCAACTAAATTATTTTTTTTTTATAATATATGTTGAATTATATGTTAAATTACGATTAACATATTTAGAAATATAAATTTGCTTGAATAAAGTTGTTATTTTAAATTTTTCTTTATAAGAATTAAGAAATTTCTAAAAAAATTGGCATAAAAAAGTCAACTAAATTATTTTTTTTGTTGATATATGTTGAATTATATGTTAAATTACGATTAACATATTTAGAAATATAAATTTAGCTGAATAAAGTTGTTATTTTAAATTTTTCTTTATAAGAATTAAGAAATTTATAAACAAATTGGCTTAAAAAAGTCAACTAAATTATGTTTTTTTTTGTTAAATATATGTTGAATTATATGTTAAATTACGATTAACATATTTAGAAATATAAATTTAGCTCAATAAAGTTGTTATTTTAAATTTTTCTTTATAAGAATTAAGAAATTTATAAAAAAATTGGCATAAAAAAGTCAACTAAATTATTTTTTTTGTTAATATATGTTGAATTATATGTTAAATTACGATTAACATATTTAGAAATATAAATTTGTCTCAATAAAGTTGTTATTTTAAATTTTTCTTTATAAAAATTAAGAAATTTATAAAAAAATTGGCATAAAAAAGTCAACTAAATTATTTTTTTTGTTAATATATGTTGAATTATATGTTAAATTACGATTAACATATTTAGAAATATAAATTTAACTGAATAAAGTTGTTATTTTAAATTTTTCTTTATAAGAATTAAGAAATTTATAAAAAAATTGGCATAAAAAAGTCAACTAAATTATTTTCTTTTGTTAATATATGTTGAATTATATGTTAAATTACGATTAACATATTTAGAAATATAAATTTTGCTGAATAAAGTTGTTATTTTAAATTTTTCTTTAAAAGAATTAAGAATTTTATAAAAAAATTGGCATAAAAAAGTCAACTAAATTATTTTCTTTTGTTAATATATGTTGAATTATATGTTAAATTACGATTAACATATTTAGAAATATAAATTTTGCTGAATAAAGTTGTTATTTTAAATTTTTCTTTAAAAGAATTAAGAATTTTATAAAAAAATTGGCATAAAAAAGTCAACTAAATTATTTTTTTTTTGTTAATATATGTTGAATTATATGTTAAATTACGATTAACATATTTAGAAATATAAATTTAGCTGAATAAAGTGTTATTTTAAATTTTTCTTTATAAGAATTAAGAAATTTATAAAAAAATTGGCATAAAAAAGTCAACTAAATTATTTTCTTTTGTTAATATATGTTGAATTATATGTTAAATTACGATTAACATATTTAGAAATATAAATTTTGCTGAATAAAGTTGTTATTTTAAATTTTTCTTTAAAAGAATTAAGAATTTTATAAAAAAATTGGCATAAAAAAGTCAACTAAATTATTTTTTTTTTGTTAATATATGTTGAATTATATGTTAAATTACGATTAACATATTTAGAAATATAAATTTAGCTGAATAAAGTGTTATTTTAAATTTTTCTTTATAAGAATTAAGAAATTTATAAAAAAATTGGCATAAAAAAGTCAACTAAATTATTTTTTTTTAATATATGTTGAATTATATGTTAAATTACGATTAACCTATTTAGAAATATTAATTTAGCTGAATAAAGTTGTTATTTAAAATTTTTCTTTATAAGAATTAAGAAATTTATAAAAAAATTGGCATACAAAAGTCAACTAAATTATTTTTTTTTGTTAATAAATGTTGAATTATATGTTAACTTACGATTAACATATTTAGAAATATAAATTTAGCTGAATAAAGTTGTTATTTTAAATTTTTCTTTATAAGAATTAAGAAATTTATAAAAAAATTGGCATAAAAAAGTCAACTAAATTATTTTCTTTTGTTAATATATGTTGAATTATATGTTAAATTACGATTAACATATTTAGAAATATAAATTTTGCTGAATAAAGTTGTTATTTTAAATTTTTCTTTAAAAGAATTAAGAATTTTATAAAAAAATTGGCATAAAAAAGTCAACTAAATTATTTTTTTTTTGTTAATATATGTTGAATTATATGTTAAATTACGATTAACATATTTAGAAATATAAATTTAGCTGAATAAAGTGTTATTTTAAATTTTTCTTTATAAGAATTAAGAAATTTATAAAAAAATTGGCATAAAAAAGTCAACTAAATTATTTTTTTTTAATATATGTTGAATTATATGTTAAATTACGATTAACATATTTAGAAATATTAATTTAGCTGAATAAAGTTGTTATTTAAAATTTTTCTTTATAAGAATTAAGAAATTTATAAAAAAATTGGCATACAAAAGTCAACTAAATTATTTTTTTTTGTTAATAAATGTTGAATTATATGTTAAATTACGATTAACATATTTAGAAATATAAATTTAGCTGAATAAAGTTGTTATTTTAAATTTTTCTTTATAAAAATTAAGAAATTTATAAAAAAATTGGCAAAAAAAAGTCAACTAAATTATTTTTTTTTTGTTAATATATGTTGAATTATATGTTAAATTACGATTAACATATATAGAAATATAAATTTAGCTGAATAAAGTTGTTATTTTAAATTTTTCTTTATAAGAATTAAGAAATTTATAAAAAAATTGGCATAAAAAAGTCAACTAAATTTTTTTTTTTTGTTAATATATGTTGAATTATATGTTAAATTACGATTAACATATTTAGAAATATAAATTTAGCTCAATAAAGTTGTTATTTTAAATTTTTCTTTATAAAAATTAAGAAATTTATAAAAAAATTGGCATAAAAAAGTCAACTAAATTATTTTTTTTGTTAATATATGTTGAATTATATGTTAAATTACGATTAACATATTTAGAAATATAAATTTAGCTGAATAAAGTTGTTATTTTAAATTTTTCTTTATAAGAATTAAGAAATTTATAAAAAAATTGGCATAAAAAAGTCAACTAAATTATTTTTTTTTGTTAATATATGTTGAATTATATGTTAAATTACGATTAACATATTTGGAAATATAAATTTTGCTGAATAAAGTTGTTATTTTAAATTTTTCTTTAAAAGAATTAAGAAATTTATAAAAAAATTGGCATAAAAAAGTCAACTAAATTATTTTTTTTTTATAATATATGTTGAATTATATGTTAAATTACGATTAACATATTTAGAAATATAAATTTGCTTGAATAAAGTTGTTATTTTAAATTTTTCTTTATAAGAATTAAGAAATTTCTAAAAAAATTGGCATAAAAAAGTCAACTAAATTATTTTTTTTGTTGATATATGTTGAATTATATGTTAAATTACGATTAACATATTTAGAAATATAAATTTAGCTGAATAAAGTTGTTATTTTAAATTTTTCTTTATAAGAATTAAGAAATTTATAAACAAATTGGCTTAAAAAAGTCAACTAAATTATGTTTTTTTTTGTTAAATATATGTTGAATTATATGTTAAATTACGATTAACATATTTAGAAATATAAATTTAGCTCAATAAAGTTGTTATTTTAAATTTTTCTTTATAAGAATTAAGAAATTTATAAAAAAATTGGCATAAAAAAGTCAACTAAATTATTTTTTTTGTTAATATATGTTGAATTATATGTTAAATTACGATTAACATATTTAGAAATATAAATTTGTCTCAATAAAGTTGTTATTTTAAATTTTTCTTTATAAAAATTAAGAAATTTATAAAAAAATTGGCATAAAAAAGTCAACTAAATTATTTTTTTTGTTAATATATGTTGAATTATATGTTAAATTACGATTAACATATTTAGAAATATAAATTTAACTGAATAAAGTTGTTATTTTAAATTTTTCTTTATAAGAATTAAGAAATTTATAAAAAAATTGGCATAAAAAAGTCAACTAAATTATTTTCTTTTGTTAATATATGTTGAATTATATGTTAAATTACGATTAACATATTTAGAAATATAAATTTTGCTGAATAAAGTTGTTATTTTAAATTTTTCTTTAAAAGAATTAAGAATTTTATAAAAAAATTGGCATAAAAAAGTCAACTAAATTATTTTCTTTTGTTAATATATGTTGAATTATATGTTAAATTACGATTAACATATTTAGAAATATAAATTTTGCTGAATAAAGTTGTTATTTTAAATTTTTCTTTAAAAGAATTAAGAATTTTATAAAAAAATTGGCATAAAAAAGTCAACTAAATTATTTTTTTTTTGTTAATATATGTTGAATTATATGTTAAATTACGATTAACATATTTAGAAATATAAATTTAGCTGAATAAAGTGTTATTTTAAATTTTTCTTTATAAGAATTAAGAAATTTATAAAAAAATTGGCATAAAAAAGTCAACTAAATTATTTTCTTTTGTTAATATATGTTGAATTATATGTTAAATTACGATTAACATATTTAGAAATATAAATTTTGCTGAATAAAGTTGTTATTTTAAATTTTTCTTTAAAAGAATTAAGAATTTTATAAAAAAATTGGCATAAAAAAGTCAACTAAATTATTTTTTTTTTGTTAATATATGTTGAATTATATGTTAAATTACGATTAACATATTTAGAAATATAAATTTAGCTGAATAAAGTGTTATTTTAAATTTTTCTTTATAAGAATTAAGAAATTTATAAAAAAATTGGCATAAAAAAGTCAACTAAATTATTTTTTTTTAATATATGTTGAATTATATGTTAAATTACGATTAACCTATTTAGAAATATTAATTTAGCTGAATAAAGTTGTTATTTAAAATTTTTCTTTATAAGAATTAAGAAATTTATAAAAAAATTGGCATACAAAAGTCAACTAAATTATTTTTTTTTGTTAATAAATGTTGAATTATATGTTAACTTACGATTAACATATTTAGAAATATAAATTTAGCTGAATAAAGTTGTTATTTTAAATTTTTCTTTATAAGAATTAAGAAATTTATAAAAAAATTGGCATAAAAAAGTCAACTAAATTATTTTCTTTTGTTAATATATGTTGAATTATATGTTAAATTACGATTAACATATTTAGAAATATAAATTTTGCTGAATAAAGTTGTTATTTTAAATTTTTCTTTAAAAGAATTAAGAATTTTATAAAAAAATTGGCATAAAAAAGTCAACTAAATTATTTTTTTTTTGTTAATATATGTTGAATTATATGTTAAATTACGATTAACATATTTAGAAATATAAATTTAGCTGAATAAAGTGTTATTTTAAATTTTTCTTTATAAGAATTAAGAAATTTATAAAAAAATTGGCATAAAAAAGTCAACTAAATTATTTTTTTTTAATATATGTTGAATTATATGTTAAATTACGATTAACATATTTAGAAATATTAATTTAGCTGAATAAAGTTGTTATTTAAAATTTTTCTTTATAAGAATTAAGAAATTTATAAAAAAATTGGCATACAAAAGTCAACTAAATTATTTTTTTTTGTTAATAAATGTTGAATTATATGTTAAATTACGATTAACATATTTAGAAATATAAATTTAGCTGAATAAAGTTGTTATTTTAAATTTTTCTTTATAAGAATTAAGAAATTTATAAAAAAATTGGCATAAAAAAGTCAACTAAATTATTTTCTTTTGTTAATATATGTTGAATTATATGTTAAATTACGATTAACATATTTAGAAATATAAATTTTGCTGAATAAAGTTGTTATTTTAAATTTTTCTTTAAAAGAATTAAGAATTTTATAAAAAAATTGGCATAAAAAAGTCAACTAAATTATTTTTTTTTTGTTAATATATGTTGAATTATATGTTAAATTACGATTAACTTATTTAGAAATATAAATTTAGCTGAATAAAGTGTTATTTTAAATTTTTCTTTATAAGAATTAAGAAATTTATAAAAAAATTGGCATAAAAAAGTCAACTAAATTATTTTTTTTTAATATATGTTGAATTATATGTTAAATTACGATTAACATATTTAGAAATATTAATTTTGCTGAATAAAGTTGTTATTTTAAATTTTTCTTTAAAAGAATTAAGAATTTTATAAAAAAATTGGCATAAAAAAGTCAACTAAATTATTTTTTTTTTGTTAATATATGTTGAATTATATGTTAAATTACGATTAACATATTTAGAAATATAAATTTAGCTGAATAAAGTGTTATTTTAAATTTTTCTTTATAAGAATTAAGAAATTTATAAAAAAATTGGCATAAAAAAGTCAACTAAATTATTTTTTTTTAATATATGTTGAATTATATGTTAAATTACGATTAACATATTTAGAAATATTAATTTAGCTGAATAAAGTTGTTATTTAAAATTTTTCTTTATAAGAATTAAGAAATTTATAAAAAAATTGGCATACAAAAGTCAACTAAATTATTTTTTTTTGTTAATAAATGTTGAATTATATGTTAAATTACGATTAACATATTTAGAAATATAAATTTAGCTGAATAAAGTTGTTATTTTAAATTTTTCTTTATAAGAATTAAGAAATTTATAAAAAAATTGGCATAAAAAAGTCAACTAAATTATTTTTTTGTTGATATATGTTGAATTATATGTTAAATAACGATTAACATATTTAGAAATATAAATTTAGCTGAATAAAGTTGTTATTTTAAATTTTTCTTTATAAGAATTAAAAAATTTTAAAAAAAATTGGCATAAAAAAGTCAACCAAATTATGTTTTTTTTTGTTAAATAAATGTAATTATATGTTAAATTACGATTAACATATTTAGAAATATAAATTTAGCTGAATAAAGTTGTTATTTTAAATTTTTCTTTATAAGAATTAAGAAATTTATAAAAAAATTGGCATAAAAAAGTCAACTAAATTATTTTTTTTGTTAATATATGTTGAATTATATGTTAAATTACGATTAACATATTTAGAAATATAAATTTAGCTGAATAAAGTTTTTATTTTAAATTTTTCTTTATAAGAATTAAGAAATTTAAAAAAAAAATTGGCATAAAAGTCAACTAAATTATGTTTTTTTGGTTAAATATATGTTAAATTACGATTAACATATTTAGAAATATAAATTTAGCTGAATAAAGTTGTTATTTTAAATTTTTCTTTATAAAAATTAAGAAATTTATAAAAACATTGGCTTAAAAAAGTCAACTAAATTATGTTTTTTTTGTTAAATATATGTTGAATTATATGTTAAATTACGATTAACATATTTAGAAATATAAATTTAGCTGAATAAAGTTGTTATTTTAAATTTTTCTTTATAAGAATTAAGAAATTTATAAAAAAATTGGCTTAAAAAAGTCAACTAAATTATTTTTTTTGTTAAATATATGTTGAATTATATGTTAAATTACGATTAACATATTTAGAAATATAAATTTAGCTGAATAAAGTTTTTATTTTAAAATTTTCTTTATAAGAATTAAGAAATTTAAAAAAAAAATTGGCATAAAAGTCAACTAAATTATGTTTTTTTGGTTAAATATATGTTAAATTGCGATTAACATATTTAGAAATATAAATTTAGCTGAATAAAGTTGTTATTTTAAATTTTTCTTTATAAAAATTAAGAAATTTATAAAAACATTGGCTTAAAAAAGTCAACTAAATTATGTTTTTTTTGTTAAATATATGTTGAATTATATGTTAAATTACGATTAACATATTTAGAAATATAAATTTAGCTGAATAAAGTTGTTATTTTAAATTTTTCTTTATAAGAATTAAAAAATTTTAAAAAAAATTGGCATAAAAAAGTCAACCAAACTATGTTTTTTTTGTTAAATAAATGTAATTATATGTTAAATTACGATTAACATATTTAGAAATATAAATTTAGCTGAATAAAGTTGTTATTTTAAATTTTTCTTTATAAAAATTACGAAATTTATAAAAACATTGGCTTAAAAAAGTCAACTAAATTATGTTTTTTTTGTTAAATATATGTTGAATTATATGTTAAATTACGATTAACATATTTAGAAATATAAATTTAGCTGAATAAAGTTGTTATTTTAAATTTTTCTTTATAAGAATTAAAAAATTTTAAAAAAAATTGGCATAAAAAAGTCAACCAAATTATGTTTTTTTTTGTTAAATAAATGTAATTATATGTTAAATTACGATTAACATATTTAGAAATATAAATTTAGCTGAATAAAGTTGTTATTTTAAATTTTTCTTTATAAGAATTAAGAAATTTATAAAAAAATTGGCATAAAAAAGTCAACTAAATTATTTTTTTTTGTTAATATATGTTGAATTATATGTTAAATTACGATTAACATATTTAGAAATATAAATTTAGCTGAATAAAGTTGTTATTTTAAATTTTTCTTTATAAGAATTAAGAAATTTATAAAAAAATTGGCATAAAAAAGTCAACTAAATTATTTTTTTTTAATATATGTTGAATTATATGTTAAATTACGATTAACATATTTAGAAATATAAATTTAGCTGAATAACGTTGTTATTTTAAATTTTTCTTTATAAAAATTAAAAAATTTTAAAAAAAATTGGCATAAAAAAGTTAATCAAATTATGTTTTTTTTGTTAAATAAATGTAATTATATGCTAAATTACGATTAACATATTTAGAAATATAAATTTACTTGAATAAAGTTGTTATTTTAAATTTTTCTTTATAAGAATTAAGAAATTTATAAAAAGATTGGCATAAAAAAGTCAACTAAATTATTTTTTTTGTTAATATATGTTGAATTATATGTTAAATTACGATTAACATATTTAGAAATATAAATTTAGCTGAATAAAGTTGTTATTTTAAATTTTTCTTTATAAGAATTAAGAAATTTATAAAAAAATTGGCATAAAAAAGTCAACTAAATTATTTTTTTTTGTTAATATATGTTGAATTATATGTTAAATATATATTTAGAAATATAAATTTAGCTGAATAAAGTTGTTATTTTAAATTTTTCTTTATAAGAATTAAGAAATTTATAACAAAATTGGCATAAAAAAGTCAACTAAATTATTTTTTTTTGTTAATATATGTTGAATTTTATGTTAAATTACGATTAACATATTTAGAAATATTAATTTAGCTGAATAAAGTTTTTATTTTAAATTTTTTTTTATAATAATTAAAAAATTTAAAAAAAAATTGGCATAAAAAAGTCAACCAAATTATGTTTTTTTTTTTATAAAATATATGTTGAATTATATGTTAAATTACGATTAACATATTTAGAAATATAAATTTAGCTGAATAAAGTTGTTATTTTAAATTTTTCTTTATAAGAATTAAGAAATTTATAAAAAAATTGGCATAAAAAAGTCAACTAAATTATTTTTTTTTGTTAATATATGTTGAATTATATGTTAATTTACGATTAACATATTTAGAAATATAAATTTAGCTGAATAAAGTTGTTATTTTAAATTTTTCTTTATAAAAATTAAGAAATTTATAAAAACATTGGCTTAAAAAAGTCAACTAAATTATGTTTTTTTTTGTTAAATATATGTTGAATTATATGTTAAATTACGATTAACATATTAAGAAATATAAATTTACTTGAATAAAGTTGTTATTTTAAATTTTTCTTTATAAGAATTAAGAAATTTCTAAAAAAATTGGCATAAAAAAGTCAACTAAATTATATTTTTTGTTGATATATGTTGAATTATATGTTAAATTACGATTAACATATTTAGAAATATAAATTTAGCTGAATAAAGTTATTATTTTAAATTTTTCTTTATAAGAATTAAGAAATTTATAAAAAAATTGGCTTAAAAAAGTCAACTAAATTATGTTTTTTTTTGTTAAATATATGTTGAATTATATGTTAGCTGAATAAAATTGTTATTTTAAATTTTTCTTTATAAAAATTAAGAAATTTATAAAAAAATTGGCTTAAAAAAGTCAACTAAATTATGTTTTGTTTTGTTAAATATATGTTGAATTATATGTTAAATTACGATTAACATATTTAGAAATATAAATTTAGCTGAATAAAGTTGTTATTTTAAATTTTTCTTTATAAAAATTAAGAAATTTATAAAAAAATTGGCAAAAAAAAGTCAACTAAATTATTTTTTTTTTTTAATATATGTTGAATTATATGTTAAATTACGATTAACATATATAGAAATATAAATTTAGCTGAATAAAGTTGTTATTTTAAATTTTTCTTTATAAGAATTAAGAAATTTATAAAAAAATTGGCATAAAAAAGTCAACTAAATTATTTTTTTTTGTTAATATATGTTGAATTATATGTTAAATTACGATTAACATATTTAGAAATATAAATTTAGCTCAATAAAGTTGTTATTTTAAATTTTTCTTTATAAAAATTAAGAAATTTATAAAAAAATTGGCATAAAAAAGTCAACTAAATTATTTTTTTTGTTAATATATGTTGAATTATATGTTAAATTACGATTAACATATTTAGAAATATAAATTTAGCTGAATAAAGTTGTTATTTTAAATTTTTCTTTATAAGAATTAAGAAATTTATAAAAAAATTGGCATAAAAAAGTCAACTGAATTATTTTTTTTTGTTAATATATGTTGAATTATATGTTAAATTACGATTAACATATTTGGAAATATAAATTTTGCTGAATAAAGTTGTTATTTTAAATTTTTCTTTAAAAGAATTAAGAAATTTATAAAAAAATTGGCATAAAAAAGTCAACTAAATTATTTTTTTTTTATAATATATGTTGAATTATATGTTAAATTACGATTAACATATTTAGAAATATAAATTTGCTTGAATAAAGTTGTTATTTTAAATTTTTCTTTATAAGAATTAAGAAATTTCTAAAAAAATTGGCATAAAAAAGTCAACTAAATTATTTTTTTTGTTGATATATGTTGAATTATATGTTAAATTACGATTAACATATTTAGAAATATAAATTTAGCTGAATAAAGTTGTTATTTTAAATTTTTCTTTATAAGAATTAAGAAATTTATAAACAAATTGGCTTAAAAAAGTCAACTAAATTATGTTTTTTTTTGTTAAATATATGTTGAATTATATGTTAAATTACGATTAACATATTTAGAAATATAAATTTAGCTCAATAAAGTTGTTATTTTAAATTTTTCTTTATAAGAATTAAGAAATTTATAAAAAAATTGGCATAAAAAAGTCAACTAAATTATTTTTTTTGTTAATATATGTTGAATTATATGTTAAATTACGATTAACATATTTAGAAATATAAATTTGTCTCAATAAAGTTGTTATTTTAAATTTTTCTTTATAAGAATTAAGAAATTTATAAAAAAATTGGCATAAAAAAGTCAACTAAATTATTTTTTTGTTGATATATGTTGAATTATATGTTAAATAACGATTAACATATTTAGAAATATAAATTTAGCTGAATAAAGTTGTTATTTTAAATTTTTCTTTATAAGAATTAAAAAATTTTAAAAAAAATTGGCATAAAAAAGTCAACCAAATTATGTTTTTTTTTGTTAAATAAATGTAATTATATGTTAAATTACGATTAACATATTTAGAAATATAAATTTAGCTGAATAAAGTTGTTATTTTAAATTTTTCTTTATAAGAATTAAGAAATTTATAAAAAAATTGGCATAAAAAAGTCAACTAAATTATTTTTTTTGTTAATATATGTTGAATTATATGTTAAATTACGATTAACATATTTAGAAATATAAATTTAGCTGAATAAAGTTTTTATTTTAAATTTTTCTTTATAAGAATTAAGAAATTTAAAAAAAAAATTGGCATAAAAGTCAACTAAATTATGTTTTTTTGGTTAAATATATGTTAAATTACGATTAACATATTTAGAAATATAAATTTAGCTGAATAAAGTTGTTATTTTAAATTTTTCTTTATAAGAATTAATAAATTTATAAAAAAATTGGCATAAAAAAGTCAACTAAATTATTTTTTTTTGTTAATATATGTTGAATTATATGTTAAATATATATTTAGAAATATAAATTTAGCTGAATAAAGTTGTTATTTTAAATTTTTCTTTATAAGAATTAAGAAATTTATAACAAAATTGGCATAAAAAAGTCAACTAAATTATTTTTTTTTGTTAATATATGTTGAATTTTATGTTAAATTACGATTAACATATTTAGAAATATTAATTTAGCTGAATAAAGTTTTTATTTTAAATTTTTTTTTATAATAATTAAAAAATTTAAAAAAAAATTGGCATAAAAAAGTCAACCAAATTATGTTTTTTTTTTTATAAAATATATGTTGAATTATATGTTAAATTACGATTAACATATTTAGAAATATAAATTTAGCTGAATAAAGTTGTTATTTTAAATTTTTCTTTATAAGAATTAAGAAATTTATAAAAAAATTGGCATAAAAAAGTCAACTAAATTATTTTTTTTTGTTAATATATGTTGAATTATATGTTAATTTACGATTAACATATTTAGAAATATAAATTTAGCTGAATAAAGTTGTTATTTTAAATTTTTCTTTATAAAAATTAAGAAATTTATAAAAACATTGGCTTAAAAAAGTCAACTAAATTATGTTTTTTTTTGTTAAATATATGTTGAATTATATGTTAAATTACGATTAACATATTTAGAAATATAAATTTACTTGAATAAAGGTGTTATTTTAAATTTTTCTTTATAAGAATTAAGAAATTTCTAAAAAAATTGGCATAAAAAAGTCAACTAAATTATATTTTTTGTTGATATATGTTGAATTATATGTTAAATTACGATTAACATATTTAGAAATATAAATTTAGCTGAATAAAGTTATTATTTTAAATTTTTCTTTATAAGAATTAAGAAATTTATAAAAAAATTGGCTTAAAAAAGTCAACTAAATTATGTTTTTTTTTTGTTAAATATATGTTGAATTATATGTTAAATTACGATTAACATATTTAGAAATATAAATTTAGCTGAATAAAAGTTAGTTGACTTTTATGCCAATTTTTTTTTTAACATATAATTCAACATATATTTATTCAACAATTTTTTTTTTAACATATAATTCAACATATATTTAACAAAAAAAAAACATAATTTGGTTGACTTTTTTATACCAATTTGTTTATAAATTTCTTAATTCTTATAAAGAAAAATTTAAAATAAAAATTAGCATTAAAGTCAACTAAATTATGTTTTTTTGGTTAAATATATGTTTAATTATATGTTAAATTACGATTAACATATTTAGAAATATAAATTTAGCTGAATAAAGTTGTTATTTTAAATTTTTCTTTATAAAAATTAAGAAATTTATAAAAAAATTGGCTTAAAAAAGTCAACTAAATTATGTTTTTTTTTGTTAAATATATGTTGAATTATATGTTAAAGTACGATTAACATATTTAGAAATATAAATTTAGCTGAATAAAGTTTTTATTTTAAATTTTTCTTTATAAGAATTAAAAATTTTGAAGAAAAATTGGCATAAAAGTCAACTAAATTATGTTTTTTTGGTTAAATATATGTTTAATTATATGTTAAATTACGATTAACATATTTAGAAATATAAATTTAGCGGAATAAAGTTGTTATTTTAAATTTTTCTTTATAAAAATTAAGAAATTTATAAAAACATTGGCTTAAAAAAGTCAACTAATTTATGTTTTTTTTTGTTAAATATATGTTGGATTATATGTTAAATTACGATTAACATATTTAGAAATATAAATTTGCTTGAATAAAGTTGTTATTTTAAATTTTTCTTTATAAGAATTAAGAAATTTATAAAAAAATTGGCATAAAAAAGTCAACTAAATTATTTTTTTTGTTGATATATGTTGAATTATATGTTAAATTACGATTAACATATTTAGAAATATAAATTTAGCTGAATAAAGTTGTTATTTTAAATTTTTCTTTATAAGAATTAAGAAATTTATAAACAAATTGGCTTAAAAAAGTCAACTAAATTATGTTTTTTTTGTTAAATATATGTTGAATTATATGTTAACTTACGATTAACATATTTAGAAATATAAATTTAGCTGAATAAAGTTTTTATTTTAAATTTTTCTTTATAAGAATTAAAATTTTTTAAAAAAAATTGGCATAAAAGTCAACTAAATTATGTTTTTTTGGTTAAATATATGTTTAATTATATGTTAAATTACGATTAACATATTTAGAAATATAAATTTAGCTGAATAAAATTGTTATTTTAAATTTTTCTTTATAAAAATTAAGAAATTTATAAAAAAATTGGCTTAAAAAAGTCAACTAAATTATGTTTTGTTTTGTTAAATATATGTTGAATTATATGTTAAATTACGATTAACATATTTAGAAATATAAATTTAGCTGAATAAAGTTGTTATTTTAAATTTTTCTTTATAAAAATTAAGAAATTTATAAAAACATTGGCTTAAAAAAGTCAACTAATTTATGTTTTTTTTTGTTAAATATATGTTGGATTATATGTTAAATTACGATTAACATATTTAGAAATATAAATTTGCTTGAATAAAGTTGTTATTTTAAATTTTTCTTTATAAGAATTAAGAAATGTCTAAAAAAATTGGCATAAAAAAGTCAACTAAATTATTTTTTTTGTTGATATATGTTGAATTATATGTTACATTACGATTAACATATTTAGAAATATAAATTTAGCTGAATAAAGTTGTTATTTTAAATTTTTCTTTATAAGAATTAAGAAATTTATAAAAAAATTGGCATAAAAAAGTCAACTAAATTATTTTTTTGTTGATATATGTTGAATTATATGTTAAATAACGATTAACATATTTAGAAATATAAATTTAGCTGAATAAAGTTGTTATTTTAAATTTTTCTTTATAAGAATTAAAAAATTTTAAAAAAAATTGGCATAAAAAAGTCAACCAAATTATGTTTTTTTTTGTTAAATAAATGTAATTATATGTTAAATTACGATTAACATATTTAGAAATATAAATTTAGCTGAATAAAGTTGTTATTTTAAATTTTTCTTTATAAGAATTAAGAAATTTATAAAAAAATTGGCATAAAAAAGTCAACTAAATTATTTTTTTTGTTAATATATGTTGAATTATATGTTAAATTACGATTAACATATTTAGAAATATAAATTTAGCTGAATAAAGTTTTTATTTTAAATTTTTCTTTATAAGAATTAAGAAATTTAAAAAAAAAATTGGCATAAAAGTCAACTAAATTATGTTTTTTTGGTTAAATATATGTTAAATTACGATTAACATATTTAGAAATATAAATTTAGCTGAATAAAGTTGTTATTTTAAATTTTTCTTTATAAGAATTAAGAAATTTATAAAAAAATTGGCATAAAAAAGTCAACTAAATTATTTTTTTTGTTAATATATGTTGAATTATATGTTAAATTACGATTAACATATTTAGAAATATAAATTTAGCTGAATAAAGTTTTTATTTTAAATTTTTCTTTATAAGAATTAAGAAATTTAAAAAAAAAAATTGGCATAAAAGTCAACTAAATTATGTTTTTTTGGTTAAATATATGTTAAATTACGATTAACATATTTAGAAATATAAATTTAGCTGAATAAAGTTGTTATTTTAAATTTTTCTTTATAAGAATTAAGAAATTTATAAAAAAATTGGCATAAAAAAGTCAACTAAATTATTTTTTTTTGTTAATATATGTTGAATTATATGTTAAATATATTTTTAGAAATATAAATTTAGCTGAATAAAGTTGTTATTTTAAATTTTTCTTTATAAGAATTAAGAAATTTATAACAAAATTGGCATAAAAAAGTCAACTAAATTATTTTTTTTTGTTAATATATGTTGAATTTTATGTTAAATTACGATTAACATATTTAGAAATATTAATTTAGCTGAATAAAGTTTTTATTTTAAATTTTTTTTTATAATAATTAAAAAATTTAAAAAAAAATTGGCATAAAAAAGTCAACCAAATTATGTTTTTTTTTTTATAAAATATATGTTGAATTATATGTTAAATTACGATTAACATATTTAGAAATATAAATTTAGCTGAATAAAGTTGTTATTTTAAATTTTTCTTTATAAGAATTAAGAAATTTATAAAAAAATTGGCATAAAAAAGTCAACTAAATTATTTTTTTTTGTTAATATATGTTGAATTATATGTTAATTTACGATTAACATATTTAGAAATATAAATTTAGCTGAATAAAGTTGTTATTTTAAATTTTTCTTTATAAAAATTAAGAAATTTATAAAAACATTGGCTTAAAAAAGTCAACTAAATTATGTTTTTTTTTGTTAAATATATGTTGAATTATATGTTAAATTACGATTAACATATTTAGAAATATAAATTTACTTGAATAAAGTTGTTATTTTAAATTTTTCTTTATAAGAATTAAGAAATTTCTAAAAAAATTGGCATAAAAAAGTCAACTAAATTATATTTTTTGTTGATATATGTTGAATTATATGTTAAATTACGATTAACATATTTAGAAATATAAATTTAGCTGAATAAAGTTATTATTTTAAATTTTTCTTTATAAGAATTAAGAAATTTATAAAAAAATTGGCTTAAAAAAGTCAACTAAATTATGTTTTTTTTTGTTAAATATATGTTGAATTATATGTTAAATTACGATTAACATATTTAGAAATATAAATTTAGCTGAATAAAAGTTAGTTGACTTTTATGCCAATTTTTTTTTTAACATATAATTCAACATATATTTATTCAACAATTTTTTTTTTAACATATAATTCAACATATATTTAACAAAAAAAAAAACATAATTTGGTTGACTTTTTTATACCAATTTGTTTATAAATTTCTTAATTCTTATAAAGAAAAATTTAAAATAAAAATTAGCATAAAAGTCAACTAAATTATGTTTTTTTGGTTAAATATATGTTTAATTATATGTTAAATTACGATTAACATATTTAGAAATATAAATTTAGCTGAATAAAGTTGTTATTTTAAATTTTTCTTTATAAAAATTAAGAAATTTATAAAAAAATTGGCTTAAAAAAGTCAACTAAATTATGTTTTTTTTTGTTAAATATATGTTGAATTATATGTTAAAGTACGATTAACATATTTAGAAATATAAATTTAGCTGAATAAAGTTTTTATTTTAAATTTTTCTTTATAAGAATTAAAAATTTTGAAGAAAAATTGGCATAAAAGTCAACTAAATTATGTTTTTTTGGTTAAATATATGTTTAATTATATGTTAAATTACGATTAACATATTTAGAAATATAAATTTAGCTGAATAAAGTTGTTATTTTAAATTTTTCTTTATAAAAATTAAGAAATTTATAAAAACATTGGCTTAAAAAAGTCAACTAATTTATGTTTTTTTTTGTTAAATATATGTTGGATTATATGTTAAATTACGATTAACATATTTAGAAATATAAATTTGCTTGAATAAAGTTGTTATTTTAAATTTTTCTTTATAAGAATTAAGAAATGTCTAAAAAAATTGGCATAAAAAAGTCAACTAAATTATTTTTTTTGTTGATATATGTTGAATTATATGTTAAATTACGATTAACATATTTAGAAATATAAATTTAGCTGAATAAAGTTGTTATTTTAAATTTTTCTTTATAAGAATTAAGAAATTTATAAACAAATTGGCTTAAAAAAGTCAACTAAATTATGTTTTTTTTGTTAAATATATGTTGAATTATATGTTAACTTACGATTAACATATTTAGAAATATAAATTTAGCTGAATAAAGTTTTTATTTTAAATTTTTCTTTATAAGAATTAAAATTTTTTAAAAAAAATTGGCATAAAAGTCAACTAAATTATGTTTTTTTGGTTAAATATATGTTTAATTATATGTTAAATTACGATTAACATATTTAGAAATATAAATTTAGCTGAATAAAATTGTTATTTTAAATTTTTCTTTATAAAAATTAAGAAATTTATAAAAAAATTGGCTTAAAAAAGTCAACTAAATTATGTTTTGTTTTGTTAAATATATGTTGAATTATATGTTAAATTACGATTAACATATTTAGAAATATAAATTTAGCTGAATAAAGTTGTTATTTTAAATTTTTCTTTATAAAAATTAAGAAATTTATAAAAAAATTGGCAAAAAAAAGTCAACTAAATTATTTTTTTTTTGTTAATATATGTTGAATTATATGTTAAATTACGATTAACATATATAGAAATATAAATTTAGCTGAATAAAGTTGTTATTTTAAATTTTTCTTTATAAGAATTAAGAAATTTATAAAAAAATTGGCATAAAAAAGTCAACTAAATTATTTTTTTTTGTTAATATATGTTGAATTATATGTTAAATTACGATTAACATATTTAGAAATATAAATTTAGCTCAATAAAGTTGTTATTTTAAATTTTTCTTTATAAAAATTAAGAAATTTATAAAAAAATTGGCATAAAAAAGTCAACTAAATTATTTTTTTTGTTAATATATGTTGAATTATATGTTAAATTACGATTAACATATTTAGAAATATAAATTTAGCTGAATAAAGTTGTTATTTTAAATTTTTCTTTATAAGAATTAAGAAATTTATAAAAAAATTGGCATAAAAAAGTCAACTAAATTATTTTTTTTTGTTAATATATGTTGAATTATATGTTAAATTACGATTAACATATTTGGAAATATAAATTTTGCTGAATAAAGTTGTTATTTTAAATTTTTCTTTAAAAGAATTAAGAAATTTATAAAAAAATTGGCATAAAAAAGTCAACTAAATTATTTTTTTTTTATAATGTATGTTGAATTATATGTTAAATTACGATTAACATATTTAGAAATATAAATTTGCTTGAATAAAGTTGTTATTTTAAATTTTTCTTTATAAGAATTAAGAAATTTCTAAAAAAATTGGCATAAAAAAGTCAACTAAATTATTTTTTTTGTTGATATATGTTGAATTATATGTTAAATTACGATTAACATATTTAGAAATATAAATTTAGCTGAATAAAGTTGTTATTTTAAATTTTTCTTTATAAGAATTAAGAAATTTATAAACAAATTGGCTTAAAAAAGTCAACTAAATTATGTTTTTTTTTGTTAAATATATGTTGAATTATATGTTAAATTACGATTAACATATTTAGAAATATAAATTTAGCTCAATAAAGTTGTTATTTTAAATTTTTCTTTATAAGAATTAAGAAATTTATAAAAAAATTGGCATAAAAAAGTCAACTAAATTATTTTTTTTGTTAATATATGTTGAATTATATGTTAAATTACGATTAACATATTTAGAAATATAAATTTGTCTCAATAAAGTTGTTATTTTAAATTTTTCTTTATAAAAATTAAGAAATTTATAAAAAAATTGGCATAAAAAAGTCAACTAAATTATTTTTTTTGTTAATATATGTTGAATTATATGTTAAATTACGATTAACATATTTAGAAATATAAATTTAACTGAATAAAGTTGTTATTTTAAATTTTTCTTTATAAGAATTAAGAAATTTATAAAAAAATTGGCATAAAAAAGTCAACTAAATTATTTTCTTTTGTTAATATATGTTGAATTATATGTTAAATTACGATTAACATATTTAGAAATATAAATTTTGCTGAATAAAGTTGTTATTTTAAATTTTTCTTTAAAAGAATTAAGAATTTTATAAAAAAATTGGCATAAAAAAGTCAACTAAATTATTTTCTTTTGTTAATATATGTTGAATTATATGTTAAATTACGATTAACATATTTAGAAATATAAATTTTGCTGAATAAAGTTGTTATTTTAAATTTTTCTTTAAAAGAATTAAGAATTTTATAAAAAAATTGGCATAAAAAAGTCAACTAAATTATTTTTTTTTTGTTAATATATGTTGAATTATATGTTAAATTACGATTAACATATTTAGAAATATAAATTTAGCTGAATAAAGTGTTATTTTAAATTTTTCTTTATAAGAATTAAGAAATTTATAAAAAAATTGGCATAAAAAAGTCAACTAAATTATTTTCTTTTGTTAATATATGTTGAATTATATGTTAAATTACGATTAACATATTTAGAAATATAAATTTTGCTGAATAAAGTTGTTATTTTAAATTTTTCTTTAAAAGAATTAAGAATTTTATAAAAAAATTGGCATAAAAAAGTCAACTAAATTATTTTTTTTTTGTTAATATATGTTGAATTATATGTTAAATTACGATTAACATATTTAGAAATATAAATTTAGCTGAATAAAGTGTTATTTTAAATTTTTCTTTATAAGAATTAAGAAATTTATAAAAAAATTGGCATAAAAAAGTCAACTAAATTATTTTTTTTTAATATATGTTGAATTATATGTTAAATTACGATTAACATATTTAGAAATATTAATTTAGCTGAATAAAGTTGTTATTTAAAATTTTTCTTTATAAGAATTAAGAAATTTATAAAAAAATTGGCATACAAAAGTCAACTAAATTATTTTTTTTTGTTAATAAATGTTGAATTATATGTTAACTTACGATTAACATATTTAGAAATATAAATTTAGCTGAATAAAGTTGTTATTTTAAATTTTTCTTTATAAGAATTAAGAAATTTATAAAAAAATTGGCATAAAAAAGTCAACTAAATTATTTTCTTTTGTTAATATATGTTGAATTATATGTTAAATTACGATTAACATATTTAGAAATATAAATTTTGCTGAATAAAGTTGTTATTTTAAATTTTTCTTTAAAAGAATTAAGAATTTTATAAAAAAATTGGCATAAAAAAGTCAACTAAATTATTTTTTTTTAATATATGTTGAATTATATGTTAAATTACGATTAACATATTTAGAAATATTAATTTAGCTGAATAAAGTTGTTATTTAAAATTTTTCTTTATAAGAATTAAGAAATTTATAAAAAAATTGGCATACAAAAGTCAACTAAATTATTTTTTTTTGTTAATAAATGTTGAATTATATGTTAAATTACGATTAACATATTTAGAAATATAAATTTAGCTGAATAAAGTTGTTATTTTAAATTTTTCTTTATAAGAATTAAGAAATTTATAAAAAAATTGGCATAAAAAAGTCAACTAAATTATTTTCTTTTGTTAATATATGTTGAATTATATGTTAAATTACGATTAACATATTTAGAAATATAAATTTTGCTGAATAAAGTTGTTATTTTAAATTTTTCTTTAAAAGAATTAAGAATTTTATAAAAAAATTGGCATAAAAAAGTCAACTAAATTATTTTTTTTTTGTTAATATATGTTGAATTATATGTTAAATTACGATTAACTTATTTAGAAATATAAATTTAGCTGAATAAAGTGTTATTTTAAATTTTTCTTTATAAGAATTAAGAAATTTATAAAAAAATTGGCATAAAAAAGTCAACTAAATTATTTTTTTTTAATATATGTTGAATTATATGTTAAATTACGATTAACATATTTAGAAATATTAATTTTGCTGAATAAAGTTGTTATTTTAAATTTTTCTTTAAAAGAATTAAGAATTTTATAAAAAAATTGGCATAAAAAAGTCAACTAAATTATTTTTTTTTTGTTAATATATGTTGAATTATATGTTAAATTACGATTAACATATTTAGAAATATAAATTTAGCTGAATAAAGTGTTATTTTAAATTTTTCTTTATAAGAATTAAGAAATTTATAAAAAAATTGGCATAAAAAAGTCAACTAAATTATTTTTTTTTAATATATGTTGAATTATATGTTAAATTACGATTAACATATTTAGAAATATTAATTTAGCTGAATAAAGTTGTTATTTAAAATTTTTCTTTATAAGAATTAAGAAATTTATAAAAAAATTGGCATACAAAAGTCAACTAAATTATTTTTTTTTGTTAATAAATGTTGAATTATATGTTAAATTACGATTAACATATTTAGAAATATAAATTTAGCTGAATAAAGTTGTTATTTTAAATTTTTCTTTATAAGAATTAAGAAATTTATAAAAAAATTGGCATAAAAAAGTCAACTAAATTATTTTTTTGTTGATATATGTTGAATTATATGTTAAATAACGATTAACATATTTAGAAATATAAATTTAGCTGAATAAAGTTGTTATTTTAAATTTTTCTTTATAAGAATTAAAAAATTTTAAAAAAAATTGGCATAAAAAAGTCAACCAAATTATGTTTTTTTTTGTTAAATAAATGTAATTATATGTTAAATTACGATTAACATATTTAGAAATATAAATTTAGCTGAATAAAGTTGTTATTTTAAATTTTTCTTTATAAGAATTAAGAAATTTATAAAAAAATTGGCATAAAAAAGTCAACTAAATTATTTTTTTTGTTAATATATGTTGAATTATATGTTAAATTACGATTAACATATTTAGAAATATAAATTTAGCTGAATAAAGTTTTTATTTTAAATTTTTCTTTATAAGAATTAAGAAATTTAAAAAAAAAATTGGCATAAAAGTCAACTAAATTATGTTTTTTTGGTTAAATATATGTTAAATTACGATTAACATATTTAGAAATATAAATTTAGCTGAATAAAGTTGTTATTTTAAATTTTTCTTTATAAAAATTAAGAAATTTATAAAAACATTGGCTTAAAAAAGTCAACTAAATTATGTTTTTTTTGTTAAATATATGTTGAATTATATGTTAAATTACGATTAACATATTTAGAAATATAAATTTAGCTGAATAAAGTTGTTATTTTAAATTTTTCTTTATAAGAATTAAGAAATTTATAAAAAAATTGGCTTAAAAAAGTCAACTAAATTATTTTTTTTGTTAAATATATGTTGAATTATATGTTAAATTACGATTAACATATTTAGAAATATAAATTTAGCTGAATAAAGTTTTTATTTTAAAATTTTCTTTATAAGAATTAAGAAATTTAAAAAAAAAATTGGCATAAAAGTCAACTAAATTATGTTTTTTTGGTTAAATATATGTTAAATTGCGATTAACATATTTAGAAATATAAATTTAGCTGAATAAAGTTGTTATTTTAAATTTTTCTTTATAAAAATTAAGAAATTTATAAAAACATTGGCTTAAAAAAGTCAACTAAATTATGTTTTTTTTGTTAAATATATGTTGAATTATATGTTAAATTACGATTAACATATTTAGAAATATAAATTTAGCTGAATAAAGTTGTTATTTTAAATTTTTCTTTATAAGAATTAAAAAATTTTAAAAAAAATTGGCATAAAAAAGTCAACCAAACTATGTTTTTTTTGTTAAATAAATGTAATTATATGTTAAATTACGATTAACATATTTAGAAATATAAATTTAGCTGAATAAAGTTGTTATTTTAAATTTTTCTTTATAAAAATTACGAAATTTATAAAAACATTGGCTTAAAAAAGTCAACTAAATTATGTTTTTTTTGTTAAATATATGTTGAATTATATGTTAAATTACGATTAACATATTTAGAAATATAAATTTAGCTGAATAAAGTTGTTATTTTAAATTTTCCTTTATAAGAATTAAAAAATTTTAAAAAAAATTGGCATAAAAAAGTCAACCAAATTATGTTTTTTTTTGTTAAATAAATGTAATTATATGTTAAATTACGATTAACATATTTAGAAATATAAATTTAGCTGAATAAAGTTGTTATTTTAAATTTTTCTTTATAAGAATTAAGAAATTTATAAAAAAATTGGCATAAAAAAGTCAACTAAATTATTTTTTTTTGTTAATATATGTTGAATTATATGTTAAATTACGATTAACATATTTAGAAATATAAATTTAGCTGAATAAAGTTGTTATTTTAAATTTTTCTTTATAAGAATTAAGAAATTTATAAAAAAATTGGCATAAAAAAGTCAACTAAATTATTTTTTTTTGTTAATATATGTTGAATTATATGTTAAATTACGATTAACATATTTAGAAATATAAATTTAGCTGAATAAAGTTGTTATTTTAAATTTTTCTTTATAAGAATTAAGAAATTTATAACAAAATTGGAATAAAAAAGTCAACTAAATTATTTTTTTTTGTTAATATATGTTGAATTTTATGTTAAATTACGATTAACATATTTAGAAATATGAATTTAGCTGAATAAAGTTGTTATTTTAAATTTTTCTTTATAATAATTAAAAAATTTAAAAAAAAATTGGCATAAAAAAGTCAACCAAATTATGTTTTTTTTTATTAAATATATGTTGAATTATATGTTAAATTACGATTAACATATTTAGAAATATAAATTTAGCTGAATAAAGTTGTTATTTTAAATTTTTCTTTATAAGAATTAAGAAATTTATTAAAAAATTGGCATAAAAAAGTCAACTAAATTATTTTTTTTTGTTAATATATGTTGAATTATATGTTAAATTACGATTAACATATTTAGAAATATAAATTTAGCTGAATAAAGTTGTTATTTTAAATTTTTCTTTATAAAAATTTAGAAATTTATAAAAACATTGGCTTAAAAAAGTCAACTAAATTATGTTTTTTTTTGTTAAATATATGTTGAATTATATGTTAAATTACGATTAACATATTTAGAAATATAAATTTACTTGAATAAAGTTGTTATTTTAAATTTTTCTTTATAAGAATTAAGAAATTTCTAAATAAATTGGCATAAAAAAGTCAACTAAATTATTTTTTTTGTTGATATATGTTGAATTATATGTTAAATTACGATTAACATATTTAGAAATATAAATTTAGCTGAATAAAGTTATTATTTTAAATTTTTCTTTATAAGAATTAAGAAATTTATAAAAAAATTGGCTTAAAAAAGTCAACTAATTTATGTTTTTTTTTTGTTAAATATATGTTGAATTATATGTTAAATTACGATTAACATATTTAGAAATATAAATTTAGCTGAATAAAAGTTAGTTGAGTTTTGTGCCAATTTTTTTTTAACATATAATTTAACATATATTTATTCAACAAATTTTTTTTAACATATAATTCAACATATATTTAACAAAAAAAAACATAATTTGGTTGACTTTTTTTGTTTATAAATTTCCAATTTGTTTATAAATTTCTTAATTCTTATAAAGAAAAATTTAAAATAAAAATTGGCATAAAAGTCAACTAAATTATGTTTTTTTGGTTAAAAATATTTTTAATTATATGTTAAATTACGATTAACATATTTAGAAATATAAATTTAGCTGAATAAAGTTTTTATTTTAAATTTTTCTTTATAAGAATTAAAATTTTTTAAAAAAAATTGGCATAAAAGTCAACTAAATTATGTTTTTTTGGTTAAATATATGTTTAATTATATGTTAAATTACGATTAACATATTTAGAAATATAAATTTAGCTGAATAAAGTTGTTATTTTAAATTTTTCTTTATAAAAATTAAGAAATTTATAAAAAATTTGGCTTAAAAAAGTCAACTAAATTATGTTTTTTTTTGTTAAATATATGTTGAATTATATGTTAAAGTACGATTAACATATTTAGAAATATAAATTTAGCTGAATAAAGTTTTTATTTTAAATTTTTCTTTATAAGAATTAAAAATTTTGAAAAAAAATTGGCATAAAAGTCAACTAAATTATGTTTTTTTGGTTAAATATATGTTTAATTATATATTAAATTACGATTAACATATTTAGAAATATAAATTTAGCTGAATAAAGTTGTTATTTTAAATTTTTCTTTATAAAAATTAAGAAATTTATAAAAACATTGGCTTAAAAAAGTCAACTAAATTATGTTTTTTTTGTTAAATATATGTTGGATTATATGTTAAATTACGATTAACATATTTAGAAATATAAATTTACTTGAATAAAGTTGTTATTTTAAATTTTTCTTTATAAGAATTAAGAAATTTATAAAAAAATTGGCATAAAAAAGTCAACTAAATTATTTTTTTTGTTGATATGTGTTGAATTATATGTTAAATTACGATTAACATATTTAGAAATATAAATTTAGCTGAATAAAGTTGTTATTTTAAGTTTTTCTTTATAAGAATTAAGAAATTTATAAAAAAATTGGCATAAAAAAGTCAACTAAATTTTTTTTTTTGTTAATATATGTATAATTATACAATTATATGTTAAATTACGATTAACATATTTAGAAATATAAATTTAGCTGAATAAAGTTGTTATTTTAAATTTTTCTTTATAAGAATTAAGAAATTTATAAAAAAATTGGCATAAAAAAGTCATCTAAATTATTTTTTTTTGTTAATATATGTTGAATTATATGTTAAATTACGATTAACATATTTAGAAATATAAATTTTGCTGAATAAAGTTTTTATTTTAAATTTTTCTTTATAAGAATTAAGAAATTTATAAAAAAATTGGCATAAAAAAGTCAACTAAATTATTTTTTTTTGTTAATATATGTTGAATTATATGTTAAATTACGATTAACATATTTAGAAATATAAATTTAGCTGAATAAAGTTGTTATTTTAAATTTTTCTTTATAAGAATTAAGAAATTTATAAAAAAATTGGCATAAAAAAGTCAACTAAATTATTTTTTTGTTAATATATGTTGAATTATATGTTAAATTACGATTAACATATTTAGAAATATAAATTTAGCTGAATAAAGTTGTTATTTAAAATTTTTCTTTATAAGAATTAAGAAATTTATAAAAAAATTGGAATAAAAGAGTCAACTAAATTATTGTTTTTTGTTAATATATGTTGAATTATATGTTAAATTACCATTAACATATTTAGAAATATAAATTTAGCTGAATAAAGTTGTTATTTTAAATTTTTCTTTATAAAAAATAAGAAATTTATAAAAAAATTGGCATAAAAAAGTCAACTAAATTATTTTTTTTTGTTAATATATGTTGAATTATATGTTAAATTACGATTAACATATTTAGAAATATAAATTTAGCTGAATAAAGTTGTTATTTTAAATTTTTCTTTATAAGAATTAAGAAATTTATAAAAAAATTGGCATAAAAAAGTCAACTAAATTATTTTTTTTTGTTAATATATGTTGAATTATATGTTAAATTACGATTAACATATTTGAGAAATATAAATTTAGCTGAATAAAGTTGTTATTTTAAATTTTTCTTTATAAAAATTAAGAAATTTATTAAAAAATTGGCATAAAAAAGTCAACTAAATTATTTTTTTGTGTTAATATATGTTGAATTATATGTTAAATTACGATTAACATATTTAGAAATATAAATTTAGCTGAATAAAGTTGTTATTTTAAATTTTTCTTTATAAGAATTAAGAAATTTATAAAAAAATTGGCATAAAAAAGTCAACTAAATTATTTTTTTTGTTAATATATGTATAATTATATAATTATATGTTAAATTACGATTAACATATTTAGAAATATAAATTTTGCTGAATAAAGTTGTTATTTTAAATTTTTCTTTATAAGAATTAAGAAATTTATAAAAAAATTGGCATAAAAAAGTCAACTAAATTATTTTTTTTTGTTAATATATGTTGAATTATATGTTAAATTACGATTAACATATTTAGAAATATAAATTTAGCTGAATAAAGTTGTTATTTTAAATTTTTCTTTATAAGAATTAAGAAATTTATAAAAAAATTGGCATAAAAAAGTCAACTAAATTATTTTTTTTGTTAATATATGTTGAATTATATGTTAAATTACGATTAACATATTTAGAAATATAAATTTAGCTGAATAAAGTTGTTATTTAAAATTTTTCTTTATAAGAATTAAGAAATTTATAAAAAAATTGGCATAAAAAAGTCAACTAAATTATTTTTTTTTGTTAATATATGTTGAATTATATGTTAAATTACGATTAACATATTTGAGAAATATAAATTTAGCTGCATAAAGTTGTTATTTTAAATTTTTCTTTATAAAAATTAAGAAATTTATAAAAAAATTGGCATAAAAAAGTCAACTAAATTATTTTTTTTTGTTAATATATGTTGAATTATATGTTAAATTACGATTAACATATTTAGAAATATAAATTTAGCTGAATAAAGTTGTTATTTTAAATTTTTCTTTATAAGAATTAAGAAATTTCTAAAAAAATTGGCATAAAAAAGTCAACTAAATTATTTTTTTTTGTTAATATATGTTAAATTATATGTTAAATTACGATTAAAATATTTAGAAATATAAATTTAGCTGAATAAAGTTGTTATTTTAAATTTTTCTTTATAAGAATTAAGAAATTTATAAAAAAATTGGCATAAAAAAGTCAACTAAATTATTTTTTTTGTTAATATATATGTTGAATTATATGTTAAATTACGATTAACATATTTAGAAATATAAATTTAGCTGAATAAAGTTGTTATTTTAAATTTTTCTTTATAAGAATTAAGAAATTTATAAACAAATTGGCATAAAAAAGTCAACCAAAGTATGTTTTTTTTTGTTAAATATATGTTGAATTATATGTTAAATTACGATTAACATATTTAGAAATATAAATTTAGCTGAATAAAGTTTTTATTTTAAATTTTTCTTTATAAGAAATAAAAAATTTAAAAAAAAATTGGCATAAAAAAGTCAACCAAATTATGTTTTTTTTTTGTTAATATATGTTGAATTATATGTCAAATTACGATTAACATATTTAGAAATATAAATTTAGCTGAGTAAAGTTATTTTAAATTTTTCTTTATAAGAATTAAGAAATTTCTAAAAAAATTGGCATAAAAAAGTCAACTAAATTATTTTTTTTTGTTGATACCGTATATGTTGACTTATATGTTAAATTACGATTAACATATTTAGAAATATAAATTTAGCTGAATAAAGTTGTTATTTTAAATTTTTCTTTATAAGAATTAAAAATTTTTAAAAAAAATTGGCATAAAAAAGTCAACCAAATTATGTTTTTTTTTGTTAAATATATATTGAATTATATGTTAAATTACGATTAACATATTTAGAAATATAAATTTAGCTGAATAAAGTTGTTATTTTAAATTTTTCTTTATAAGAATTAAGAAATTTATAAAAAAATTGGCATAAAAAAGTCAACTAAATTATTATTTTTTGTTATTATATGTTGAATTATATGTTAAATTACGATTAACATATTTAGAAATATAAATTTAGCTGAATAAAGTTGTTATTTTAAATTTTTCTTTATAAGAATTAAAAAATTTATAAAAAAATTGGCATAAAAAAGTCAACTAAATTATTTTTTTTTGTTAATATATGTTGAATTATATGTTAAATTACGATTAACATATTTAGAAATATAAATTAAGCTGAATAAAGTTGTTATTTTAAATTTTTCTTTATAAGAATTAAAAAATTTAAAAAAAAATTGGCATAAAAAAGTCAACCAAATTATGTTTTTTTTTTGTTAAATATATGTTAATTATATGTTAAATTACGATTAACATATTTAGAAATATAAATTGAGCTGAATAAAGTTTTTATTTTAAATTTTTCTTTATAAGAATTAAGAAATTTATAAAAAAATTGGCATAAAAAAGTCTTTTTTTTTTTGTTAAATTACGATTAACATATTTAGAAATATAAATTTAGCTGAATAAAGTTTTTATTTTAAATTTTTCTATATAAGAATTAAAAATTTAAAAAAAAAATTGGCATAAAAAAGTTGGCTAAATTATGTTTTTTTTTGTTAAATATATGTTGAATTATATGTTAAATTACGATTAACATATTTAGAAATATAAATTTAGCTGAATAAAGTTGTTATTTTAAATTTTTCTTTATAAGAATTAAAAAATTTAAAAAAAATTGGCATAAAAAAGTCAATCAAATTATGTTTTTTTTTGTTAAATATATGTTGAATTATATATTAAATTACGATTAACATATTTAGAAATATAAATTTAGCTGAATTGAGTTTTCATTTTAAATTTTTCTTTATAAGAATTAAGAAATTTATAAAAAAATTGGCATAAAAAAGTCAACTAAATTATTTTTTTTTGTTGATATATGTTGAATTATATGTTAAATTACGATTAACATATTTAGAAATACAAATTTAGCTGAATAAAGTATTTAGCTGAACATATTTAGAAATATAAATTTAGCTGAATAAAGTTTTTATTTTAAATTTTTCTTTATAAGAATTAAAAATTTTTAAAAAAAATTGGCATAAAAAAGTCAACCAAATTATTTTTTTTTTTGAAATATAATATATGTTGAAAAACATATTTAGAAATATAAATTTAGCTGAATAAAGTTTTTATTTTAAATTTTTCTTTATAAAAATTAAAAATTTTTAAAAAAAATTGGCATAAAAAAGTCAACTAAATTCTTTTTTTTTTTTGAAATATATGTTGAATTATATGTTAAATTACGATTAACATATTTAGAAATATAAATTTAGCTGAATAAAGTTTTTATTTTAAATTTTTCTTTATAAGAATTAAGAAATTTATAAAAAAATTGGCATAAAAAAGTCAACTAAATTATTATTTTTTGTTATTATATGTTGAATTATATGTTAAATTACGATTAACATATTTAGAAATATATATATAGCTGAATAAAGTTGTTATTTTAAATTTTTCTTTATAAGAATTAAAAAATTTAAAAAAAAATTGGCATAAAAAAGTCAACCAAATTATGTTTTTTTTTTGTTAATATATGTTGAATTATATGTTAAATTACGATTAACATATTTAGAAATATAAATTTAGCTGAGTAAAGTTGTTATTTTAATTTTTCTTTATAAGAATTAAGAAATTTCTAAAAAAATTGGCATAAAAAAGTCAACTAAATTATTTTTTTTTGTTGATACCGTATATGTTGACTTATATGTTAAATTACGATTAACATATTTAGAAATATAAATTTAGCTGAATAAAGTTGTTATTTTAAATTTTTCTTTATAAGAATTAAAAATTTTTAAAAAAAATTGGCATAAAAAAGTCAACCAAATTATGTTTTTTTTTGTTAAATATATATTGAATTATATGTTAAATTACGATTAACATATTTAGAAATATAAATTTAGCTGAATAAAGTTGTTATTTTAAATTTTTCTTTATAAGAATTAAGAAATTTATAAAAAAATTGGCATAAAAAAGTCAACTAAATTATTATATTTTGTTATTATATGTTGAATTATATGTTAAATTACGATTAACATATTTAGAAATATAAATTTAGCTGAATAAAGTTGTTATTTTAAATTTTTCTTTATAAGAATTAAAAAATTTATAAAAAAATTGGCATAAAAAAGTCAACTAAATTATTTTTTTTTGTTAATATATGTTGAATTATATGTTAAATTACGATTAACATATTTAGAAATATAAATTAAGCTGAATAAAGTTGTTATTTTAAATTTTTCTTTATAAGAATTAAAAAATTTAAAAAAAAATTGGCATAAAAAAGTCAACCAAATTATGTTTTTTTTTTGTTAAATATATGTTAATTATATGTTAAATTACGATTAACATATTTAGAAATATAAATTGAGCTGAATAAAGTTTTTATTTTAAATTTTTCTTTATAAGAATTAAGAAATTTATAAAAAAATTGGCATAAAAAAGTCAACTAAATTATTTTTTTTGTTAATATATGTTGAATTATATGTTAAATTACGATTAACATATTTAGAAATATATATTTAGCTGAATAAAGTTGTTATTTTAAATTATTCTTTATAAGAATTCAAAAATTTAAAAAAAAATTGGCATAAAAAAGTCAATCAAATTATGTTTTTTTTGTTAAATATATGTTGAATTATATATTAAATTACGATTAACATATTTAGAAATATAAATTTAGCTGAATTGAGTTTTCATTTTAAATTTTTCTTTATAAGAATTAAGAAATTTATGAAAAAATTGGCATAAAAAAGTCAACCAAATTATGTTTTTTTGTTTGTTAATATATTTTGAATTATATGTTAAATTACGATTAACATATTTAGAAATATAAATTTAGCTGAATAAAGTTTTTATTTTAAATTTTTCTATATAAGAATTAAAAATTTAAAAAAAAATTGGCTTAAAGAAGTCAACTAAATTATGTTTTTTTTTGTTAAATATATGTTGAATTATATGTTAAATTACGATTAACATATTTAGAAATATAAATTTAGCTGAATAAAGTTTTTATTTTAAATTTTTCTTTATAAGAATTAAGAAATTTATAAAAAAATTGGCATAAAAAAGTCAACTAAATTATTTTTTTTTGTTAATATATGTTGAATTATATGTTAAATTACGATTAACATATTTAGAAATATAAATTTAGCTGAATAAAGTTGTTATTTTAAGTTTTTCTTTATAAGAATTAAGAAATTTATAAACAAATTGGCATAAAAAAGTCAACCAAATTATGTTTTTTTTTGTTAAATATATGTTGAATTATATGTTAAATTACGATTAACATACTTATTTAGAAATATAAATTTAGCTGAATAAAGTTTTAATTTTAAATTTTTCTTTATAAGAATTATAAAATTTAAAAAAAAATTGGCATAAAAAAGTCAACCAAATTATGTTTTTTTTTGTGAAATATATGTTGAATTATATGTTAAATTAAGAAATTTATAGAAATATAAATTTAGCTGAATAAAGTTGTTATTTTAAAATTTTCTTTATAAAAATTAAGAAATTTATAAAAAAATTGGCTTAAAAAAGTCAACTAAATTATGTTTTTTTTTGTTAAATATATGTTGAATTATATGTTAAATTACGATTAACATATTTAGAAATATAAATTTACTTGAATAAAGTTGTTATTTTAAATTTTTCTTTATAAGAATTAAGAAATTTCTAAAAAAATTGGCATAAAAAAGTCAACTAAATTATTTTTTTTTGTTGATATATGTTGAATTATACGTTAAATTACGATTAACATATTTAGAAATATAAATTTAGCTGAATAAAGTTTTTATTTTAAATTTTTCTTTATAAGAATTAAGAAATTTATAAAAAATTTGGCATAAAAAAGTCAACTAAATTATTTTTTTTGTTAATATATGTTGAATTATATGTTAAATTACGATTAACATATTTAGAAATATAAATTTAGCTGAATAAAGTTGTTATTTTAAATTTTTCTTTATAAGAATTCAAAAATTTAAAAAAAAATTGGCATAAAAAAGTTGGCTAAATTAAGTTTTTTTTTGTTAAATATATGTTGAATTATATGTTAAATTACGATTAACATATTTAGAAATATAAATTTAGCTGAATAAAGTTGTTATTTTAAATTTTTCTTTATAAGAATTAAAAAATTTAAAAAAAATTGGCATAAAAAAATCAATCAAATTATGTTTTTTTTTGTTAAATATATGTTAAATTACAATTAACATATTTAGAAATATAAATTTAGCTGAATAAAGTTTTTATTTTAAATTTTTCTTTATAAGAATTAAGAAATTTATGAAAAAATTGGCATAAAAAAGTCAACCAAATTATGTTTTTTTGTTTGTTAATATATGTTGAATTATATGTTAAATTACGATTAACATATTTAGAAATATAAATTTAGCTGAATAAAGTTTTTATTTTAAATTTTTCTTTATAAGAATTACAAATTTAAAAAAAAAATTGGCTTAAAAAAGTCAACTAAATTATGTTTTTTTTTGTTAAATATATGTTGAATTATATGTTAAATTACGATTAACATAGTTAGAAATATAAATTTAGCTGAATAAAGTTGTTATTTTAAATTTTTCTTTATAAGAATTAAGAAATTTATAAAAAAATTGGCATAAAAAAGTCAACTTACTTATTTTTTTGTTAATATATGTTGAATTATATGTTAAATTACGATTAACATATTAAGAAATATAAATTTAGCTGAATAAAGTTGTTATTTTCAATTTTTCTTTATAAGAATTAAGAAATTTATAAAAAAATTGGCATAAAAAAGTCAACTAAATTATTTTTTTGTTAATATATGTTGAATTCTATGTTAAATTACGATTAACATATTAAGAAATATAAATTTAGCTGAATAAAGTTTTTTATTAAATTTTTCTTTATAAGAATTAAGAAATTTATAAAAAAATTGGCATAAAAAAGTCAACTAAATTATGTTTTTTTTTGTTAAATATATGTTGAATTATATGTTAAATTACGATTAACATATTTAGAAATATAAATTTACTTGAATAAAGTTGTTATTTTAAATTTTTCTTTATAAGAATTAAGAAATTTCTAAAAAAATTGTCATAAAAAAGTCAACTAAATTATTTTTTTTTGTTGATATATGTTGAATTATATGTTAAATTACGATTAACATATTTAGTAATATAAATTTAGCTGAATAAAGTTGTTATTTTAAATTTTTCTTTACAAGAATTAAGAAATTTATAAAAAAATTGGCATAAAAAAGTCAACTAAATTATTTTTTTGGTAATATTATGTTGAATTATATGTTAAATTACGATTAACATATTTAGAAATATAAATTTAGCTGAATAAAGTTGTTATTTTAAATTTTTCTTTATAAGAATTAAAAAATTTAAAAAAAAATTGGCATAAAAAAGTCAACCAAATTATGTTTTTTTTTGTTAAATATATGTTGAATTATATGTTAAATTACGATTAACATATTTAGTAATATAAATTTAGCTGAAGAAAGTTTTTATTTTAAAGTTTTCTTTATAAGAATTAAGAAATTTATAAAAAAATTGGCATAAAAAAGTCAACTAAATTATTTTTTTTTGTTAATATATGTTGAATTATATGTTAAATTACGATTAACATATTTTGAAATATAAATTTAGCTGAATAAAGTTGTTATTTTAAATTATTCTTTATAAGAATTCAAAAATTTAAAAACAAAATTGGTATAAAAAATTCGGCCAAATTATGTTTTTTTTTGTTAAATATATGTTGAATTATATGTTAAATTACGATTAACATATTCAGAAATATAAATTTAGCAGAATAAAGTTGTTATTTTAAATTTTTCTTTATAAAAATTAAGAAATTTATAAAAAAATTGGCATACAAAAGTCAACTAAATTATTTTTTTTGTTGATATATGTTGAATTATATGTTAAATTACGATTAACATATTAAGAAATATAAATTTAGCTGAATAAAGTTTTTATTTTAAATTTTTCTTTATAAGAATTAAAAAATTTAAAAAAAATTGGCATAAAAAAGTCAATCAAATTATGTTTTTTTTTTGTTAAATATATGTTGAATTATATGTTAAATTACGATTAACATATTTAGAAATATAAATTTAGCTGAATTAAGTTTTTATTTTAAATTTTTCTTTATAAGAATTAAGAAATTTATGAAAAAATTGGCATAAAAAAGTCAACCAAATTATGTTTTTTTGTTTGTTAATATATGTTGAATTATATGTTAAATTACGATTAACATATTTAGAAATATAAATTTAGCTGAATAAAGTTTTTATTTTAAATTTTTCTTTATAAAAATTAAGAAATTTATATAAACACTGGCTTAAAAAAGTCAACTAAATTATGTTTGTTTTGTTAAATATATGTTGAATTATATGTTAAATTACGATTAACATATTTAGAAATATAAATTTAGCTGAATAAAGTTGTTATTTTAAATTTTTCTTTATAAGAATTAAGAAATTTATAAAAAAATTGGCATAAAAAAGTCAACTTAATTATTTTTTTGTTAATATATGTTGAATTATATGTTAAATTACGATTAACATATTAAGAAATATAAATTTAGCTGAATAAAGTTGTTATTTTAAATTTTTCTTTATAAGAATTAAGAAATTTATAAAAAAATTGGCATAAAAAAGTCAACTAAATTATTTTTTTGTTAATATATGTTGAATTCTATGTTAAATTACGATTAACATATTAAGAAATATAAATTTAGCTGAATAAAGTTTTTATTTTAAATTTTTCTTTATAAGAATTAAGAAATTTATAAAAAAATTGGCATAAAAAAGTCAACTAAATTATGTTTTTTTTTGTTAAATATATGTTGAATTATATGTTAAATTACGATTAACATATTTAGAAATATAAATTTACTTGAATAAAGTTGTTATTTTAAATTTTTCTTTATAAGAATTAAGAAATTTCTAAAAAAATTGGCATAAAAAAGTCAACTAAATTATTTTTTTTTGTTGATATATGTTGAATTATATGTTAAATTACGATTAACATATTTAGAAATATAAATTTAGCTGAATAAAGTTGTTATTTTAAATTTTTCTTTACAAGAATTAAGAAATTTATAAAAAAATTGGCATAAAAAAGTCAACTAAATTATTTTTTTGGTAATATTATGTTGAATTATATGTTAAATTACGATTAACATATTTAGAAATATAAATTTAGCTGAATAAAGTTGTTATTTTAAATTTTTCTTTATAAGAAGTAAAAAATTTAAAAAAAAATTGGCATAAAAAAGTCAACCAAATTATGTTTTTTTTTGTTAAATATATGTTGAATTATATGTTAAATTTCGATTAACATATTTAGAAATATAAATTTAGCTGAATAAAGTTTTTATTTTAAAGTTTTCTTTATAAGAATTAAGAAATGTATAAAAAAATTGGCATAAAAAAGTCAACTAAATTATTTTTTTTTGTTAATATATGTTGAATTATATGTTAAATTACGATTAACATATTTAGAAATATAAATTTAGCTGAATAAAGTTGTTATTTTAAATTATTCTTTATAAGAATTCAAAAACGTAAAAAAAAATTGGCATAAAAAATTCGGCCAAATTATGTTTTTTTTTGTTAAATATATGTTGAATTATATGTTAAATTACGATTAACATATTTAGAAATATAAATTTAGCTGAATAAAGTTGTTATTTTAAATTTTTCTTTATAAAAATTAAGAAATTTATAAAAAAATTGGCATACAAAAGTCAACTAAATTATTTTTTTTGTTGATATATGTTAAATTATATGTTAAATTACGATTAACATATTTAGAAATATAAATTTAGCTGAATAAAGTTGTTATTTTAAATTTTTCTTTAAGAATTAACAAATTTATAAAAACATTGGCTTAAAAAAGTCAACCAAATTATGTTTTTTTTGTTAAATATATGTTGAATTATATGTTAAATTACGATTAACATATTTAGAAATATAAATTTAGCTGAATAAAGTTTTTATTTTAAATTTTTCTTTATAAGAATTAAAAATTTTTAAAAAAAATTGGCATAAAAGTCAACTAAATTATGTTTTTTTTTGTTAAATATATGTTGAATTATATGTTAAATTACGATTATCATATTTAGAAATATAAATTTACTTGAATAAAGTTGTTATTTTAAATTTTTCTTTATAAGAATTAAGAAATTTCTAAAAAAATTGGCTTAAAAAAGTCAACTAAATTATTTTTTGTTGTTGATATATGTTGAATTATATGTTAAATTACGATTAACATATTTAGAAATATAAATTTAGCTGAATAAAGTTGTTATTTTAAATTTTTCTTTATAAGAATTAAGAAATTTATAAAAAAATTGGCATAAAAAAGTCAACTAAATTATTTTTTTTGTTAATATATGTTGAATTATATGTTAAATTACGATTAACATATTTAGAAATATAAATTTAGCTGAATAAAGTTGTTATTTTAAATTTTTCTTTATAAGAATTAAGAAATTTATAAAAAAATTGGCATAAAAAAGTCAACTAAATTATTTTTTTTTGTTAATATATGTTGAATTATATGTTAAATTACGATTAACATATTTTGAAATATAAATTTAGCTGAATAAAGTTGTTATTTTAAATTATTCTTTATAAGAATTCAAAAATTTAAAAAAAAATTGGCATAAAAAATTCGGCCAAATTATGTTTTTTTTGTTAAATATATGTTGAATTATATATTAAATATGTTAAATTACTAATTACGATTAACATATAAATAGAATTACGATTAACATATTTAGAAATATAAATTTAGCTGAATAAAGTTTTTATTTTAAATTTTTCTTTATAAGAATTAAAAATTTTTAAAAAAAATTGGCATAAAAGTCAACTAAATTATGTTTTTTTTTGTTAAATATATGTTGAATTATATGTTAAATTACGATTATCATATTTAGAAATATAAATTTACTTGAATAAAGTTGTTATTTTAAATTTTTCTTTATAAGAATTAAGAAATTTCTAAAAAAATTGGCTTAAAAAAGTCAACTAAATTATTTTTTGTTGTTGATATATGTTGAATTATATGTTAAATTACGATTAACATATTTAGAAATATAAATTTAGCTGAATAAAGTTGTTATTTTAAATTTTTCTTTATAAGAATTAAGAAATTTATAAAAAAATTGGCATAAAAAAGTCAACTAAATTATTTTTTTTGTTAATATATGTTGAATTATATGTTAAATTACGATTAACATATTTAGAAATATAAATTTAGCTGAATAAAGTTGTTATTTTAAATTTTTCTTTATAAGAATTAAGAAATTTATAAAAAAATTGGCATAAAAAAGTCAACTAAATTATTTTTTTTGTTAATATATGTTGAATTATATGTTAAATTACGATTAACATATTTAGAAATATAAATTTAGCTGAATAAAGTTGTTATTTTAAATTTTTCTTTATAAGAATTAAGAAATTTATAAAAAAATTGGCATACAAAAGTCAACTAAATTATTTTTTTTGTTGATATATGTTAAATTATATGTTAAATTACGATTAACATATTTAGAAATATAAATTTAGCTGAATAAAGTTGTTATTTTAAATTTTTCTTTATAAGAATTAAAAAATTTAAAAAAAAATTGGCATAAAAAAGTCAACCAAAATATGTTTTTTTTTGTTAAATATATGTTGAATTATATGTTAAATTACGATTAACATATTTAGAAATATAAATTTAGCTGAAGAAAGTTTTTATTTTAAAGTTTTCTTTATAAGAATTAAGAAATTTATAAAAAGTGGCATAAAAAAGTCAACTAAATTATTTTTTTTTGTTAATATATGTTGAATTATATGTTAAATTACGATTAACATATTTTGAAATATAAATTTAGCTGAATAAAGTTGTTATTTTAAATTATTCTTTATAAGAATTCAAAAATTTAAAAAAAAATTGGCATAAAAAAGTCGGCCAAATTATGTTTTTTTTGTTAAATATATGTTGAATTATATATTAAATATGTTAAATTACTAATTACGATTAACATATAAATAGAATTACGATTAACATATTTAGAAATATAAATTTAGCTGAATAAAGTTGTTATTTTAAATTTTTCTTTACAAGAATTAAGAAATTTATAAAAAAATTGGCATAAAAAAGTCAACTAAATTATTTTTTTGGTAATATTATGTTGAATTATATGTTAAATTACGATTAACATATTTAGAAATATAAATTTAGCTGAATAAAGTTGTTATTTTAAATTTTTCTTTATAAGAATTAAAAAATTTAAAAAAAAATTGGCATAAAAAAGTCAACCAAATTATGTTTTTTTTTGTTAAATATATGTTGAATTATATGTTAAATTTCGATTAACATATTTAGAAATATAAATTTAGCTGAATAAAGTTGTTATTTTAAATTTTTCTTTATAAGAATTAAGAAATTTATAAAAAAATTGGCATAAAAAAGTCAACTAAATTATTTTTTTTTGTTAATATATGTTGAATTATATGTTAAATTACGATTAACATATTTAGAAATATAAATTTAGCTGAATAAAGTTGTTATTTTAAATTATTCTTTATAAGAATTCAAAAACTTAAAAAAAAATTGGCATAAAAAATTTGGCCAAATTATGTTTTTTTTTGTTAAATATATGTTGAATTATATATTAAATTACGATTAACATATTTAGAAATATAAATTTAGCTGAATAAAGTTGTTATTTTAAATTTTTCTTTATAAAAATTAAGAAATTTATAAAAAAATAGGCATACAAAAGTCAACTAAATTATTTTTTTTGTTGATATATGTTAAATTATATGTTAAATTACGATTAACATATTTAGAAATATAAATTTAGCTGAATAAAGTTGTTATTTTAAATTTTTCTTTAAGAATTAACAAATTTATAAAAACATTGGCTTAAAAAAGTCAACCAAATTATGTTTTTTTTTGTTAAATATATGTTGAATTATATGTTAAATTACGATTAACATATTTAGAAATATAAATTTAGCTGAATAAAGTTTTTATTTTAAATTTTTCTTTATAAGAATTAAAATATTTTAAAAAAAATTGGCATAAAAGTCAACTAAATTATGTTTTTTTTTGTTAAATATATGTTGAATTATATGTTAAATTACGATTATCATATTTAGAAATATAAATTTACTTGAATAAAGTTGTTATTTTAAATTTTTCTTTATAAGAATTAAGAAATTTCTAAAAAAATTGGCTTAAAAAAGTCAACTAAATTATTTTTTGTTATTGATATATGTTGAATTATATGTTAATTTCGATTAACATATTTAGAAATATAAATTTAGCTGAATAAAGTTGTTATTTTAAATTTTTCTTTATAAGAATTAAGAAATTTATAAAAAAATTGGCATAAAAAAGTCAACTAAATTATTTTTTTTGTTAATATATGTTGAATTATATGTTAAATTACGATTAACATATTTAGAAATATAAATTTAGCTGAATAAAGTTGTTATTTTAAATTTTTCTTTATAAGAATTAAAAAATTTAAAAAAAAATTGGCATAAAAAAGTCAACCAAAATATGTTTTTTTTTGTTAAATATATGTTGAATTATATGTTAAATTACGATTAACATATTTAGAAATATAAATTTAGCTGAAGAAAGTTTTTATTTTAAAGTTTTCTTTATAAGAATTAAGAAATTTATAAAAAGTGGCATAAAAAAGTCAACTAAATAATATTTTTTTGTCAATATATGTTGAATTATATGTTAAAATTACGATTAACATATTTAGAAATATAAATTTAGCTGAATAAAGTTGTTATTTTAAATTATTCTTTATAAGAATTCAAAAATTTAAAAAAAAATTGGCATAAAAAAGTCGGCCATATTATGTTTTTTTTTGTTAAATATATGTTGAATTATATGTTAAATATGTTAAATTACTAATTACGATTAACATATAAATATAATTACGATTAACATATTTAGAAATATAAATTTAGCTGAATAAAGTTTTTATTTTAAATTTTTCTTTATAAGAATTAAAAATTTTTAAAAAAAATTGGCATAAAAGTCAACTAAATTATGTTTTTTTGGTTAAATATATGTTTAATTATATGTTAAATTACGATTAACATATTTAGAAATATAAATTTAGCTGAATAAAGTTTTTATTTTAAATTTTTCTTTATAATAATTAAAATTTTTTTTAAAAAATTGGCATAAAAGTCAACTAAATTATGTTTTTTTGGTTAAATATATGTTTAATTATATGTTAAATTACGATTAACATATTTAGAAATATAAATTTAGCTGAATAAAATTTTTATTTTAAATTTTTCTTTATAAAAATTAAGAACTTTATAAAAAAATTGGCTTGAAAAAGTCAACTAAATTATGTTTTTTTTTTTGTTAAATATATGTTGAATTCTATGTTAAATTACAATTAACATATTTAGAAATATAAATTTAGCTGAATAAAGTTGTTATTTTAAATTTTTCTTTATAAGAATTAAGAAATTTATAAAAAAATTGGCATAAAAGTCAACTAAATTATGTTTTTTTGGTTAAATATATGTTTAATTATATGTTAAATTACGATTAACATATTTAGAAATATAAATTTAGCTGAATAAAATTGTTATTTTAAATTTTTCTTTATAAAAATTAAGAAATTTATAAAAAAATTGGCTTGAAAAAGTCAACTAAATTATATTTTTTTGGTTAAATATATGTTTAATTATATGTTAAATTACGATTAACATATTTAGAAATATAAATTTAGCTGAATAAAATTTTTATTTTAAATTTTTCTTTATAAAAATTAAGAAATTTATAAAAAAATTGGCTTAAAAAAGTCAACTAAATTATGTTTTTTTTTTGTTAAATATATGTTGAATTATATGTTAAATTACGATTAACATATTTAGAAATATAAATTTACTTGAATAAAGTTGTTATTTTAAATTTTTCTTTATAAGAAGTAAGAAATTTCTAAAAAAATTAGCATAAAAAAGTCAACTAAATTATTTTTTTTTGTTTGTTGATATATGTTGAATTATATGTTAAATTACGATTAACATATTTAGAAATATAAATTTAGCTGAATAAAGTTGTTATTTTAAATTTTTCTTTATAAGAATTAAGAAATTGAATTATATGTTAACTTACGATTAACATATTTAGAAATATAAATTTAGCTGAATAAAGTTGTTATTTTAAATTTTTCTTTATAAGAATTAAAAAATTTAAAACAAAATTGGCATAAAAAAGTCAACCAAAATATGTTTTTTTTTGTTAAATATATGTTGAATTATATGTTAAATTACGATTAACATATTTAGAAATATAAATTTAGCTGAATAAAGTTGTTATTTTAAATTTTTCTTTATAAGAATTAAAATTTTTTTAAAAAAATTGGCTTAAAAAAGTCAACCAAATTATGTTTTTTTTGTGAAATATATGTTGAATTATATGTTAAATTACGATTAACATATTTAGAAATATAAATTTAGCTGAATAAAGTTGTTATTTTAAATTTTTCTTTATAAGAATTAAGAAATTTAAAAAAAAAATTGGCATAAAAGTCAACTAAATTATGTTTTTTTGGTTAAATATATGTTTAATTATATGTTAAATTACGGTTAACATATTTAGAAATATAAATTTAGCTGAATAAAGTTGTTATTTTAAATTTTTCTTTATAAAAATTAAGAAATTTATAAAAAAATTGGCTTAAAAAAGTCAACTAAATTATGTTTTGTTTTGTTAAATATATGTTGAATTATATGTTAAATTACGATTAACATATTTAGAAATATAAATTTACTTGAATAAAGTTGTTAATTAAATTTTTCTTTATAAGAATTAAGAAATTTCTAAAAAAATTTGCATAAAAAAGTCAACTAAATTATTTTTTTTGTTGATATATGTTGAATTATATGTAAAATTACGATTAACATATTTAGAAATATGAATTTAGCTGAATAAAGTTTTTATTTTAAATTTTTCTTTATAAGAATTAAAAATTTTTAAAAAAAAATTGGCATACAAAATTCAACCAAATTATGTTTTTTTTGTTAAATATATGTTGAATTATATGTTAAATTACGCTTAACATATTTAGAAATATAAATTTAGCTCAATAAAGTTTTTATTTTAAATTTTTCTTTATAAAAATTAAGAAATTTATAAAAAAATTGGCTTAAAATAGTCAACTAAATTATTTTTTTTTGTTAATATATGTTGAATTATATGTTAAATTACGATTAACATATTTAAAAATATAAATTTAGCTTAATAAAGTTGTTATTTTAAATTTTTCTTTATAAAAATTAAGAAATTTATAAAAAAATTGGCATAAAAAAGTCAACTAAATTATTTTTTTCGTTAATATATGTTGAATTATATGTTAAATTACGATTAACATATTTATAAATATAAATTTAGCTGAATAAAGTTGTTATTTTAAATTTTTCTTTATAAGAATTAAGAAATTTATAAAAAAATTGGCATAAAAAAGTCAACTAAATTATTTTTTTTGTTAATAAATGTTGAATTATATGTTAAATTACGATTAACATATTAAGAAATATAAATTTAGCTGAATAAAGTTGTTATTTTAAATTTTTCTTTATAAGAATTAAGAAATTTATAAAAAAATTGCCATAAAAAAGTCAACTAAATTATTTTTTTTTGTTAATATATGTTGAATTATATGTTAAATTACGATTAACATATTTAGAAATATAAATTTAGCTGAATAAAATTGTTATTTTAAATTTTTCTTTATAAGAATTAAGAAATTTATAAAAAAATTGGCATAAAAAAGTCATCCAAATTATGTTTTTTTTTTGTTAAATATATGTTGAATTATATGTTAAATTACGATTAACATATTTAGAAATATAAATTTAGCTGAATAAAGTTGTTATTTTAAATTTTTCTTTATAAGAATTAAGAAATTTATAAAAAAATTGGCATAAAAAAGTCAACTAAATTATTTTTTTTTTTTAATATATGTTGAATTATATGTTAAATTACGATTAACATATTTAGAAATATAAATTTAGCTGAATAAAGTTGTTATTTTAAATTTTTCTTTATAATAATTAAAAAATTTAAAAAAAATTTGGCATAAAAAAGTCAACTAAATTATGTTTTTTTTTTGTTAAATACATGTTGAATTATATGTTAAATTACGATTAACATATTTAGAAATATAAATTTACTTGAATAAAGTTGTTATTTTAAATTTTTCTCTATAAGAATTAAGAAATTTCTAAAAAAATTGGCATAAAAAAGTCAACTAAATTATTTTTTTTGTTGATATATGTTGAATTATATGTTAAATTATGATTAACATATTTAGAAATATAAATTTAGCTGAATAAAGTTGTTATTTTAAAATTTTCTTTATAAGAATTAAGAAATTTATAAAAAAATTGTCTTAAAAAAGTCAACTAAATTATGTTTTTCTTGTTAAATATATGTTGAATTATATGTTAAATTACGATTAACATATTTAGAAATATAAATTTAGCTGAATAAAGTTGTTATTTTAAATTTTTCTTTATAAGAACTAAGAAATTTATAAAAACATTGGCTTAAAAAAGTCAACCAAATTATGTTTTTTTTTGTTAAATATATGTTGAATTATATGTTAAATTACGATTAACATATTTAGAAATATAAATTTAGCTGAATAAAGTTGTTATTTTAAATTTTTCTTCATAATAATTAAAAAATTTAAAAAAAAAGTGGCATAAAAAAGACAACCAAATTATGTTTTTTTTTGTTAAATATATGTTTAATTATATGTTAAATTACGATTAACATATTTAGAAATATAAATTTAGCTGAATAAAATGGTTATTTTAAATTTTTCTTTATAATAATTAAAAAATTTTAAAAAAAAGTGGCATAAAAAAGTCAACTAAATTATTTTTTTTTGTTAATATATGTTGAATTATATGTTAAATTACGATTAACATATTTAGAAATATAAATTTAGCTGAATAAAGTTGTTATTTTAAATTTTTCTTTATAAGAATTAAGAAATTTATAAAAACATTGGCTTAAAAAAGTCAACCAAATTATGTTTTTTTTTGTTAAATATATGTTGAATTATATGTTAAATTACGATTAACATATTTAGAAATATAAATTTAGCTGAATAAAGTTGTTATTTTAAATTTTTCTTTATAATAATTAAAAAATTTAAAAAAAAAGTGGCATAAAAAAGTCAACCAAATTATGTTTTTTTTTGTTAAATATATGTTGAATTATATGTTAAATTACGATTAACATATTTAGAAATATAAATTTAGCTGAATAAAATTGTTATTTTAAATTTTTCTTTATAATAATTAAAAAATTTTAAAAAAAAGTGGCATAAAAAAGTCAACCAAATTATGTTTTTTTTTGTCAAATATATGTTGAATTATATGTTTAATTACGATTAACATATTTAGAAATATAAATTTAGCTGAATAAAGTTGTTATTTTAAATTTTTCTTTATAAGAATTAAGAAATTTATAATAAAATTGGCATAAAAAAGTCAACTAAAGTATTTTTTTTGTTAATATATGTTGAATTATATGTTAAATTACGATTAACATATTTAGAAATATAAATTTAGCTGAATAAAATTGTTATTTTAAATTTTTCTTTATAATAATTAAAAAATTTTAAAAAAAAGTGGCATAAAAAAGTCAACCAAATTATGTTTTTTTTGTTAAATATATGTTGAATTATATGTTAAATTACGATTAACATATTTAGAAATATAAATTTAGCTGAATAAAGTTTTTATTTTAAATTTTTCTTTATAAGAATTAAGAAATTTAAAAAAAAAATTGGCATAAAAGTCAACTAAATTATGTTTTTTTGGTTAAATATATGTTTAATTATATGTTAAATTACGATTAACATATTTAGAAATATAAATTTAGCTGAATAAAGTTGTTATTTTAAATTTTTCTTTATAAGAATTAAGAAATTTATAAAAAAATTGGCATAAAAAAGTCAACTAAATTATTTATTTTTGTTAATATATGTTAAATTACGATTAACATATTTAGAAATATAAATTTAGCTGAATAAAATTGTTATTTTAAATTTTTCTTTATAATAATTAAAATTTTTTAAAAAAAAGTGGCATAAAAAAGTCAACCAATTTATGTTTTTTTTGTCAAATATATGTTGAATTATATGTTAAATTACGATTAACATATTTAGAAATATAAATTTAGCTGAATAAAGTTGTTATTTTAAATTTTTCGTTATAAGAATTAAGAAATTTATAAAAACATTGGCTTAAAAAAGTCAACCAAATTATGTTTTTTTTTGTTAAATATATGTTGAATTATATGTTAAATTACGATTAACATATTTAGAAATATAAATTTAGCTGAATAAAGTTGTTATTTTAAATTTTTCTTTATAATAATTAAAAAATTTAAAAAAAAAGTGGCATAAAAAAGACAACCAAATTATGTTTTTTGTTGTTAAATATATGTTGAATTATATGTTAAATTACGATTAACATATTTAGAAATATAAATTTAGCTGAATAAAATTGTTATTTTAAATTTTTCTGTATAATAATTAAAAAATTTTAAAAAAAAGTGGCATAAAAAAGTCAACTAAATTATTATTTTTTGTTAATATATGTTGAATTATATGTTAAATTACGATTAACATATTTAGAAATATAAATTTAGCTGAATAAAGTTGTTATTTTAAATTTTTCTTTATAAGAATTAAGAAATTTATAAAAACATTGGCTTAAAAAAGTCAACCAAATTATGTTTTTTTTTGTTAAATATATGTTGAATTTACGATTAACATATTAAATTACGATTAACATATTTAGAAATATAAATTTAGCTGAATAAAGTTTTTATTTTAAATTTTTCTTTATAATAATTAAAAAATTTAAAAAAAAAGTGGCATAAATAAGTCAACCAAATTATGTTTTTTTTTGTTAAATATATGTTGAATTATATGTTAAATTACGATTAACATATTTAGAAATATAAATTTAGCTGAATAAAATTGTTATTTTAAATTTTTCTTTATAATAATTAAAAAATTTTAAAAAAAAGTGGCATAAAAAAGTCAACCAAATTATGTTTTTTTTGTCAAATATATGTTGAATTATATGTTTAATTACGATTAACATATTTAGAAATATAAATTTAGCTGAATAAAGTTGTTATTTTAAATTTTTCTTTATAAGAATTAAGAAATTTATAATAAAATTGGCATAAAAAAGTCAACTAAAGTATTTTTTTTGTTAATATATGTTGAATTATATGTTAAATTACGATTAACATATTTAGAAATATAAATTTAGCTGAATAAAATTGTTATTTTAAATTTTTCTTTATAATAATTAAAAAATTTTAAAAAAAAGTGGCATAAAAAAGTCAACCAAATTATGTTTTTTTTGTCAAATATATGTTGAATTATATGTTAAATTACGATTAACATATTTAGAAATATAAATTTAGCTGAATAAAGTTGTTATTTTAAATTTTTCTTTATAATAATTAAAAAATTTAAAAAAAATTTGGCATAAAAAAGTCAACTAAATTATGTTTTTTTTTTGTTAAATACATGTTGAATTATATGTTAAATTACGATTAACATATTTAGAAATATAAATTTACTTGAATAAAGTTGTTATTTTAAATTTTTCTCTATAAGAATTAAGAAATTTCTAAAAAAATTGGCATAAAAAAGTCAACTAAATTATTTTTTTTGTTGATATATGTTGAATTATATGTTAAATTACGATTAACATATTTAGAAATATAAATTTAGCTGAATAAAATTGTTATTTTAAATTTTTCTTTATAATAATTAAAAATTTTTAAAAAAAAGTGGCATAAAAAAGTCAACCTATTTATGTTTTTTTTGTCAAATATATGTTGAATTATATGTTAAATTACGATTAACATATTTAGAAATATAAATTTAGCTGAATAAAGTTGTTATTTTAAATTTTTCTTTATAAGAACTAAGAAATTTATAAAAACATTGGCTTAAAAAAGTCAACCAAATTATGTTTTTTTTTGTTAAATATATGTTGAATTATATGTTAAATTACGATTAACATATTTAGAAATATAAATTTAGCTGAATAAAGTTGTTATTTTAAATTTTTCTTCATAATAATTAAAAAATTTAAAAAAAAAGTGGCATAAAAAAGACAACCAAATTATGTTTTTTTTTGTTAAATATATGTTTAATTATATGTTAAATTACGATTAACATATTTAGAAATATAAATTTAGCTGAATAAAATGGTTATTTTAAATTTTTCTTTATAATAATTAAAAAATTTTAAAAAAAAGTGGCATAAAAAAGTCAACTAAATTATTTTTTTTTGTTAATATATGTTGAATTATATGTTAAATTACGATTAACATATTTAGAAATATAAATTTAGCTGAATAAAGTTGTTATTTTAAATTTTTCTTTATAAGAATTAAGAAATTTATAAAAACATTGGCTTAAAAAAGTCAACCAAATTATGTTTTTTTTTGTTAAATATATGTTGAATTATATGTTAAATTACGATTAACATATTTAGAAATATAAATTTAGCTGAATAAAGTTGTTATTTTAAATTTTTCTTTATAATAATTAAAAAATTTAAAAAAAAAGTGGCATAAAAAAGTCAACCAAATTATGTTTTTTTTTGTTAAATATATGTTGAATTATATGTTAAATTACGATTAACATATTTAGAAATATAAATTTAGCTGAATAAAATTGTTATTTTAAATTTTTCTTTATAATAATTAAAAAATTTTAAAAAAAAGTGGCATAAAAAAGTCAACCAAATTATGTTTTTTTTTGTCAAATATATGTTGAATTATATGTTTAATTACGATTAACATATTTAGAAATATAAATTTAGCTGAATAAAGTTGTTATTTTAAATTTTTCTTTATAAGAATTAAGAAATTTATAATAAAATTGGCATAAAAAAGTCAACTAAAGTATTTTTTTTGTTAATATATGTTGAATTATATGTTAAATTACGATTAACATATTTAGAAATATAAATTTAGCTGAATAAAATTGTTATTTTAAATTTTTCTTTATAATAATTAAAAAATTTTAAAAAAAAGTGGCATAAAAAAGTCAACCAAATTATGTTTTTTTTGTTAAATATATGTTGAATTATATGTTAAATTACGATTAACATATTTAGAAATATAAATTTAGCTGAATAAAGTTTTTATTTTAAATTTTTCTTTATAAGAATTAAGAAATTTAAAAAAAAAATTGGCATAAAAGTCAACTAAATTATGTTTTTTTGGTTAAATATATGTTTAATTATATGTTAAATTACGATTAACATATTTAGAAATATAAATTTAGCTGAATAAAGTTGTTATTTTAAATTTTTCTTTATAAGAATTAAGAAATTTATAAAAAAATTGGCATAAAAAAGTCAACTAAATTATTTATTTTTGTTAATATATGTTAAATTACGATTAACATATTTAGAAATATAAATTTAGCTGAATAAAATTGTTATTTTAAATTTTTCTTTATAATAATTAAAATTTTTTAAAAAAAAGTGGCATAAAAAAGTCAACCAATTTATGTTTTTTTTGTCAAATATATGTTGAATTATATGTTAAATTACGATTAACATATTTAGAAATATAAATTTAGCTGAATAAAGTTGTTATTTTAAATTTTTCGTTATAAGAATTAAGAAATTTATAAAAACATTGGCTTAAAAAAGTCAACCAAATTATGTTTTTTTTTGTTAAATATATGTTGAATTATATGTTAAATTACGATTAACATATTTAGAAATATAAATTTAGCTGAATAAAGTTGTTATTTTAAATTTTTCTTTATAATAATTAAAAAATTTAAAAAAAAAGTGGCATAAAAAAGACAACCAAATTATGTTTTTTGTTGTTAAATATATGTTGAATTATATGTTAAATTACGATTAACATATTTAGAAATATAAATTTAGCTGAATAAAATTGTTATTTTAAATTTTTCTGTATAATAATTAAAAAATTTTAAAAAAAAGTGGCATAAAAAAGTCAACTAAATTATTATTTTTTGTTAATATATGTTGAATTATATGTTAAATTACGATTAACATATTTAGAAATATAAATTTAGCTGAATAAAGTTGTTATTTTAAATTTTTCTTTATAAGAATTAAGAAATTTATAAAAACATTGGCTTAAAAAAGTCAACCAAATTATGTTTTTTTTTGTTAAATATATGTTGAATTTACGATTAACATATTAAATTACGATTAACATATTTAGAAATATAAATTTAGCTGAATAAAGTTTTTATTTTAAATTTTTCTTTATAATAATTAAAAAATTTAAAAAAAAAGTGGCATAAATAAGTCAACCAAATTATGTTTTTTTTTGTTAAATATATGTTGAATTATATGTTAAATTACGATTAACATATTTAGAAATATAAATTTAGCTGAATAAAATTGTTATTTTAAATTTTTCTTTATAATAATTAAAAAATTTTAAAAAAAAGTGGCATAAAAAAGTCAACCAAATTATGTTTTTTTTGTCAAATATATGTTGAATTATATGTTTAATTACGATTAACATATTTAGAAATATAAATTTAGCTGAATAAAGTTGTTATTTTAAATTTTTCTTTATAAGAATTAAGAAATTTATAATAAAATTGGCATAAAAAAGTCAACTAAAGTATTTTTTTTGTTAATATATGTTGAATTATATGTTAAATTACGATTAACATATTTAGAAATATAAATTTAGCTGAATAAAATTGTTATTTTAAATTTTTCTTTATAATAATTAAAAAATTTTAAAAAAAAGTGGCATAAAAAAGTCAACCAAATTATGTTTTTTTTGTCAAATATATGTTGAATTATATGTTTAATTACGATTAACATATTTAGAAATATAAATTTAGCTGAATAAAGTTGTTATTTTAAATTTTTCTTTATAAGAATTAAGAAATTTATAATAAAATTGGCATAAAAAAGTCAACTAAATTATTTTTTTTTGTTAATATATGTTGAATTATATGTTAAATTACAATTCACATATTTAGAAATATAAATTTAGCTGAATAAAGTTGTTATTTTAAATTTTTCTTTATAAGAATTAAGAAATTTATAAAAACATTGGCTTAAAAAAGTCAAACAAATTAAGTTTTATTTTGTTAAATATATGTTGAATTATATGTTAAATTACGATTAACATATTAAGAAATATAAATTTAGCTGAATAAAGTTTTTATTTTAAATTTTTCTTTATAAGAATTAAAAATTTTTAAAAAAAATTGGCATAAAAAAGTCAACCAAATTATGTTTTTTTTGTGAAATATATGTTGAATTATATGTTAAATTAAGAAATTTATAAAAACATATTTAGAAATATAAATTAGCTGAATAAAGTTGTTATTTTAAATTTTTCTGTATAAGAATTAAGAAATTTATAAAAAAATTGGCATAAAAAAGTCAACCAAATTATGTTTTTTTTGTGAAATATATGTTGAATTATATGTTAAATTAAGAAATTTATAAAAACATATTTAGAAATATAAATTAGCTGAATAAAGTTGTTATTTTAAATTTTTCTTTATAAGAATTAAGAAATTTATAAAAAAATTGGCATAAAAAAGTCAACTAAATTATTATTTTTTTGTTAATATATGTTGAATTATATGTTAAATTACGATTAAATCATGTAAAATAAAATTTATTTAAGATAAAATACTCCTTTATATTTATTTTATTTTTATTTTTCTCATTCCCTAAAAGTATACAATAATAAAAAATTTTGTTTCTCAAACAAACAGCAAATCAATAGGAAATATAAGTTTTCCAACTCCTAAAATTATGCAAAAAAAATTTTTATTCATTTCCAAAAAAAAATTTTGTTTTAAAAATGTTCATAGTATGATCCTTAAATGAGTTTACAAAAAAAAACGCGCTTTGCTCTAATGAAACTTACGTACGTCATTTAAAATATTTTAATTAATATCAATTTTATATTAAAAATTGACAAAATTATTTTATATAAAAATGATCAAACGTAATTTGAAAATATAAATATATATCATTTTATATATATGTATATATAATTTTCGGCATTACGAACAAAAAATTGAAATTTTAATATAAAATGAAAATATAGGGTAACGAAAAAAAATGTTGGTTATTAAAACCAATTTTTATTAAAAATTTTTAACACTTATGTAAAAAAATTTTTTTATTAAGTTCTTTATTTTTACACAGCACTGTGTCAACTTAGTGCACAATTTTATTTTGCACTTTCTGTATACAGTTTTGTGTTAAATTAAATAAACTTAACCTTTTACACCGTAATTAGTTTTGTTACCCTATTTTTATGTCGATTTTACTTTGATAATAATACACTTCTATGTATATTATATTTCACGTAAACAAAACTTTATTATAAACTTTTAAATTCAAATTGATCAAAACGCACAATTTGCAATTTATACTTGGAGAATAAAAGAAAACTTTTATGTATACAAATAAAAATTATAATATGTGATAATAATGTTTAATAATTTATGATTTTTCATTGTATAGGTATTTGTACATATATGACTCTTATTTAAAACTTTTACTTATTATTTTTTTATACGGATATATATGTACTCCAATTTTATTTATTATATACCCATTTTATTTTTATTTTTTTTTTAAATTTTATGGAAGAGAGAGAAATATTGAAATTAGGTTAACTATTAGGATAGGTTAAGGTTTTTGGTAGTATATAAGAAAAAATATAATTTTTTTTGTATATGTATATTTATACATATATTATTTTAGGGGGTTCTTTCATATGTATATGCATTTTATTTTATTTTGTATTAACTTTGTATATAAAGTAATATTTTGATTCATATTTTGATTTATTTATTTTGATAATATTTTTATTCACTAGGAATTTCAAGTAAAAAAGGATTTTTTATATATATATTTTTTATATAATTTCATTAAGGATTTTATATAATTATTATTTTATATATTTTATATATTTAAAAATTTAATTTTACTTTTTGGCCATTAATTTAAATTTTTCATAAAATTTTCCTTCTAAATTAACAAATTCTTTTATTTTATTTTTCAATTTTTTTTTTATTCTTTTAATTTATTTTAAAAAAAATTTTTTTCACTAAATTTTTTGTTTTTTCACACATTTTTAAATTTTTTAATATTTTGCCAAAAAATGTATTTTATTATTCTCCATTATTAAGACTATTAGATTTGGAGTAATAATAATTATAAAAAATAATGAAGATCCGTATCTTCCTAAAGATTTCGATTTATTCATTTGTAAAAAAATTATTTTTACAGAAAAAATTGATTTTATATTTTGTTATATATATTTTCTATTATATATAAATATATTTTTAAAATATTTAACAACCCGTGTTTTTATATATTTTTATATTAGAAAAAAAATGACTTACTACTTTACAAAAATTTTTCAAAAAAAATTTCCCTTCTTTTTTGTGTTTTTTCTTTTTCCGCTACCAGCTTCTTCTTCTGCTATTTTGTTAAAAAATTTCTGCTATTCTACTGCAACTTTTAACTGCAACCTTTAATTAATCTCCTATCACTTTTCTACTGCAACCTTTCTGCTATCACTGTTGTTCAATTTTATTAAAATTCTGCTACCACTTTTTTTTTAAAAAAAAAATGTTGATATATTTTTTTTTTATATTATTAACTTTATTAAAAAATTTTTTTTTGTTTTTTTTTTTATATTAATGTCCACTTGGATTTGCGATAAAATTTTTTATTTTTACTTTCATTTATCCCGTTTTACCGAACACTAAATTCTTTTGGATGAGAAACGTACTTCTCATCCTGTCCGCAGCGCCAATGTTGTAAAATTGCTTTTACAATCATAAATAATGTTTTCTCTTTTAATCTCACCTTTGTTTTTATTTTACCTTTTAAAACTTTTTAATTAAATAAAACAATTTTATTTAATCTAATTTTAATATAAATTTATTTAGTTTATTTTATAGTTATTTCTCAATTTATTTTAAAAATCACAAAATTTTATTTAATGTTTGTTCGTTAATTTATCTAATTTTTTTCTTTTAATCTTTTTAATAATATTTTTTCCGATTAATAAATTTTTTCTATTTTAAACTTTGCTTATAAAAAATAACTATCTTTAATTAAACTTTTTTTTATTTCAATTAATAACTGCAAAAATTAACATCAAATATTCAATATTTAGAAATGGAACTTTTCCGACCGATTGACTTTTTTAATAATCTCGATTTCAAAATCAAACTTAAATTTTTTTTATCAACTCGCCTTTTTTTTTTTGTTTTTTTTTTTTTTTTTATTAATTTTTTTTTATTTATTAATATTAAAATTTAATATTTTAATATATTTTTTTTATTAATATACTTTATTTTTACGCTTCCACCTATGTTTCTTATATCTATGATTTATTTTTATTATTTTGTTATTTAATTTTCTTAATGGTAAAATAATAACATTAAGAATAGGGGTCAATTTTGGATTAATATTTTTATTTTTAAAAGTATTAACCGTAGTATTAACATTTATTTTAAATACAATGATAAAAGTATTATTAATTTTAATTAAATAATTATTTTGATTTATTATTTTTTTTCGTGCCGTTCTTATGGATTCTTCTATATTTTGTATTTCCTTATTTTGTCTCTTAATGTATAAATTGTTTCCTTATTTATTTCTTTTTTAATATTAACATCACTACTATTTAAAGTCAATTTTACTTTTTCCATTTGAATTGTTAAACAAAGTTCTTTTTCTTTATTAATATTAATATTTTCATTAATATTTTCATTTATATTTTCATTACTATTATTATCTCCAACAAATTCGTATTCTATCAATATACCAGTACAAACTTTTGTACTTAAATCATTTTTTTATATAATCTTCTACTACAACTTCTATAACTTCTACTACTTCTACTACATTTTTATTAAAACATTTTACTTCTATATATTCTTCAAAATAAAATTCTTCCACAATTACTGCTACATTGTCTTCTATAATAATATTCACCTTTTCTTCCTTATTTGATTTAACAATTCCTGTGTTAATATCTTCTTCAAATACAATTATTTCTTCAGTTTTAAAATCATCTGTAAAATTTTTAGTTGCTTTCCAGATTTGATTCTTTTTTTCCATAAAATTTTTAGCCTTAGAAAATATAGAATTTTTATAGTTTACTATATGCACGTTTCAAAAATTCCTTTATTCATCTGTAATTTATTCGTATTTATATCATTTGATTTTTCTGTATAAATTGTTTGCGATTTACCTTCATCACGTTTAGAGGTCATTGCAATGTTTCCTAAAATACCATTGTTTGGTAACTTAATTTTCTTATTCTCGTGTTCTGATTTTTTTATTAATTTTCCTTCACAAGAGCCTGTATTAGAGCTAACAAAATTTATTTCCATTTCATTATTTTTATTAATTTTATTATTTTCTTCTTTATCTTTAGTTAAATTATTACATAATCCATCCAATAATATTTTTCTAAATTAATTTTTGGCTCTTGTAAAGTTATTTTACCCTCCGAAAGGAATGAGCTGGGCTCTTTTAGTTCACTCCGTCCTCGTTTCCCGAAACCATTGTCATTTTGGATTCATAGGATTTACGAGCTTCACAATTTATAATCGTATGTCCTTTCCTTGCACACCATTCTCAAGGGTTCTTTTCTAAACTTTCTTCGTTATTTAATGCGAGTATCCTTTGATTTGCAAAATTATTATTTCCCGAACGTAGTTTAAAACAATGAGTGGATTCATGTCCATTCATTCCACAATTAGTGCATTGCACTGGTGTTAACTGGCTTTGCCATGTACAATCTCCACTAAGGTGACTTGGTTCACCACACTTAAAACATTTAATCGTCGTATTTGCAGTTGTTCCTTTAAATTGAACCTTGTTATTACCATTATTATTATTACCATTATTATTGTTCCTATTGTTATTATTATTATAATTATTATTATAATTACTTGTATTATTTTTATTGTTGTTTGGAAAATTATTTCCACTAACCATGTTGTAATTTCTGTTAGGGGTCTTATTATTATTTTGAAAATTATTATTGCTATAATTATTGTTATAATTTGAGAATTGTTTATTATAATTATTGTTGCTACTACTGTTTGAGAATTGTTTATTATTATTATTATAATTATTATTATTTGTAAATTGCGCATTATTGTTGTTGTTGTATTTAAAATTCCCTGTTGTTCCCCGGAAATAATTATTATTACTATTATTTCTAAAATTGTTTCCATGATTTAACCGGTTATTATTTGGTTGTTGCCCATGTCCGCCATTTTCATTTAATTTTTTCATCATAGTGGTTAATAAATTCATCATTTGGTCCCCTTGATTATTACTAATATTTTTATCCGAACTCCCTATATTTCCTAAGTTCCTTGTTTCATTCAAATACTGTCGAGCCGCTCCTATGGACACTTTTAAGTTTTCGGGGTTTTTAAAGATTAAATATTGTTTCAATTCTGATGAACGCAGTCCTCCTAAAAATATTCTCTTTGCGGTTATTTCCATTTCGTTTATTAAAGCTCGTCCCTCGTTTTGATACCTTTCATTTACTCTATTTCTATACGCCGCCAATTTTTCTGCTATTCTTTCTCCAAATAATTCCACAGATTCGGTTTCGTTCAATCCATCATTTCTGATGCTAATGTAGCCATATCTTTACTCTCTATGAAACGATTACGTAAAATATCTTTATATTGGTTAAAGTTTTCAACATTGGCATATCTGAAAAGTGCGTTGGCTGCACCAGTCAGTTTACTTGTAATCAAAATTCTCAATAATATACCCTTTTGTTCGTCTCTTGTCAATTCATATGCGTGATGAGCTAATTCGAGAAAATTGTTTAACTCATTCTCAATGTCCAACCCTACAACCGCAAATGTTGGAACTTGTACTAAAAATGTTTTGATTATTTTTTCAACTGGTAACAAAGTTGGTTCCAAATGATATGAGTTGTCGTTTGTAAAGTTTTCCGCAACGTATTCATCTCGATGTGCAATTGGTGGTGGTGGTGGAATAGGGGTTGAGTTTAATCCTGATGGTCCCGGTTTATTTATTGTTCTATTTGTGTTATTTGATTTTTGGAAATTAAAATAATGGGGGTCGTTTATTGGATTCATTTTGTCACTTGTTTTTATATTCAAACTTTTTCTTTCCGTTTTGGCAATTATAACTTTATTTCTTCTAGTTTTCCTTTGTTTCCTTATTGGGCCAATTCTGTTGTATTTTGCTTCTGACCTCAATGTTCTAAAACTTTTTCTATTTTCTGATATTCGTTCTCCTTGTACTTGATATAAAAAATCAACAAAGTTATTTCTATCCAATACTTCTAAATTTGGTTCCGCTTCTATATTTTCTACGTTTGTTTTAGTTTGTTCGTCCGAATTTTCAAATTCCGGACTTGAATTTAAAAATGACAATGTTGATATTCTCTTTGAAAATTTTAAAATTGATTGCGCCAACGTTGGGGGTTTTGAATTTTGCGACATTAGTTAATAAAATAAATTTTAAACAACAACAACAATATATATGTACCTTTTTTATTTTTTGATTTAGGGGTCATATTTTAATAAATTTTAATAAAAAAATTATTTTAGGGGTCATTTTATATAAAAAGTTCAGAAAAAATATATTTTAGGGGTCGAAAAAAAAATTTTATTTGTTTTTTGCTACAAATTATTTTTATTTAATTTATTCATTTAAAATTTTATTTTATTCAACGTAAATCATGTAAAATAAAATTTATTTAAGATAAAATACTCCTTTATATTTATTTTATTTTTATTTTTCTCATTCCGTAAAAGTATGCAATAATAAAAAATTTTGTCTCTCAAACAAACAGTAAATCAATAGGAAATATAAGTTTGCCAACTCCTCAATTTATGTAAAAAAATTTATTCATTCCCAAAAAAAATTATTAATTTTCATAATAGAAAATTTGTTTGTTCCAAGGAAAATGTTAAGTTACAAAAAAAAACGCGCTTTGTTCTAATGAAATTTACGTACGTCATTTAAAATATTTTAATTAATATCAATTTTATATTAAAAATTGACAAAATTATTTTATATAAAAATGATCAAACGTAATTTGAAAATATATATATATCATTTTATATATATGTATATATAATTTTCGTCATTACGAACAAAAAATAATGAATGAAATTTTAATATAAAATTAAAATATAGGGTAACGAAAAAAAATGTTGGTTATTGAAACCAATTTTTATTAAAAAAATTTTAACACTTATGTAAAAAATTTTTTTATTAAGTTCTTTATTTTTACACAGCCCTGTGTCAACTTAGTGCACAATTTTATTTTGCACTTTCTGTATGCAGTTTTGTGTTAAATTAAATAAACTTAACTTTTTACACCGTAATTAGTTTTGTTACCCTATTTTTATGTCGATTTTACTTTGATAATAATACACTTCTATGTATATTATATTTCACGTAAACAAAACTTTATTATTAACTTTTAAATTCAAATTGATCAAAAACGCACAATTTGCAATTTATACTTGGAGAATAAAAAAAACTTTTATGTATACAAATAAAAATTATAATATGTGATAATAATGTTTAATAATTTATGATTTTTCATTGTATAGGTATTTGTACATATATGACTCTTATTTAAAACTTTTACTTATTATTTTTTATACGGATATATATGTACTCCAATTTTATTTATTATATACCCATTTTATTTTTTTTTTAAATTTTATGGAAGAGAGAGAAATATTGAAATTAGGTTAACTATTAGGATAGGTTAAGGTTTTTGGTAGTATATAAGAAAAATATCATTTTTTTTTTGTATATGTATATTTACACATATGTATATTATTTTAGGGGTTTCTTTCATATATGCATTTTATTTTATTTTGTATTAACTTTGTATCTAAAAAATTTTGATTCACTAGGAATTTCAAAAAAAAGATTTTTTATATAAATATATATTTTTTTTATAATTTCGTTAAGGATTTTATATATTTATTATTTTATATATTTTTTATAATTAAAAATTTTAATTTTTTGGCCATTAATTTAAATTTTTTCATAAAATTTTCTTTCTAATTTAACAAATTCTATTATTTAATTTTTCAATTTTTTATCCTTTTAATTTATTTAAAAAACAAATTTTTTCACACAATTTTTTGTCATTTAATTAGATTCAAAAATTTACATTTTTTTTTAATAATTTGCCAAAAAATAAATTTTGTTATTCTCCATTATTAAGACTATTAGATTTTGTGTAATAATAATTATAAAAAATAATGAAGATCCGTATCTTCCTAAAGATTTCGATTAATTTAAATTTTTTCATAAAATTTTCTTTCTAATTTAAGAAATTCTATTATTTAATTTTTCAATTTTTTATCCTTTTAATTTATTTAAAAAAAAAATTTTTTCACACAATTTTTTGTCATTTAATTAGATTCAAAAATTTACATTTTTTTTTTAGTAATTTGCCAAAAAATAAATTTTGTTATTCTCCATTATTAAGACTATTAGATTTTGTGTAATAATAATTATAAAAAATAATGAAGATCCGTATCTTCCTAAAGATTTCGATTATTTTTAAATATTTTTACAAAAAAATTGATTTTATATTTTGTTATATATATTTTCTATTTTATATATATATATTTTTAAAATATTTAGCAACCCGTGCTTTTATATATATTTTTATATTAGAAAAAAAAATGACTTACTACTTTACAAAAAATTTTTTTAAAAAAAAATTTCCCTTTTTTTGTGTTTTTTCTGTTTCCGCTACCAGCTTCTTCTTCTGCTATTTTGTTAAAAAATTTCTGCTATTCTACTGCAACTTTTAACTGCAACCTTTATTTAATCTGCTACCACTTTTCAACTGCAACTTTTCTGCTATCACTGTTTTTATTTTAATTTTATTAAAAAAATGTTTTATTTAAATTACTGCTACTTTTGTTTTTTTTACAAAAAAATTTTTATAATAATTATTTATAAGATTTTATTTAACGTTAAATTATTATATTTTTTTTTTTAACTATTTTTAGTCCACTTTTATTTTATGATAATTTTTTTTTTTATTTAGATTTAATCTCCCGTTTTACCTTTACACAAATTCTTTTGGATGAGAAAATATTTAAAATCAATTTTAATTTAATTGGCTGATTGATTTTACGCGTTGTCAGCACAGAGAAATTATTATTAATTAAATTAAATTATTTCTCTGTACACGAGCAACGCGTAATTTGAAACTTTTGTTTTTTATTAATTAAATTAAATAATTTTATTAATTTTAAATATTATTGATTTCCGTTGTGAATTGAAGCACAGGGTGCCTCAATTCACAACATTGGCATAAAAAAGTCAACCAAATTATGTTTTTTTTGTTAAATATATGTTGAATTATATGTTAAATTACGATTAACATATTTAGAAATATAAATTTAGCTGAATAAAGTTTTTATTTTAAATTTTTCTTTATAAGAATTAAGAAATTTAAAAAAAAAATTGGCATAAAAGTCAACTAAATTATGTTTTTTTGGTTAAATATATGTTGAATTATATGTTAAATTATGACTAACATATTTATAAACATAAACTTAGCTGAATAAAGTTGTTATTTTAAATTTTTCTTTATAAGAATTAAGAAATTTATAAAAAAATTGGCATAAAAAAGTCAACTAAATTATTTTTTTTTGTTAATATAATGTTGAATTATATGTTAAATTACGATCAACATATTTAGAAATATAAATTTAGCTGAATAAAGTTGTATTTTAAATTTTTCTTTATAAAAATTAAGAAATTTATAAAAACATTGGCTTAAAAAAGTCAACCAAATTATTTTTTTTTTGTTAAATATATGTTGAATTATATGTTTAATTACGATTAACATATTTAGAAATATAAATTTAGCTGAATAAAGTTTTTATTTTAAATTTTTCTTTATAAGAATTAAAAAATTTAAAAAAAAACTGGCATAAAAAAGTCAAACAAATTATGTTTTTTTTGTGAAATATATGTTGAATTATATGTTAAATTACGATTAACATATTTAGAAATATAAATTTACTTGAATAAAGTTGTTATTTTAAATTTTTCTTTATAAGAATTAATAAATTTCTAAAAAAATTGGCATAAAAAAGTCAACTAAATTATTTTTTTTGTTGATATATATGTTGAATTATATGTTAAATTACGATTAACATATTTACAAATATAAATTTAGCTGAATAAAGTTGTTATTTTAATTTTTTCTTTTTTAAAAATTTTTAAAAAAAATTGGCATAAAAAAGTCAACCAAATTATGTTTTTTTTTGTTAAATATATGTTGAATTATATGTTAAATTACGATTAACATATTTAGAAATATAAATTTAGCTGAATAAAGTTGTTATTTTAAATTTTTCTTTATAAGAATTAAGAAATTTATAAAAAAATTGGTATAAAAAAGTCAACTAAATTATTTATTTTTGTTAATATATATTGAATTATATGTTTAATTACGATTAACATATTTAGAAATATAAATTTAGCTGAATAAAGTTGTTATTTTAAATTTTTCTTTATAAGAATTAAGAAATTTATAATAAAATTGGCATAAAAAAGTCAACTAAATAATTTTTTTTTGTTAATATATGATGAATTATATGTTAAATTACGATTAACATATTTAGAAATATAAATTTAGCTGAATAAAGTTGTTATTTTAAATTTTTCTTTATAATAATTAAAAAATTTTAAAAAAAAGTGGCATAAAAAAGTCAACCAAATTATGTTTTTTTTTGTTAAATATATGCTGAATTATATGTTTAATTACGATTAACATATTTACAAATATAAATTTAGCTGAATAAAGTTGTTATTTTAAATTTTTCTTTATAAGAATTCAAAATTTTTAAAAAAAATTGGCATAAAAAAGTCAGCCAAATTATGTTTTTTTTTTGTTAAATATATGTTGAATTATATGTTAAATTACGATTAACATATTTAGAAATATAAATTTAGCTGAATAAAGTTTTTATTTTAAATTTTTCTTTATAAGAATTAAGAAATTTAAAAAAAAAATTGGCATAAAAGTCAACTAAATTATGTTTTTTTTGGTTAAATATATGTTTAATTATATGTTAAATTACGATTAACATATTTAGAAATATAAATTTAGCTGAATAAAGTTGTTATTTTAAATTTTTCTTTATAAGAATTAAGAAATTTATAAAAAAATTGGCATAAAAAAGTCAACTAAATTATTTATTTTTGTTAATATATGTTGAATTATATGTTAAATTACGATTAACATATTTAGAAATATAAATTTAGCTGAATAAAATTGTTATTTTAAATTTTTCTTTATAATAATTAAAAATTTTTAAAAAAAAGTGGCATAAAAAAGTCAACCAATTTATGTTTTTTTTGTCAAATATATGTTGAATTATATGTTAAATTACGATTAACATATTTAGAAATATAAATTTAGCTGAATAAAGTTGTTATTTTAAATTTTTCTTTATAATAATTAAAAAATTTAAAAAAAAAGTGGCATAAAAAAGTCAACCAAATTATGTTTTTTTTTGTTAAATATATGTTGAATTATATGTTAAATTACGATTAACATATTTAGAAATATAAATTTAGCTGAATAAAATTGTTATTTTAAATTTTTCTTTATAATAATTAAAAAATTTTAAAAAAAAGTGGCATAAAAAAGTCAACTAAATTATTTTTTTTTGTTAATATATGTTGAATTATATGTTAAATTACGATTAACATATTTAGAAATATAAATTCAGCTGAATAAAGTTGTTATTTTAAATTTTTCTTTATAAGAATTAAGAAATTTATAAAAACATTGGCTTAAAAAAGTCAACCAAATTATGTTTTTTTTGTTAAATATATGTTGAATTATATGTTAAATTACGATTAACATATTTAGAAATATAAATTTAGCTGAATAAAGTTGTTATTTTAAATTTTTCTTTATAATAATTAAAAAATTTAAAAAAAAAGTGGCATAAAAAAGTCAACCAAATTATGTTTTTTTTTGTTAAATATATGTTGAATTATATGTTAAATTACGATTAACATATTTAGAAATATAAATTTAGCTGAATAAAATTGTTATTTTAAATTTTTCTTTATAATAATTAAAAAATTTTAAAAAAAAGGGGGATAAATAAGTCAACCAAATTATGTTTTTTTTGTCAAATATATGTTGAATTATATGTTTAATTACGATTAACATATTTAGAAATATAAATTTAGCTGAATAAAGTTGTTATTTTAAATTTTTCTTTATAAGAATTAAGAAATTTATAATAAAATTGGCATAAAAAAGTCAACTAAATTATTTTTTTTTTGTTAATATATGTTGAATTATATGTTAAATTACGATTAACATATTTAGAAATATAAATTTAGCTGAATAAAATTGTTATTTTAAATTTTTCTTTATAATAATTAAAAATTTTAAAAAAAAGTGGCATAAAAAAGTCAACCAAATTATGTTTTTTTTGTCAAATATATGTTGAATTATATGTTTAATTACGATTAACATATTTAGAAATATAAATTTAGCTGAATAAAGTTGTTATTTTAAATTTTTCTTTATAAGAATTAATAAATTTATAATAAAATTGGCATAAAAAAGTCAACTAAATTATTTTTTTTTGTTAATATATGTTGAATTATATGTTAAATTACGATTAACATATTTAGAAATATAAATTTAGCTGAATAAAATTGTTATTTTAAATTTTTCTTTATAATAATTAAAAATTTAAAAAAAAAGTGGCATAAAAAAGTCAACCAAATTATGTTTTTTTTGTCAAATATATGTTGAATTATATGTTAAATTACGATTAACATATTTAGAAATATAAATTTAGCTGAATAAAGTTGTTATTTTAAATTTTTCTTTATAAAAATTAAAAAATTTATAAAAAAATTGGCTTAAAAAAGTCAACCAAATTATGTTTTTTTTTGTTAAATATATGTTGAATTATATGTTAAATTACGATTAACATATTTAGAAATATAAATTTAGCTGAATAAAGTTGTTATTTTAAATTTTTCTTTATAAGAATTAAAAAATTTTAAAAAAAATTGGCATAAAAAAGTCAACTAAATTATTATTTTTTGTTAATATATGTTGATTTATATGTTAAATTACGATTAACATATTTAGAAATATAAATTTAGCTGAATAAAATTGTTATTTTAAATTTTTCTTTATAATAATTAAAAAAATTAAAAAAAAAGTGGCATAAAAAAGTCAACCAAATTATGTTTTTTTTGTCAAATATATGTTGAATTATATGTTTATTTAGCTGAATAAAGTTGTTATTTTAAATTTTTCTTTATAAGAATTAAGAAATTTATAAAAACATTGGCTTAAAAAAGTCAACCAAATTATGTTTTTTTTTGTTAATATATGTTGAATTATATATCAAATTACGATTAACATATTTAGAAATATAAATTTAGCTTAATAAAGTTGTTATTTTAAATTTTTCTTTATAAGAATTAAAAAATTTAAAAAAAAATTGGCATAAAAAAGTCAACCAAATTATGTTTTTTTTTTGTTAATATATGTTGAATTATATGTCAAATTACGATTAACATATTTAGAAATATAAATTTAGCTGAATAAAGTTGTTATTTTAAATTTTTCTTTATAAGAATTAAGAAATTTCTAAAAAAATTGGCATAAAAAAGTCAACTCAATTATTTTTTTTTGTTGATATATGTTGAATTATATGTTAACTTACGATTAACATATTAAGCAATATAAATTTAGCTGAATAAAGTTGTTATTTTAAATTATTCTTTATAAGAATTAAGAAATTTGTAAAAAAATTGGCATAAAAAAGTCAACTAAATTATTTTTTTTTGTTGATATATGTTGAATTATATGTCAAATTACGATTAACATATTTATAAATATAAATTTAGCTGAATAAGGTTTTTATTTTAAATTTTTCTTTATAAGAATTAAGAAATTTATAAAAAAATTGGCATAAAAAAGTCAACTAAATTATTATTTTTTGTGAAATATATGTTGAATTATATGTTAAATTACGATTAACATATTTATAAATATAAATTTAGCTGAATAAGGTTTTTATTTTAAATTTTTCTTTATAAGAATTAAGAAATTTATAAAAAAATTGGCATAAAAAAGTCAACTAAATTATTATTTTTTGTGAAATATATGTTGAATTATATGTTAAATTACGATTAACATATTTAGAAATATAAATTTAGCTGAATAAAGTTTTTATTTTAAATTTTTCTTTATAAGAATTAAGAAATTTATAAAAAAATTGGCATAAAAAAGTCAACTAAATTATTATTTTTTGTTGATATATGTTGAATTATATGTCAAATTACGATTAACATATTTATAAATAGAAATTTAGCTGAATAAAGTTGTTATTTTAAATTTTTCTTTATAAGAATTAAAAAATTTAAAAAAAAATTGGCATAAAAAAGTCAACCAAATTATGTTTTTTTTTTGTTAATATATGTTGAATTATATGTCAAATTACGATTAACATATTTAGAAATATAAATTTAGCTGAATAAAGTTGTTATTTTAAATTTTTCTTTATAAGAATTAAGAAATTTCTAAAAAAATTGGCATAAAAAAGTCAACTCAATTATTTTTTTTTGTTGATATATGTTGAATTATATGTTAACTTACGATTAACATATTAAGCAATATAAATTTAGCTGAATAAAGTTGTTATTTTAAATTATTCTTTATAAGAATTAAGAAATTTGTAAAAAAATTGGCATAAAAAAGTCAACTAAATTATTTTTTTTTGTTGATATATGTTGAATTATATGTCAAATTACGATTAACATATTTATAAATATAAATTTAGCTGAATAAGGTTTTTATTTTAAATTTTTCTTTATAAGAATTAAGAAATTTATAAAAAAATTGGCATAAAAAAGTCAACTAAATTATTATTTTTTGTGAAATATATGTTGAATTATATGTTAAATTACGATTAACATATTTAGAAATATAAATTTAGCTGAATAAAGTTTTTATTTTAAATTTTTCTTTATAAGAATTAAGAAATTTATAAAAAAATTGGCATAAAAAAGTCAACTAAAGTATTTTTTTTTGTTGATATATGTTGAATTATATGTTAAATTACGATTAACATATTTAGAAATTTAAATTTAGCTGAATAAAGTTTTTATTTTAAATTTTTCTTTATAAGAATTAAAAAATTTAAAAAAAAAGTGGCATAAAAAAGTCAACCAAATTATGTTTTTTTTTGTTAAATATATGTTGAATTATATGTTAAATTACGATTAACATATTTAGAAATATAAATTTAGCTGAATAAAATTGTTATTTTAAATTTTTCTTTATAATAATTAAAAAATTTTAAAAAAAAGTGGCATAAAAAAGTCAACTAAAGTATTTTTTTTTGTTGATATATGTTGAATTATATGTTAAATTACGATTAACATATTTAGAAATATAAATTTAGCTGAATAAAATTGTTATTTTAAATTTTTCTTTATAATAATTAAAAAATTTTAAAAAAAAGTGGCATAAAAAAGTCAACTAAATTATTTTTTTTTGTTAATATATGTTGAATTATATGTTAAATTACGATTAACATATTTAGAAATATAAATTCAGCTGAATAAAGTTGTTATTTTAAATTTTTCTTTATAAGAATTAAGAAATTTATAAAAACATTGGCTTAAAAAAGTCAACTAAATTATGTTTTTTTTTGTTAAATATATGTTGAATTATATGTTAAATTACGATTAACATATTTAGAAATATAAATTTAGCTGAATAAAGTTGTTATTTTAAATTTTTCTTTATAAGAATTAAAAAATTTTAAAAAAAATTGGCATAAAAAAGTCAACCAAATTATTATTTTTTGTTAATATATGTTGATTTATATGTTAAATTACGATTAACATATTTAGAAATATAAATTTAGCTGAATAAAATTGTTATTTTAAATTTTTCTTTATAATAATTAAAAAAATTAAAAAAAAAGTGGCATAAAAAAGTCAACCAAATTATGTTTTTTTTGTCAAATATATGTTGAATTATATGTTTATTTAGCTGAATAAAGTTGTTATTTTAAATTTTTCTTTATAAGAATTAAGAAATTTATAAAAACATTGGCTTAAAAAAGTCAACCAAATTATGTTTTTTTTTGTTAATATATGTTGAATTATATATCAAATTACGATTAACATATTTAGAAATATAAATTTAGCTTAATAAAGTTGTTATTTTAAATTTTTCTTTATAAGAATTAAGAAATTTCTAAAAAAATTGGCATAAAAAAGTCAACTCAATTATTTTTTTTTGTTGATATATGTTGAATTATATGTTAACTTACGATTAACATATTAAGAAATATAAATTTAGCTGAATAAAGTTGTTATTTTAAATTTTTCTTTATAAGAATTAAGAAATTTCTAAAAAAATTGGCATAAAAAAGTCAACTAAATTATTTTTTTTTGTTGATATATGTTGAATTATATGTCAAATTACGATTAACATATTTATAAATATAAATTTAGCTGAATAAGGTTTTTATTTTAAATTTTTCTTTATAAGAATTAAGAAATTTATAAAAAAATTGGCATAAAAAAGTCAACTAAATTATTATTTTTTGTGAAATATATGTTGAATTATATGTTAAATTACGATTAACATATTTATAAATATAAATTTAGCTGAATAAGGTTTTTATTTTAAATTTTTCTTTATAAGAATTAAGAAATTTATAAAAAAATTGGCATAAAAAAGACAACTAAATTATTATTTTTTGTGAAATATATGTTGAATTATATGTGTTTAGCCAACCTAAAATAAAATAAATATATTAGTAAAAATGAAATGAAATGATTTTAATTACTTATCTTTAATTCCATCCAAGGTGTGGTACAATAAAAATTCCAGGTTGTTGTATCTGAAAATAAATGTTTTTTATATTTAATATACAAAATATAAAACGCAACATACCTTAGGTGTCCTCAACAACTATTTCATAGTTGAATTTACCAATTGGATCAATTTATTGGAAATTGATGTCCAATGGTAAACAAACCGGCATAACCTGTAAAAAACAATGAAATTTATATATATATGAACATATTGGATTCGACATGTACAATGCCGTAATCCATGGTTTATATATATTAATGGAACCAGAAAAGGCTCCTAAATAATAAATTGTAGAACTTACCTGAATTTATTCTGGATTTTATCCGAAATTCTTGAAAAACTTCTGCTCGTTTGCGGCTGTCAAACGAGAACTTGTTGATTGCCCTGTGTGCAGAACTTTATGTTCAGACATATACAATCTTACTTACCCAGTAGAATGAAGTGTCGCGAATCCAAAAATCTTATGCAAAACATAAGAAAAGGAGCATAAAACATAAAATTATGCTTTTAAATATGTTATGGAAAACATAATTGGAGTGAATGAAACCGATAGGGTAAGCGAGATAGATATAGAACAACAAATTAAGTTCTCTTAATTCAGCAAACGGCAAGGTGCCACTATATCGATGAAATGTAACGCAGGGATGTACAAATTAGATAAATTATAGCATAATTTAAATCACAAAAATTATAAAATTTAACAGGAGAAAACAATAAAATGTTACAAAACATAGCAAATTAAGAACATCTGAAGGCAAATATATCATAAAACCTTGATATAACATGGAAATAAATAAATTAAATAGTTTATGGTAGGTTTACAAGGTAATATGCTATAATTAACGTGCAGCCCTGCAAAAAGTGGACCAAAACAAACTATAAAAGACGGCGCAACGAATTAATCATTCTCTTTCGTTATCAGATTTTGGTGAGATTCACATTAAATTAATCAGGGCAAATTTATCAAAATTATTGCAAACAATACATCATCACAAACAAACATAATTTTGCAACAATACAACAAAATATAACAAGGAGTCAACTACAAACAACATACAACGAAAATCAACGTGAGTATTGTATGGATAAGATCATAAATACACGAAAGTGGAAATTTTATGATTGTTCCTACTTTACTTTGGGAATAATAATTTGTTGTAGAATTATATAAGGTTTTTTTTCTGCCATTTTGGGAATAATTCATATAATTCATTCCTTTGGTTTTTTTCCTCGAATAATTTAGAAATTGGAGCAATTTAAAATTATAATTTGGAAATTATAATTTAGAACATTAAACATAAATAAATAAAATATTTTTTCTGAAATATAATAAAATCATATTGATTCTTCTTTTTATTTTAATATTTGTATATAAATAGAGTAATTTGGTTATATTTGGTCAATACTAAATTGAACAATTTAAATTGCTAACGGGCCATAACATAAAGTAGAATTTTTTTTATTTTTTTTTTGTGTCAAACAATCAATTACAATAAAGCAATTGCGTTAACAACAGTATTTGAAACCCCAACTAAAACCGCAACTGACAAGTATAAATCGTTTTTTTTGTTGTTTAACGTTAAAATTTTACGGATATATTTAAAACAATTTTTTTTTATTATCGTGAATTTTATGTACACTACCTTGGTAGTACTTTGATATTATACATAATAAACATATAATTTCATTAAAATTTGGCGCAAATATTCATAAATTTTGATAATCATTTTGAAGTTAGTGTCTTTCGCATTGGTATCGCTTTTGCATCAAACATAAAGGAACACGCGGTTTTGTATACAGTGTCAGTATTGGGTGACAGTTAAATACTTTTGTTGTGCATATTGAATTAAGGTGTACACATAATTAACGCAACTTCAAACGCATTTTTTTTATTAAGGTATATATACAATTAACGTAACGTTAACGCATTTCGTAAATTTATATAAATTAATATTTGAATTTGTTTTAAATTTTTTTTTTGTAAATAATTTGGAAATTTAGATAACAATTTGTCAACAATTTGAGTTTTATAAATTAATTATATTAAAGTAATACTGAAGTTATTATTATAATTTTATTTTTTTGAGTTTATCAATTTTATTTTAAATTTTAATTTAATTTGTTTAAATTTTTTTTATTTAATTAATTTTTTTTTAATAAATTATATACAATTTTTTTTTCTCGATATTTAATAAATAAATAATTTGATCGTAAGCGAAGCATAGTCTTTTATTTTTAGTTCACGGAGAAGACTTTAATTAACTTTAATTTTATCTAGCTCACCGAACATTTTGGTCCTTCGAACCGGATATATTGTAACGCGCGGTCCGATTAATAAGTATTGAATATTTAGGGTAGTAATTGATTGTTTTCTTTTCATTTTATTTGAAATTTGTACGTCAGTGGTGCAATAGTTGGCAATTTAAAAGCAGGGTTAGTTGGTAACGTTTAATTGTTATTGTCCAGTCAGTTTTTAGCCAAATAAAATTAATCTTGTATCAAACGCTATACCGTGGTTGTATTTTAACATGTCTATGCAACTGAAAGGTGCTCTGACAAAACAGCAAGTGTTGGCAGATAAAATTCAGCGGATTATCATCAACGCCAAGAAAACTAAGCTTGACAAGCGAAACGTGGGATTCTACGAAACGAAGATCAGTAGTTTGGATGAACAATGGAAGCAGTTTAATGACAACGATACAATTATTCGTGAATTAATTGCAACATCTGGAGAACAATGCGCTGATAACTACATAGTAAACGATGTGTATGCAGATATAGATGTACTATATACAGAATATATTGGTGAATTAAAGGATAACTTGAAGCTTAAACAACCAGCAGAAGTTAAACAACCAGTCATCACAGATACAACTATGAATGATACAATACATCATGCTAATGTTCAAGTACATCTACCACGCATAACATTGCCGAAATTTAATGGCGATTATATGGAGTGGAGATCATTTCACGATTTGTTTACCACTATGATTCATGCTAACACACAACTGTATCCAGTACAAAAACTGCAATATTTGAAAGGATGTTTAGTTGGTGAAGCGGAACGACTACTAAGACACATTCCAATTACAAACGATGATTATGAACCTGCTTGGACAAAATTGAAATGCAGATATGAGAATAAAAGATTATTAGTAAACACACAAATAAAAATATTAGTGAATCAACCAAAAATACTCACCGAAAGTAGCAAGGCATTAAAACAACTTATTGAAACAACAGAAGAATGTGAACAGCAATTAAAATCACTAGAAGTTGATATATCCACATGGGATACAATTATCATTTACTTACTAGTACAAAAGGTACCATTTGTCACAATGCGACTTTGGGAAGAAGAGTTAGGTGATGGACAAGATCTTCCGTCACTGGACAAATTTAAGAAATTTTTGAATACAAGATTCAGAGTTTTAGAAGCCGTATCACATTCAACAACAACTAGTAAAACAACAACAGTCACCAAAAGTTATCATAGCGCTACAAGTACTAAATGTCCAGCTTGCAATGGTTCACATTACGTTGGAACATGTAAAAAATTTTTACAAATGGACATCAAACAACGTAGAATATGTATTGGAAACAGTGGTCGATGTTTTAATTGTTTTTCTGGAGGCCATGTTGTCACGAAGTGCACAAGCAAAAACACATGTAGACAGTGTCAAAAAAATCATCACAGTTTGTTACATTTAACAAATCCTAACGTTCATGGATCATCACATAACTCACAGGGGGTTAAGGATCAGCACAGAACTGAAGGGCAAGGTCGTCAAAGAGAAAAGTCGCAATCCAATAATAATTGCACAATGACGGAGCAATCAGCAAATTTTTTGACAACTGAACAACATGAAGTACTTCTGGCAACAGCATTAGTCGCAGTTTATGATCGAAATGGAAGATCAATAATGTTACGCTGTTTAGTGGATCCTGGATCTCAATCATCGTTTATCACAGAAAGCAGTTGTAAAAGATTGGGAGTTCATGGTACGCCAGCTAAAATTGAAGTTACTGGTCTCAACACGAGTAAAACAGCAATGGCGAATAGACAAGTAAAAATCCAATTGCATGATCACATGTCAAAATCACACAAGGTGAATGTCAGCATGCTTGTAATCAAGAAAATAACGGATTTATTGCCATCACGCACAACTACAAAAAGGCAGTGGGAGCATCTCAACAATTTAGAATTAGCAGATCCCACATATCATAAACCAGGAACAATAGATATACTTCTAGGGGCACAGGTATATGCTGAAATCATACAAGGAGGATTAGTTAAAGGTCCTAAAGATGCACCAGTTGCAATACAAACAATGTTAGGATGGATAGTTTTAGGAAGTAGTTCCAATATGTCCAGTCAACATGTTCAAACTTTTACGATTCGTCAAAATCCAGCAGATGAACTCTGTCATCAATTAAAGCAATTTTGGGAATTAGAAGAAGTATCAACAAAGAAAATCTTGCAACCTGATGAGCAGGAATGTGAAGAGATTTTCAAAACAACACACAGCAGACTTTCTAACGGGCAATATCAAGTGAAGCTTCCGTTTGTTGGTGGTCGGAATCCAGAGCTAGGTTTGTCTAAGGAAGTGTCACGAAAACGTTATAATATTTTGCAGAACAAATTGAAAAACAATATCGAATTGGAAAATGAATATTCAAAATGCTTAGATGAATACATAGAAATGCAACAGATGGAGATAGTAATTGATAACAAAGATGAACCAAATTATTACATTCCACATCACGCAGTATTTAAAGAAAGTACTACAACAAAACTTCGGGTTGTGTTCGACGCTTCTGCAAAATCAACAAATGGAAAATCATTGAACGAACAGATGTTGGTGGGTCCAACAATCCAACCAACACTGTTTGCAACTTTAATGAAATGGCGAAAATATAAAATTGCAATGACGGCAGATATAGAGAAAATGTATCGCATGATTTTAGTACATCCTGATCATCGCAGATATCAAAGGATCATTTGGAGAGATCCTGTAAGTAAAATGGAACGTGATTACCAACTAAAGACTGTGACATTTGGAACTTCAGCAGCTCCGTACTTAGCAATCAAAACTTTGCAACAATTAGGATTGGATGAAATGCAAAACTATCCTCGTGCAGCACAAGCGGTATTTTCGGATTTCTACGTTGACGATTTGTTAAGTGGGGCAGATAACATCGAAGATGCCATCGAATTACAACAACAATGCATAAATATGTTACAAAAGGGTCATTTTAAGTTACGCAAATGGGCAAGTAATGTTCCTGAAGTAGTAGAAAATTTGCCATTAGATCATCGTGAGTTAAAAGAAACATTTAAATTTGATGAACATGACATATTGAAAACATTAGGTATTCGATGGTATCCAGGAACCGATCACTTTACATTTATGGTCGTCAGTAAAATTAAGCAAGCCAATACCAAACGTTCAATTTTATCACAAGTTGCATCATTGTATGATCCCCTAGGTTGGATATCACCAGTGATAATAGTGGCAAAGCTGTTAATTCAAAAATTATGGATGACAGGTTCAACATGGGATGCAGAAGTAGATCAAGCAATTGCAGCGCAGTGGGAAGGTTTCAAGACTGAATTGATGGATTTGAACAAAATTCGAATTCCAAGGTGGTTAGGTAGCAGCGATCAAGCAATAAGCATGCAATTACATGGATTTTGTGATGCGTCTATTCACGCCTACGCTGCTGTCATATATATGCGGATCCAACATCAAAATGGAACTACAACATCAAAATTAATTGCGTCAAAAACAAAGGTTGCACCGATCAAACCTGTGACTTTGCCTCGGTTGGAGTTGTGCGGTGCGCTCATTTTAGCTCGATTGTTTACTGCAACACAAAATGCTATGGGTCTTAAAAATTGTGCAACGACAGCATGGATAGATTCAACGATTGCATTACAATGGATACAAAATCATCCATCGAAATGGAAAACATTCGTGTCACATAGAGTTGCAGAAATACAAGAAAGAGTAGAACCGAGCTTATGGAGACATGTGCCCACCGAGCATAACCCAGCTGATCTGGCTTCCAGAGGAATAAACGTAAAGAACATCATACATAACGAATTTTGGTGGAATGGCCCTACGTGGTTAGTAAAGGATGAGACCGAATGGCCAAAATTGAGTATTGCTACTACGACACCAGTATTAGAAGCAAAAACAGCAACATCTAAGTCATTTTTTATTCAAATGGATGACACGTTTCAACAGTTTTCGTCGTTCGTAAAACTATCACGAATAATAGCATTGGTACTACGGTTTAAATACAACGCAAAAAAAAAGGTGATAGAACAAGTGGAACATTAACAGCAAATGAAATACGCTTAGCACAAAATACAATATGTAAGAGAATACAACAATGCGAATTCAACGAGGAATATCAACAGCTAATTAAAGGAAATGCTATAAGTCAGAAATCAAAACTAAGTTCGTTAATGCCGTTTTTAGATGAGCACCAAGTCATGCGAGTAAGAGGAAGATTGGAAAATGCAAATATACCATACAATAGAAAACATCCAATAATTTTGCCATCGAATCATCATATAACTAATATCATAATTGACGAGTTACATCAAGATACACTTCATGGAGGTGTAAATTTAGTACTGAACACAAGTCGACACATGTATTGGATTATAAATGGAAAAAAGGAGATTGCAAAACGAATTAACAAATGCGTAATTTGTATACGACAACGTAAAGAAGTGAAAGTACAATTAATGGGTAATTTACCTAGAGCACGCATTAACATCACGAAACCATTCGTTCATGTAGGAATGGATTTTGCAGGGCCAGTTATGTTAAAATTGTCATCACATCGAAGCGCACGTCAGTACAAAGGATATATTTGCATATTTATTTGCATGGCTACGAAAGCAATACATCTAGAATTGGTATCAGATTTAACATCTACAGCATTTATAGCAGCATTTCGAAGTTTTACATCGCGTAGAGGATTATGTACTGATCTATATTCCGACTGTGGAACAAATTTTAAAGGAGCAGAAGTAATTCTAGATAAAGAATTCAACAAAGCAATGAAGGAAGCGTCTCCAGCTCTAACCCAATTTTTTAGTTTACAACAAATAAATTGGCATTTTAATCCTCCAGGAGCACCTCATTTTGGTGGATTATGGGAGGCAGGAGTAAAGTCAATCAAGTTTCATCTACGCAGAGTAATCGGAAAAAATATTTATTCATTTGAGGAATATTCGACGTTGTTGTGTCAGGTAGAAGCATGTCTAAATTCCCGACCACTCACTGTAGTCGATCAACAAACTGATAATATGGAAGTTCTAACACCTGGACATTTCTTGATTGGTCAAGCACTAAATGCAGTACCAGAATCAACTGTATTAGAAAAAGTGGCAATTGGTCAAAGATGGAGGCACATGCAATATTTGACACAGCAATTTTGGAAAAAATGGTCGACTGAATACTTGAACACACTACAGCAGCGAACAAAGTGGCAGTCAGTAGAATCAAATCTCAAAGTAGGGGATATAGTACTGGTTAAAGAAGAGACAACAGCGCCAACCTTTTGGCCACTCGGAAAAATAGAAGAAGTGTATCCAGGAGATGATGGACTGACTCGTGTTGTTCAAGTTAAGACGCAACATAGCTCATTTCGCCGACCAGTTACAAAAATCTGTCCATTAATAACAGATATTAATAGAGTAACAACATTAGAAACTAATGGGGTTTAAAAAATGACATGTTGTATCGTTATGTTCTGTTGTCGTCCAAGTGTTCTATGTTATTCAAATGCATAATAATTAACTAATACTTTATTTTTTTTCATAATAGGTAAAAATGAATCAATTTGAAAATGAAGATTTTTTGACCATTTGGGAGGATGTCCAATTGTCACCGCAACGTGATGAATCAGCAGCAGCAAAACCAGCTGAGAAAGAGGAGTCAACCGTCGTGATTAATAATCGATATATCACTGATTGGAACTCGATTCGGCCATCTGAAACCATCACGGAAATAAAAATGAGAATTGAAAATGACATTCAAAAATTCATTACCAGGGAAGGCGAACACATTTTTATCCCGAAACATGTTTTAAAAAGAATAGATTTTCAGAAAATTCTACGATCAAAACAAAGGGATTTTCGAATCAATCTACCAGATCGTTGGAGCGTTCGGGTTCGTGTGTACACTGATGGGAAGGTGAAATTTCACCATCATCAACGGCGCACACGTACCAACAAAAAAAAGGAATAGATTGTTGAACGGATTCGTTCAACAGGGGGGAGAATGTTTAGCCAACCTAAAATAAAATAAATATATTAGTAAAAATGAAATGAAATGATTTTAATTACTTATCTTTAATTCCATCCAAGGTGTGGTACAATAAAAATTCCAGGTTGTTGTATCTGAAAATAAATGTTTTTTATATTTAATATACAAAATATAAAACGCAACATACCTTAGGTGTCCTCAACAACTATTTCATAGTTGAATTTACCAATTGGATCAATTTATTGGAAATTGATGTCCAATGGTAAACAAACCGGCATAACCTGTAAAAAACAATGAAATTTATATATATATGAACATATTGGATTCGACATGTACAATGCCGTAATCCATGGTTTATATATATTAATGGAACCAGAAAAGGCTCCTAAATAATAAATTGTAGAACTTACCTGAATTTATTCTGGATTTTATCCGAAATTCTTGAAAAACTTCTGCTCGTTTGCGGCTGTCAAACGAGAACTTGTTGATTGCCCTGTGTGCAGAACTTTATGTTCAGACATATACAATCTTACTTACCCAGTAGAATGAAGTGTCGCGAATCCAAAAATCTTATGCAAAACATAAGAAAAGGAGCATAAAACATAAAATTATGCTTTTAAATATGTTATGGAAAACATAATTGGAGTGAATGAAACCGATAGGGTAAGCGAGATAGATATAGAACAACAAATTAAGTTCTCTTAATTCAGCAAACGGCAAGGTGCCACTATATCGATGAAATGTAACGCAGGGATGTACAAATTAGATAAATTATAGCATAATTTAAATCACAAAAATTATAAAATTTAACAGGAGAAAACAATAAAATGTTACAAAACATAGCAAATTAAGAACATCTGAAGGCAAATATATCATAAAACCTTGATATAACATGGAAATAAATAAATTAAATAGTTTATGGTAGGTTTACAAGGTAATATGCTATAATTAACGTGCAGCCCTGCAAAAAGTGGACCAAAACAAACTATAAAAGACGGCGCAACGAATTAATCATTCTCTTTCGTTATCAGATTTTGGTGAGATTCACATTAAATTAATCAGGGCAAATTTATCAAAATTATTGCAAACAATACATCATCACAAACAAACATAATTTTGCAACAATACAACAAAATATAACAAGGAGTCAACTACAAACAACATACAACGAAAATCAACGTGAGTATTGTATGGATAAGATCATAAATACACGAAAGTGGAAATTTTATGATTGTTCCTACTTTACTTTGGGAATAATAATTTGTTGTAGAATTATATAAGGTTTTTTTTCTGCCATTTTGGGAATAATTCATATAATTCATTCCTTTGGTTTTTTTCCTCGAATAATTTAGAAATTGGAGCAATTTAAAATTATAATTTGGAAATTATAATTTAGAACATTAAACATAAATAAATAAAATATTTTTTCTGAAATATAATAAAATCATATTGATTCTTCTTTTTATTTTAATATTTGTATATAAATAGAGTAATTTGGTTATATTTGGTCAATACTAAATTGAACAATTTAAATTGCTAACGGGCCATAACATAAAGTAGAATTTTTTTTATTTTTTTTTTGTGTCAAACAATCAATTACAATAAAGCAATTGCGTTAACAACAGTATTTGAAACCCCAACTAAAACCGCAACTGACAAGTATAAATCGTTTTTTTTGTTGTTTAACGTTAAAATTTTACGGATATATTTAAAACAATTTTTTTTTATTATCGTGAATTTTATGTACACTACCTTGGTAGTACTTTGATATTATACATAATAAACATATAATTTCATTAAAATTTGGCGCAAATATTCATAAATTTTGATAATCATTTTGAAGTTAGTGTCTTTCGCATTGGTATCGCTTTTGCATCAAACATAAAGGAACACGCGGTTTTGTATACAGTGTCAGTATTGGGTGACAGTTAAATACTTTTGTTGTGCATATTGAATTAAGGTGTACACATAATTAACGCAACTTCAAACGCATTTTTTTTATTAAGGTATATATACAATTAACGTAACGTTAACGCATTTCGTAAATTTATATAAATTAATATTTGAATTTGTTTTAAATTTTTTTTTTGTAAATAATTTGGAAATTTAGATAACAATTTGTCAACAATTTGAGTTTTATAAATTAATTATATTAAAGTAATACTGAAGTTATTATTATAATTTTATTTTTTTGAGTTTATCAATTTTATTTTAAATTTTAATTTAATTTGTTTAAATTTTTTTTATTTAATTAATTTTTTTTTAATAAATTATATACAATTTTTTTTTCTCGATATTTAATAAATAAATAATTTGATCGTAAGCGAAGCATAGTCTTTTATTTTTAGTTCACGGAGAAGACTTTAATTAACTTTAATTTTATCTAGCTCACCGAACAATATGTTAAATTACGATTAACATATTTAGAAATATAAATTCAGCTGAATAAAGTTGTTATTTTAAATTTTTCTTTATAAGAATTAAGAAATTTATAAAAACATTGGCTTAAAAAAGTCAACCAAATTATGTTTTTTTTTGTTAAATATATGTTGAATTATATGTTAAATTACGATTAACATATTTAGAAATATAAATTTAGCTGAATAAAGTTGTTATTTTAAATTTTTCTTTATAATAATTAAAAAATTTAAAAAAAAAGTGGCATAAAAAAGTCAACCAAATTATGTTTTTTTTTTGTTAAATATATGTTGAATTATATGTTAAATTACGATTAACATATTTAGAAATATAAATTTAGCTGAATAAAATTGTTATTTTAAATTTTTCTTTATAATAATTAAAAAATTTAAAAAAAAAGTGGCATAAAAAAGTCAACTAAATTATTTTTTTTGTTAATATATGTTGAATTATATGTTAAATTACGATTAACATATTTAGAAATATAAATTCAGCTGAATAAAGTTGTTATTTTAAATTTTTCTTTATAAGAATTAAGAAATTTATAAAAACATTGGCTTAAAAAAGTCAACCAAATTATGTTTTTTTTTGTTAAATATATGTTGAATTATATGTTAAATTACGATTAACATATTTAGAAATATAAATTTAGCTGAATAAAGTTGTTATTTTAAATTTTTCTTTATAATAATTAAAAAATTTAAAAAAAAAGTGGCATAAAAAAGTCAACCAAATTATGTTTTTTTTTGTTAAATATATGTTGAATTATATGGTAAATTACGATTAACATATTTAGAAATATAAATTTAGCTGAATAAAATTGTTATTTTAAATTTTTCTTTATAATAATTAAAAAATTTTAAAAAAAAGGGGGATAAATAAGTCAACCAAATTATGTTTTTTTTGTCAAATATATGTTGAATTATATGTTTAATTACGATTAACATATTTAGAAATATAAATTTAGCTGAATAAAGTTGTTATTTTAAATTTTTCTTTATAAGAATTAAGAAATTTATAATAAAATTGGCATAAAAAAGTCAACTAAATTATTTTTTTTTTGTTAATATATGTTGAATTATATGTTAAATTACGATTAACATATTTAGAAATATAAATTTAGCTGAATAAAATTGTTATTTTAAATTTTTCTTTATAATAATTAAAAATTTAAAAAAAAAGTGGCATAAAAAAGTCAACCAAATTATGTTTTTTTTGTCAAATATATGTTGAATTATATGTTTAATTACGATTAACATATTTAGAAATATAAATTTAGCTGAATAAAGTTGTTATTTTAAATTTTTCTTTATAAGAATTAAGAAATTTATAATAAAATTGGCATAAAAAAGTCAACTAAATTATTTTTTTTTGTTAATATATGTTGAATTATATGTTAAATTACGATAACATATTTAGAAATATAAATTTAGCTGAATAAAATTGTTATTTTAAATTTTTCTTTATAATAATTAAAAATTTACAAAAAAAGTGGCATAAAAAAGTCAACCAAATTATTTTTTTTTTGTCAAATATATGTTGAATTATATGTTAAATTACGATTAACATATTTAGAAATATAAATTTAGCTGAATAAAGTTGTTATTTTAAATTTTTCTTTATAAAAATTAAAAAATTTATAAAAAAATTGGCTTAAAAAAGTCAACCAAATTATGTTTTTTTTTGTTAAATATATGTTGAATTATATGTTAAATTACGATTAACATATTTAGAAATATAAATTTAGCTGAATAAAGTTTTTATTTTAAATTTTTATTTATAAGAATTAAAAAATTTAAAAAAAAATTGGCATAAAAAAGTCAACCAAATTATTATTTTTTGTTAATATATGTTGATTTATATGTTAAATTACGATTAACATATTTAGAAATATAAATTTAGCTGAATAAAATTGTTATTTTAAATTTTTCTTTATAATAATTAAAAAAATTAAAAAAAAGTGGCATAAAAAAGTCAACCAAATTATGTTTTTTTTGTCAAATATATGTTGAATTATATGTTTATTTAGCTGCATAAAGTTGTTATTTTAAATTTTTCTTTATAAGAATTAAGAAATTTCTAAAAAAATTGGCATAAAAAAGTCAACTCAATTATTTTTTTTTGTTGATATATGTTGAATTATATGTTAACTTACGATTAACATATTAAGAAATATAAATTTAGCTGAATAAAGTTGTTATTTTAAATTTTTCTTTATAAGAATTAAGAAATTTCTAAAAAAATTGGCATAAAAAAGTCAACTAAATTATTTTTTTTTGTTGATATATGTTGAATTATATGTCAAATTACGATTAACATATTTATAAATATAAATTTAGCTGAATAAGGTTTTTATTTTAAATTTTTCTTTATAAGAATTAAGAAATTTATAAAAAAATTGGCATAAAAAAGTCAACTAAATTATTATTTTTTGTGAAATATATGTTGAATTATATGTTAAATTACGATTAACATATTTAGAAATATAAATTTAGCTGAATAAAGTTTTTATTTTAAATTTTTCTTTATAAGAATTAAGAAATTTATAAAAAAATTGGCATAAAAAAGTCAACTAAATTATTATTTTTTGTTGATATATGTTGAATTATATGTCAAATTACGATTAACATATTTATAAATATAAATTTAGCTGAATAAAGTTGTTATTTTAAATTTTTCTTTATAAGAATTAAAAAATTTTAAAAAAAATTGGCATAAAAAAGTCAACCAAATTATGTTTTTTTTTTGTTAATATATGTTGAATTATATGTCAAATTACGATTAACATATTTAGAAATATAAATTTAGCTGAATAAAGTTGTTATTTTAAATTTTTCTTTATAAGAATTAAGAAATTTCTAAAAAAATTGGCATAAAAAAGTCAACTCAATTATTTTTTTTTGTTGATATATGTTGAATTATATGTTAACTTACGATTAACATATTAAGCAATATAAATTTAGCTGAATAAAGTTGTTATTTTAAATTATTCTTTATAAGAATTAAGAAATTTGTAAAAAAATTGGCATAAAAAAGTCAACTAAATTATTTTTTTTTGTTGATATATGTTGAATTATATGTCAAATTACGATTAACATATTTATAAATATAAATTTAGCTGAATAAGGTTTTTATTTTAAATTTTTCTTTATAAGAATTAAGAAATTTATAAAAAAATTGGCATTAAAAAGTCAACTAAATTATTATTTTTTGTTAAATATATGTTGAATTATATGTTAAATTACGATTAACATATTTAGAAATATAAATTTAGCTGAATAAAGTTTTTATTTTAAATTTTTCTTTATAAGAATTAAGAAATTTATAAAAAAATTGGCATAAAAAAGTCAACTAAAGTATTTTTTTTTGTTGATATATGTTGAATTATATATTAAATTACGATTAACATATTTAGAAATTTAAATTTAGCTGAATAAAGTTTTTATTTTAAATTTTTCTTTATAAGAATTAAAAAATTTAAAAAAAAATTGGCATAAAAAAGTCAACCAAATTATGTTTTTTTTTGTGAAATATATGTTGAATTATATGTTAAATTAAGAAATTTATAAAAACATATTTAGAAATATAAAAAAATTGGCATAAAAAAGTCAACTAAATTATTATTTTTTGTTAATATATGTTGAATTATATGTTAAATTACGATTAACATATTTAGAAATACAAATTTAGCTGAATAAAGTTGTTATTTTAAATTTTTCTTTATAAGAATTAAAAAATTTAAAAAAAAATTGGCATAAAAAAGTCAACCAAATTATGTTTTTTTTTTGTTAATATATGTTGAATTATATGTCAAATTACGATTAACATATTTAGAAATATAAATTTAGCTGAATAAAGTTGTTATTTTAAATTTTTCTTTATAAGAATTAAGAAATTTCTAAAAAAATTGGCATAAAAAAGTCAACTCAATTATTTTTTTTTGTTGATATATGTTGAATTATATGTTAACTTACGATTAACATATTAAGAAATATAAATTAGCTGAATAAAGTTGTTATTTTAAATTTTTCTTTATAAGAATTAAGAAATTTATAAAAAAATTGGCATAAAAAAGTCAACTAAATTATTATTTTTTGTTAATATATGTTGAATTATTTGTTAAATTACGATTAACATATTTAGAAATACAAATTTAGCTGAATAAAGTTGTTATTTTAAATTTTTCTTTATAAGAATTAAAAAATTTAAAAAAAAATTGGCATAAAAAAGTCAACCAAATTATGTTTTTTTTTTGTTAATATATGTTGAATTATATGTCAAATTACGATTAACATATTTAGAAATATAAATTTAGCTGAATAAAGTTGTTATTTTAAATTTTTCTTTATAAGAATTAAGAAATTTCTAAAAAAATTGGCATAAAAAAGTCAACTCAATTATTTTTTTTTGTTGATATATGTTGAATTATATGTTAACTTACGATTAACATATTAAGAAATATAAATTTAGCTGAATAAAGTTGTTATTTTAAATTTTTCTTTATAAGAATTAAGAAATTTCTAAAAAAATTGGCATAAAAAAGTCAACTAAATTATTTTTTTTTGTTGATATATGTTGAATTATATGTCAAATTACGATTAACATATTTATAAATATAAATTTAGCTGAATAAGGTTTTTATTTTAAATTTTTCTTTATAAGAATTAAGAAATTTATAAAAAAATTGGCATAAAAAAGTCAACAAAATTATTATTTTTTGTGAAATATATGTTGAATTATATGTTAAATTACGATTAACATATTTAGAAATATAAATTTAGCTGAATAAAGTTTTTATTTTAAATTTTTCTTTATAAGAATTAAGAAATTTATAAAAAAATTGGCATAAAAAAGTCAACTAAAGTATTTTTTTTTGTTGATATATGTTGAATTATATGTTAAATTACGATTAACATATTTAGAAATATAAATTTAGCTGAATAAAGTTTTTATTTTAAATTTTTCTTTATAAGAATTAAGAAATTTATAAAAAATTGGCATAAAAAAGTCAACTAAATTATTATTTTTTGTTATTATATGTTGAATTATATGTTAAATTACGATTAACATATTTAGAAATATAAATTTAGCTGAATAAAGTTGTTATTTTAAATTTTTCTTTATAAGAATTAAAAAATTTAAAAACAAATTGGCATAAAAAAGTCAAACAAATTATGTTTTTTTTTTGTTAATATATGTTGAATTATATGTTAAATTACGATTAACATATTTAGAAATATAAATTTAGCTGAATAAAGTTGTTATTTTAAATTTTTCTTTATAAGAATTAAGAAATTTCTAAAAAAATTGGCATAAAAAAGTCAACTAAATTATTTTTTTTGTTGATATATGTTGAATTATATGTTAAATTACGATTAACATATTTACAAATATAAATTTAGCTGAATAAAGTTGTTATTTTAAATTTTTCTTTATAAGAATTAAAAATTTTTAAAAAAAATTGGCATAAAAAACTCAACCAAATTATGTTTTTTTTGTTACATATATGTTGAATTATATGTTAAATTACGATTAACATATTTAGAAATATAAATTTAGCTGAATAAAGTTTTTATTTTAAATTTTTCTTTATAAGAATTAAGAAATTTATAAAAAAATTGGCATAAAAAAGTCAACTAAATTCTTTTTTTTTATTAATATATGTTGAATTATATGTTAAATTACGATTAACATATTTAGAAATATAAATTTAGCTGAATAAAGTTGTTATTTTAAATTTTTCTTTATAAGAATTAAGAAATTTATAAAAACATTGGCTTAAAAAAGTCAACCAAATTATGTTTTTTTTGTTAAATATATGTTGAATTATATGTTAAATTACGATTAACATATTTAGAAATATAAATTTAGCTGAATAAAGTTGTTATTTTAAATTTTTCTTTATAAGAATTAAGAAATTTATAAAAAAATTTGCATAAAAAAGTCAACTAAATTATTTTTTTTTGTTATTATATGTTGAATTATATGTTAATTACGATTAACATATTTAGAAATATAAATTTAGCTGAATAAAGTTGTTATTTTAAATTTTTCTTTATAAGAATTAAGAAATTTATAAACAAATTTGCATAAAAAAGTCAACCAAATTATGTTTTTTTTTTGTTAAATATATGTTGAATTATATGTTAAATTGCGATTAACATATTTAGAAATATAAATTTAGCTGAATAAAGTTTTTATTTTAAATTTTTCTTTATAAGAATTAAAAAATTTTAAAAAAAATTGGTATAAAAAAGTCAACCAAATTATATTTTTTTGTGAAATATATGTTGAATTATATGTTAAATTACGATTAACATATTTAGAAATATAAATTTAGCTGAATAAAGTTTTTATTTTAAATTTTTCTTTATAAGAATTAAAAAATTAAAAAAAAAATTGGCATAAAAAAGTCAACCAAATTATGTTTTTGTTGTGAAATATATGTTGAATTATATGTTAAATTACGATTAACATATTTAGAAATATAAATTTAGCTGAATAAAGTTGTTATTTTAAATTTTTCTTTATAAGAATTAAAAAATGTTAAAAAAAATTGGCATAAAAAAGTCAACCAAATTATGTTTTTTTTTGTGAAATATATGTTGAATTATATGTTAAATTAAGAAATTTATAAAAACATATTTAGAAATTTAAATTAGCTGAATAAAGTTGTTATTTTAAATTTTTCTTTATAAGAATTAAGAAATTTATAAAAAAATTGGCATAAAAAAGTCAACTAAATTCTTATTTTTTGTTAATATATGTTGAATTATATGTTAAATTACGATTAACATATTTAGAAATATAAATTTAGCTGAATAAAGTTGTTATTTTAAATTTTTCTTTATAAGAATTAAAAATTTTTTAAAAAAATTGGCATAAAAAAGTCAACCAAATTATGTTTTTTTTTTGTTAATATATGTTGAATTATATGTGAAATTACGATTAGCATATTTAGAAATATAAATTTAGCTGAATAAAGTTGTTATATTAAATTTTTCTTTATAAGAATTAAGAAATTTCTAAAAAAATTGGCACAAAAAAGTCAACTCAATTATTTTTTTTTGTTGATATGTTGAATTATATGTTAACTTACGATTAACATATTTAGAAATATAAATTTAGCTGAATAAAGTTGTTCTTTTAAATTTTTCTTTATAAGAATTAAGAAATTTCTAAAAAAAATTGTCATAAAAAAGTCAACTAAATTATTTTTTTTTGTTGATATATGTTGAATTATATGTCAAATTACGATTAACATATTTAGAAATATAAATTTAGCTGAATAAAGTTGTTATTTTAAATTTTTCTTTATAAGAATTAAGAAATTTCTAAAAAAATTGGCATAAAAAAGTCAACCAAATTATGTTTTTTTTTGTTAAATATATGTTAAATTATATGTTAAATTACGATTAACATATTTAGAAATATAAATTTAGCTGAATAAGGTTTTTATTTTAAATTTTTCTTTATAAGAATTAAGAAATTTATAAAAAAATTGGCATAAAAAAGTCAACTAAATTATTATTTTTTGTGAAATATATGTTGAATTATATGTTAAATTACGATTAACATATTTAGAAATATAAATTTAGCTGAATAAAGTTGTTATTTTAAATTTTTCTTTATAAGAATTAAGAAATTTCTAAAAAAATTGGCATAAAAAAGTCAACTAAATTATTTTTTTTTTTGATATATGTTGAATTATATGTCAAATTACGATTAACATATTTAGAAATATAAATTTAGCTGAATAAAGTTGTTATTTTAAACTTTTCTTTATAAGAATTAAGAAATTTCTAAAAAAATTGGCATAAAAAAGTCAACCAAATTATGTTTTTTTTTGTTAAATATATGTTAAATTATATGTTAAATTACGATTAACATATTTAGAAATATAAATTTACCTGAATAAGGTTTTTATTTTAAATTTTTCTTTATAAGAATTAAGAAATTTATAAAAAAATTGGCATAAAAAAGTCAACTAAATTATTATTTTTTGTGAAATATATGTTGAATTATATGTTAAATTATGATTAACATATTTAGAAATATAAATTTAGCTGAATAAAGTTGTTATTTTAAATTTTTCTTTATAAGAATTAAGAAATTTATAATAAAATTGGCATAAAAAAGTCAACTAAATTATTTTTTTTTGTTAATATATGTTAAATTATATGTTAAATTACGATTAACATATTTAGAAATATAAATTTAGCTGAATAAAGTTGTTATTTTAAATTTTTCTTTATAAGAATTAAGAAATTTATAAAAAAATTTGCATAAAAAAGTCAACTAAATTATTTTTTTTTGTTAATATATGTTGAATTATATGTTAATTACGATTAACATATTTAGAAATATAAATTTAGCTGAATAAAGTTGTTATTTTAAATTTTTCTTTATAAGAATTAAGAAATTTATAAACAAATTTGCATAAAAAAGTCAACCAAATTATGTTTTTTTTTGTTAAATATATGTTGAATTATATGTTAAATTACGATTAACATATTTAGAAATAAAAATTTAGCTGAATAAAGTTTTTATTTTAAATTTTTCTTTATAAGAATTAAAAAATTTAAAAAAAAAATTGGCATAAAAAAGGCAACCAAATTATGTTTTTTTTGTGAAATATATGTTGAATTATATGTTAAATTACGATTAACATATTAAGAAATATAAATTTAGCTGAATAAAGTTGTTATTTTAAATTTTTCTTTATAAGAATTAAGAAATTTATAAACAAATTGGCATAAAAAAGTCAACCAAATTATGTTTTTTTGTTGTTAAATATATGTTGAATTATATGTTAAATTACGATTAACATATTTAGAAATATAAATTTAGCTGAATAAAGTTTTTATTTTAAATTTTTCTTTATAAGAATTAAAAAATTTAAAAAGAAATTGGCATAAAAAAGTCAACCAAATTATGTTTTTTTTGTGAAATATATGTTGAATTATATGTTAAATTAAGAAATTTATAAAAACATATTTAGAAATATAAATTAGCTGAATAAAGTTGTTATTTTAAATTTTTCTTTATAAGAATTAAGAAATTTATAAAAAAATTGGCATAAAAAAGTCAACTAAATTCTTATTTTTTGTTAATATATGTTGAATTATATGTTAAATTTCGATTAACATATTTAGAAATATAAATTTAGCTGAATAAAGTTGTTATTTTAAATTTTTCTTTATAAGAATTAAAAATTTTTAAAAAAAATTGGCATAAAAAAGTCAACCAAATTATGTTTTTTTTTGTTAATATATGTTGAATTATATGTCAAATTACGATTAACATATTTAGAAATATAAATTTAGGTGAATAAAGTTGTTATTTTAAATTTTTCTTTATAAGAATTAAGAAATTTATAAAAAAATTGGCATAAAAAAGTCAACTAAATTCTTATTTTTTTTAATATATGTTGAATTATATGTTAAATTACGATTAACATATTTAGAAATATAAATTTAGCTGAATAAAGTTGTTATTTTAAATTTTTCTTTATAAGAATTAAGAAATTTATAAAAAAATTGGCATAAAAAAGTCAACTAAATTCTTATTTTTTGTTAATATATGTTGAATTATATGTTAAATTACGATTAACATATTTAGAAATATAAATTTAGCTGAATAAAATTGTTATTTTAAATTTTTCTTTATAATAATTAAAAAATTTTAAAAAAAAGTGGCATAAAAAAGTCAACCAAATTATGTTTTTTTTGTTAAATATATGTTGAATTATATGTTTAATTACGATTAACATATTTAGAAATATAAATTTAGGTGAATAAAGTTGTTATTTTAAATTTTTCTTTATAAGAATTAAGAAATTTATAAAAAAATTGGCATAAAAAAGTCAACTAAATTCTTATTTTTTGTTAATATATGTTGAATTATATGTTAAATTACGATTAACATATTTAGAAATATAAATTTAGCTGAATAAAGTTTTTATTTTAAATTTTTCTTTATAATAATTAAAAATTTTTAAAAAAAAGTGGCATAAAAAAGTCAACCAAATTATGTTTTTTTTTGTTAAATATATATGTTTAATTACGATTAACATATTTAGAAATATAAATTTAGGTGAATAAAGTTGTTATTTTAAATTTTTCTTTATAAGAATTAAGAAATTTATAAAAAAATTGGCATAAAAAAGTCAACTTAATTCTTATTTTTTGTTAATATATGTTGAATTATATGTTAAATTACGATTAACATATTTAGAAATATAAATTTAGCTGAATAAAGTTTTTATTTTAAATTTTTCTTTATAAGAATTAAGAAATTTATAAAAACATTGGCTTAAAAAAGTCAACCAAATTATGTTTTTTTTTGTTAAATATATGTTGAATTATATGTTAAATTACGATTAACATCTTTAGAAATATAAATTTAGCTGAATAAAGTTGTTATTTTAAATTTTTCTTTATAAGAATTAAGAAATTTATAAAAAAATTTGCATAAAAAAGTCAACTAAATTATTTTTTTTTTTTAATATATGTTGAATTATATGTTAATTACGATTAACATATTTAGAGATATATATTTAGCTGAATAAAGTTGTTATTTTAAATTTTTCTTTATAAGAATTAAGAAATTTATAAACAAATTTGCATAAAAAAGTCAACCAAATTATGTTTTTTTTTTGTTAAATATATGTTGAATTATATGTTAAATTGCGATTAACATATTTAGAAATATAAATTTAGCTGAATAAAGTTTTTATTTTAAATTTTTCTTTATAAGAATTAAAAAATTTTAAAAAAAATTGGTATAAAAAAGTCAACCAAATTATATTTTTTTGTGAAATATATGTTGAATTATATGTTAAATTACGATTAACATATTTAGAAATATAAATTTAGCTGAATAAAGTTTTTATTTTAAATTTTTCTTTATAAGAATTAAAAAAAAAATTGGCATAAAAAAGTTAACCAAATTATGTTTTTTTTGTGAAATATATGTTGAATTATATGTTAAATTACGATTAACATATTTAGAAATATAAATTTAGCTGAATAAAGTTGTTATTTTAAATTTTTCTTTATAAGAATTAAAAATTTTTAAAAAAAATTGGCATAAAAAAGTCAACCAAATTATGTTTTTTTTTGTGAAATATATGTTGAATTATATGTTAAATTAAGAAATTTATAAAAACATATTTAGAAATTTAAATTAGCTGAATAAAGTTGTTATTTTAAATTTTTCTTTATAAGAATTAAGAAATTTATAAAAAATTGGCATAAAAAAGTCAACTAAATTCTTATTTTTTGTTAATATATGTTGAATTATATGTGAAATTACGATTAACACATTTAGAAATATAAATTTAGCTGAATAAAGTTGTTATTTTAAATTTTTCTTTATAATAATTAAGAAATTTCTAAAAAAATTGGCACAAAAAAGTCAACTCAATTATTTTTTTTTGTTGATATGTTGAATTATATGTTAACTTACGATTAACATATTTAGAAATATAAATTTAGCTGAATAAAGTTGTTATTTTAAATTTTTCTTTATAAGAATTAAAAATTTTTAAAAAAAATTGGCATAAAAAAGTCAACCAAATTATGTTTTTTTTTGTTAATATATGTTGAATTATATGTCAAATTACGATTAACATATTTAGAAATATAAATTTAGGTGAATAAAGTTGTTATTTTAAATTTTTCTTTATAAGAATTAAGAAATTTATAAAAAAATTGGCATAAAAAAGTCAACTAAATTCTTATTTTTTTTAATATATGTTGAATTATATGTTAAATTACGATTAACATATTTAGAAATATAAATTTAGCTGAATAAAGTTGTTATTTTAAATTTTTCTTTATAAGAATTAAGAAATTTATAAAAAAATTGGCATAAAAAAGTCAACTAAATTCTTATTTTTTGTTAATATATGTTGAATTATATGTTAAATTACGATTAACATATTTAGAAATATAAATTTAGCTGAATAAAATTGTTATTTTAAATTTTTCTTTATAATAATTAAAAAATTTTAAAAAAAAGTGGCATAAAAAAGTCAACCAAATTATGTTTTTTTTGTTAAATATATGTTGAATTATATGTTTAATTACGATTAACATATTTAGAAATATAAATTTAGGTGAATAAAGTTGTTATTTTAAATTTTTCTTTATAAGAATTAAGAAATTTATAAAAAAATTGGCATAAAAAAGTCAACTAAATTCTTATTTTTTGTTAATATATGTTGAATTATATGTTAAATTACGATTAACATATTTAGAAATATAAATTTAGCTGAATAAAGTTTTTATTTTAAATTTTTCTTTATAATAATTAAAAATTTTTAAAAAAAAGTGGCATAAAAAAGTCAACCAAATTATGTTTTTTTTTGTTAAATATATATGTTTAATTACGATTAACATATTTAGAAATATAAATTTAGGTGAATAAAGTTGTTATTTTAAATTTTTCTTTATAAGAATTAAGAAATTTATAAAAAAATTGGCATAAAAAAGTCAACTTAATTCTTATTTTTTGTTAATATATGTTGAATTATATGTTAAATTACGATTAACATATTTAGAAATATAAATTTAGCTGAATAAAGTTTTTATTTTAAATTTTTCTTTATAAGAATTAAGAAATTTATAAAAACATTGGCTTAAAAAAGTCAACCAAATTATGTTTTTTTTTGTTAAATATATGTTGAATTATATGTTAAATTACGATTAACATCTTTAGAAATATAAATTTAGCTGAATAAAGTTGTTATTTTAAATTTTTCTTTATAAGAATTAAGAAATTTATAAAAAAATTTGCATAAAAAAGTCAACTAAATTATTTTTTTTTTTTAATATATGTTGAATTATATGTTAATTACGATTAACATATTTAGAGATATATATTTAGCTGAATAAAGTTGTTATTTTAAATTTTTCTTTATAAGAATTAAGAAATTTATAAACAAATTTGCATAAAAAAGTCAACCAAATTATGTTTTTTTTTTGTTAAATATATGTTGAATTATATGTTAAATTGCGATTAACATATTTAGAAATATAAATTTAGCTGAATAAAGTTTTTATTTTAAATTTTTCTTTATAAGAATTAAAAAATTTTAAAAAAAATTGGTATAAAAAAGTCAACCAAATTATATTTTTTTGTGAAATATATGTTGAATTATATGTTAAATTACGATTAACATATTTAGAAATATAAATTTAGCTGAATAAAGTTTTTATTTTAAATTTTTCTTTATAAGAATTAAAAAAAAAATTGGCATAAAAAAGTTAACCAAATTATGTTTTTTTTGTGAAATATATGTTGAATTATATGTTAAATTACGATTAACATATTTAGAAATATAAATTTAGCTGAATAAAGTTGTTATTTTAAATTTTTCTTTATAAGAATTAAAAATTTTTAAAAAAAATTGGCATAAAAAAGTCAACCAAATTATGTTTTTTTTTGTGAAATATATGTTGAATTATATGTTAAATTAAGAAATTTATAAAAACATATTTAGAAATTTAAATTAGCTGAATAAAGTTGTTATTTTAAATTTTTCTTTATAAGAATTAAGAAATTTATAAAAAATTGGCATAAAAAAGTCAACTAAATTCTTATTTTTTGTTAATATATGTTGAATTATATGTGAAATTACGATTAACACATTTAGAAATATAAATTTAGCTGAATAAAGTTGTTATTTTAAATTTTTCTTTATAATAATTAAGAAATTTCTAAAAAAATTGGCACAAAAAAGTCAACTCAATTATTTTTTTTTGTTGATATGTTGAATTATATGTTAACTTACGATTAACATATTTAGAAATATAAATTTAGCTGAATAAAGTTGTTATTTTAAATTTTTCTTTATAAGAATTAAGAAATTTCTAAAAAAAATTGTCATAAAAAAGTCAACTAAATTATTTTTTTTTTTTTGATATATGTTGAATTATATGTCAAATTACGATTAACATATTTAGAAATATAAATTTAGCTGAATAAAGTTGTTATTTTAAATTTTTCTTTATAAGAATTAAGAAATTTCTAAAAAAATTGTCATAAAAAAGTCAACCAAATTATGTTTTTTTTTGTTAAATATATGTTAAATTATATGTTAAATTACGATTAACATATTTAGAAATATAAATTTAGCTGAATAAGGTTTTTATTTTAAATTTTTCTTTATAAGAATTAAGAAATTTATAAAAAAATTGGCATAAAAAAGTCAACTAAATTATTATTTTTTGTGAAATATATGTTGAATTATATGTTAAATTACGATTAACATATTTAGCAATATAAATTTAGCTGAATAAAGTTGTTATTTTAAATTTTTCTTTATAAGAATTAAGAAATTTCTAAAAAAATTGGCATAAAAAAGTCAACTAAATAATTTTTTTTTTTATATATGTTGAATTATATGTCAAATTACGATTAACATATTTAGAAATATAAATTTAGCTGAATAAAGTTGTTATTTTAAACTTTTCTTTATAAGAATTAAGAAATTTCTAAAAAAATTGGCATAAAAAAGTCAACCAAATTATGTTTTTTTTTGTTAAATATATGTTAAATTATATGTTAAATTACGATTAACATATTTAGAAATATAAATTTACCTGAATAAGGTTTTTATTTTAAATTTTTCTTTATAAGAATTAAGAAATTTATTAAAAAATTGGCATAAAAAAGTCAACTAAATTATTATTTTTTGTGAAATATATGTTGAATTATATGTTAAATTACGATTAACATATTTAGAAATATAAATTTAGCTGAATAAAGTTGTTATTTTAAATTTTTCTTTATAATAATTAAAAAATTTAAAAAAAAAGTGGCATAAAAAAGTCAACCAAATTATGTTTTTTTTTGTTAAATATATGTTGAATTATATGTTTAATTACGATTAACATATTTAGAAATATAAATTTAGGTGAATAAAGTTGTTATTTTAAATTTTTCGTTATAAGAATTAAGAAATTTATAATAAAATTGGCATAAAAAAGTCAACTAAATTATTTTTTTTTGTTAATATATGTTAAATTATATGTTAAATTACGATTACCATATTTAGAAATATAAATTTAGCTGAATAAAGTTGTTATTTTAAATTTTTCTTTATAGGAATTAAGAAATTTATAAACAAAATTGCATAAAAAAGTCAACTAAATTATTTTTTTTTGTTAATATATGTTGAATTATATGTTAATTACGATTAACATATTTAGAAATATAAATTTAGCTGAATAAAGTTGTTATTTTAAATTTTTCTTTATAAGAATTAAGAAATTTATAAACAAATTTGCATAAAAAAGTCAACCAAATTATGTTTTTTTTTGTTAAATATATGTTGAATTATATGTTAAATTACGATTAACATATTTAGAAATATAAATTTAGCTGAATAAAGTTTTTATTTTAAATTTTTCTTTATAAGAATTAAAAAATTTAAAAAAAAATTGGCATAAAAAAGTCAACCAAATTATGTTTTTTTTGTGAAATATATGTTGAATTATATGTTAAATTACGATTAACATATTTAGAAATATAAATTTAGCTGAATAAAGTTGTTATTTTAAATTTTTCTTTATAAGAATTAAGAAATTTATAAACAAATTGGCATAAAAAAGTCAACCAAATTATGTTTTTTTGTTGTTAAATATATGTTGAATTATATGTTAAATTACGATTAACATATTTAGAAATATAAATTTAGCTGAATAAAGTTTTTATTTTAAATTTTTCTTTATAAGAATTAAAAAATTTAAAAATAAATTGGCATAAAAAAGTCAACCAAATTATGTTTTTTTTGTGAAATATATGTTGAATTATATGTTAAATTAAGAAATTTATAAAAACATATTTAGAAATATAAATTAGCTGAATAAAGTTGTTATTTTAAATTTTTCTTTATAAGAATTAAGAAATTTATAAAAAAATTGGCATAAAAAAGTCAACTAAATTCTTATTTTTTGTTAATATATGTTGAATTATATGTTAAATTACGATTAACATATTTAGAAATATAAATTTAGCTGAATAAAGTTGTTATTTTAAATTTTTCTTTATAAGAATTAAAAATTTTTAAAAAAAATTGGCATAAAAAAGTCAACCAAATTATGTTTTTTTTTGTTAATATATGTTGAATTATATGTCAAATTACGATTAACATATTTAGAAATATAAATTTAGGTGAATAAAGTTGTTATTTTAAATTTTTCTTTATAAGAATTCAGAAATTTATAAAAAAATTGGCATAAAAAAGTCAACTAAATTCTTATTTTTTGTTAATATATGTTGAATTATATGTTAAATTACGATTAACATATTTAGAAATATAAATTTAGCTGAATAAAATTGTTATTTTAAATTTTTCTTTATAATAATTAAAAAATTTTAAAAAAAAGTGGCATAAAAAAGTCAACCAAATTATGTTTTTTTTTTGTTAAATATATGTTGAATTATATGTTTAATTACGATTAACATATTTAGAAATATAAATTTAGGTGAATAAAGTTGTTATTTTAAATTTTTCTTTATAAGAATTAAGAAATTTATAAAAAAATTGGCATAAAAAAGTCAACTAAATTCTTATTTTTTGTTAATATATGTTGAATTATATGTTAAATTACGATTAACATATTTAGAAATATAAATTTAGCTGAATAAAGTTTTTATTTTAAATTTTTCTTTATAATAATTAATAATTTTTAAAAAAAAGTGGCATAAAAAAGTCAACCAAATTATGTATTTTTTTGTTAAATATATATGTTTAATTACGATTAACATATTTAGAAATATAAATTTAGGTGTATAAAGTTGTTATTTTAAATTTTTCTTTATAAGAATTAAGAAATTTATAAAAAAATTGGCATAAAAAAGTCAACTAAATTCTTATTTTTTGTTAATATATGTTGAATTATATGTTAAATTACGATTAACATATTTAGAAATATAAATTTAGCTGAATAAAATTGTTATTTTAAATTTTTCTTTATAATAATTAAAAAATTTAAAAAAAAAGTGGCATAAAAAATTCAACCAAATTATGTTTTTTTTGTTAAATATATGTTGAATTATATGTTTAATTACGATTAACATATTTAGAAATATAAATTTAGGTGAATAAAGTTGTTATTTTAAATTTTTCTTTATAAGAATTAAGAAATTTATAAAAAAATTGGCATAAAAAAGTCAACTAAATTCTTATTTTTTGTTAATATATGTTGAATTATATGTTAAATTACGATTAACATATTTAGAAATATAAATTTAGCTGAATAAAATTGTTATTTTAAATTTTTCTTTATAATAATTAAAAAATTTTAAAAAAAAGTGGCATAAAAAATTCAACTAAATTCTTATTTTTTGTTAATATATGTTGAATTATATGTTAAATTACGATTAACATATTTAGAAATATAAATTTAGCTGAATAAAGTTGTTATTTTAAATTTTTCTTTATAAGAATTAAGAAATTTATAAAAAAATTGGCATAAAAAAGTCAACTAAATTCTTATTTTTTGTTAATATATGTTGAATTATATGTTAAATTACGATTAACATATTTAGAAATATAAATTTAGCTGAATAAAATTGTTATTTTAAATTTTTCTTTATAAGAATTAAAAATTTTTAAAAAAAATTGGCATAAAAAAGTCAACCAAATTATGTTTTTTTTGTGAAATATATGTTGAATTATATGTTAAATTACGATTAACATATTTAGAAATATAAATTTAGCTGAATAAAGTTGTTATTTTAAATTTTTCTTTATAAGAATTAAGAAATTTATAAACAAATTGGCATAAAAAAGTCAACTAAATTATGTTTTTTTGTTGTTAAATATATGTTGAATTATATGTTAAATTACGATTAACATATTTAGAAATATAAATTTAGCTGAATAAAGTTTTTATTTTAAATTTTTCTTTATAAGAATTAAAAAATTTAAAAAGAAATTGGCATAAAAAAGTCAACTAAATTATTTTTTTTGTTAATATATGTTGAATTATATGTTAAATTACGATTAACATATTTAGAAATATAAATTTAGCTGAATAAAGTTGTTATTTTAAATTTTTCTGTATAAGAATTAAAAAAATTATAAAAAAATTGGCATAAAAAAGTCAACTAAATTCTTATTTTTTGTTAATATATGTTGAATTATATGTTAACTTACGATTAACATATTTAGAAATATAAATTTAGCTGAATAAAGTTGTTATTTTAAATTTTTCTTTATAAGAATTAAGAAATTTCTAAAAAAATTGGCATAAAAAAGTCAACTAAATTATTTTTTTTTGTTGATATATGTTGAATTATTTGTCAAATTACGATTAACATATTTAGAAATATAAATTTAGCTGAATAAAGTTGTTATTTTAAATTTTTCTTTATAAGAATTAAGAAATTTCTAAAAAAATTGGCATAAAAAAGTCAACCAAATTATGTTTTTTTTTGTTAAATATATGTTAAATTATATGTTAAATTACGACTAACATATTTAGAAATATAAATTTAGCTGAATAAGATTTTTATTTTAAATTTTTCTTTATAAGAATTAAAAAATTTAAAAAAAAATTGGTATAAAAAAGTCAACCAAATTATATTTTTTTGTGAAATATATGTTGAATTATATGTTAAATTACGATTAACATATTTAGAAATATAAATTTAGCTGAATAAAATTTTTATTTTAAATTTTTCTTTATAATAATTAAAAATTTTTAAAAAAAAGTGGCATAAAAAAGTCAACCAAATTATGTTTTTTTTTGTTAATATATGTTGAATTATATGTCAAATTACGATTAACATATTTAGAAATATAAATTTAGCTGAATAAAGTTGTTATTTTAAATTTTTCTTTATAAGAATTAAGAAATTTATAAACAAATTGGCATAAAAAAGTCAACTAAATTATGTTTTTCTGTTGTTAAATATATGTTGAATTATATGTTAAATTACGACTAACATATTTAGAAATATAAATTTAGCTGAATAAAGTTTTTATTTTAAATTTTTCTTTATAAGAATTAAAAAATTTAAAAAGAAATTGGCATAAAAAAGTCAACTAAATTATTTTTTTTGTTAATATATGTTGAATTATATGTTAAATTACGATTAACATATTTAGAAATATAAATTTAGCTGAATAAAGTTGTTATTTTAAATTTTTCTGTATAAGAATTAAAAAAATTATAAAAAAATTGGCATAAAAAAGCCAACTAAATTCTTATTTTTTGTTAATATATGTTGAATTATATGTTAACTTACGATTAACATATTTAGAAATATAAATTTAGCTGAATAAAGTTGTTATTTTAAATTTTTCTTTATAAGAATTAAGAAATTTCTAAAAAAATTGGCATAAAAAAGTCAACTAAATTATTTTTTTTTGTTGATATATGTTGAATTATTTGTCAAATGACGATTAACATAGTTAGAAATATAAATTTAGCTGAATAAAGTAGTTATTTTAAATTTTTCTTTATAAGAATTAAGAAATTTCTAAAAAAATTGGCATAAAAAAGTCAACCAAATTATGTTTTTTTTTGTTAAATATATGTTAAATTATATGTTAAATTACGATTAACATATTTAGAAATATAAATTTAGCTGAATAAGATTTTTATTTTAAATTTTTCTTTATAAGAATTAAAAAATTTTAAAAAAAATTGGTATAAAAAAGTCAACCAAATTATATTTTTTTGTGAAATATATGTTGAATTATATGTTAAATTACGATTAACATATTTAGAAATATAAATTTAGCTGAATAAAGTTTTTATTTTAAATTTTTCTTTATAAGAATTAAAAAATTAAAAAAAAAATTGGCATAAAAAAGTCAACCAAATTATGTTTTTTTTGTGAAATATATGTTGAATTATATGTTAAATTACGATTAACATATTTAGAAATATAAATTTAGCTGAATAAAGTTGTTATTTTAAATTTTTCTTTATAAGAATTAAAAAATTTAAAAAAAAATTGGCATAAAAAAGTCAACCAAATTATGTTTTTTTTTGTGAAATATATGTTGAATTATATGTTAAATTAAGAAATTTATAAAAACATATTTAGAAATTTAAATTAGCTGAATAAAGTTGTTATTTTAAATTTTTCTTTATAAGAATTAAGAAATTTATAAAAAAATTGGCATAAAAAAGTCAACTAAATTCTTATTTTTTGTTAATATATGTTGAATTATATGTTAAATTACGATTAACATATTTAGAAATATAAATTTAGCTGAATAAAGTTGTTATTTTAAATTTTTCTTTATAAGAATTAAAAAATTTAAAAAAAAATTGGCATAAAAAAGTCAACCAAATTATGTTTTTTTTTTGTTAATATATGTTGAATTATATGTGAAATTACGATTAACATATTTAGAAATATAAATTTAGCTGAATAAAGTTGTTATTTTAAATTTTTCTTTATAAGAATTAAGAAATTTCTAAAAAAATTGGCACAAAAAAGTCAACTCAATTATTTTTTTTTGTTGATATGTTGAATTATATGTTAACTTACGATTAACATATTTAGAAATATAAATTTAGCTGAATAAAGTTGTTATTTTAAATTTTTCTTTATAAGAATTAAGAAATTTCTAAAAAAAATTGTCATAAAAAAGTCAACTAAATTATTTTTTTTTGTTGATATATGTTGAATTATATGTTAAATTACGATTAACATATTTAGAAATATAAATTTAGGTGAATAAAGTTGTTATTTTAAATTTTTCTTTATAAGAATTAAGAAATTTATAAAAAAATTGGCATAAAAAAGTCAACTAAATTCTTATTTTTTGTTAATATATGTTGAATTATATGTTAAATTACGATTAACATATTTAGAAATATAAATTTAGCTGAATAAAATTGTTATTTTAAATTTTTCTTTATAATAATTAAAAATTTTTTAAAAAAAGTGTTATAAAAAAGTCAACCAAATTATGTTTTTTTTTGTTAATATATGTTGAATTATATGTCAAATTACGATTAACGTATTTAGAAATATAAATTTAGGTGAATAAAGTTGTTATTTTAAATTTTTCTTTATAAGAATTAAGAAATTTATAAAAAAATTGGCATAAAAAAGTCAACTAAATTCTTATTTTTTGTTAATATATGTTGAATTATATGTTAAATTACGATTAACATATTTAGAAATATAAATTTAGCTGAATAAAGTTTTTATTTTAAATTTTTCTTTATAAGAATTAAAAATTTTTAAAAAAAATTGGCATAAAAAAGTCAACCAAATTATGTTTTTTTTGTGAAATATATGTTGAATTATATGTTAAATTACGATTAACATATTTAGAAATATAAATTTAGCTGAATAAAGTTGTTATTTTAAATTTTTCTTTATAAGAATTAAGAAATTTCTAAAAAAATTGGCACAAAAAAGTCAACTCAATTATTTTTTTTTGTTGATATGTTGAATTATATGTTAAATTACGATTAACATATTTAGAAATATAAATTTAGCTGAATAAAATTGTTATTTTAAATTTTTCTTTATAATAATTAAAAAATTTTAAAAAAAAGTGGCATAAAAAAGTCAACCAAATTATGTTTTTTTTTGTTAAATATATGTTGAATTATATGTTTAATTACGATTAACATATTTAGAAATATAAATTTAGGTGAATAAAGTTGTTATTTTAAATTTTTCTTTATAAGAATTAAGAAATTTATAAAAAAATTGGCATAAAAAAGTCAACTAAATTCTTATTTTTTGTTAATATATGTTGAATTATATGTTAAATTACGATTAACATATTTAGAAATATAAATTTAGCTGAATAAAGTTTTTATTTTAAATTTTTCTTTATAATAATTAAAATTTTTTAAAAAAAAGTGGCATAAAAAAGTCAACCAAATTATGTTTTTTTTTGTTAAATATATATGTTTAATTACGATTAACATATTTAGAAATATAAATTTAGGTGAATAAAGTTGTTATTTTAAATTTTTCTTTATAAGAATTAAGAAATTTATAAAAAAATTGGCATAAAAAAGTCAACTAAATTCTTATTTTTTGTTAATATATGTTGAATTATATGTTAAATTACGATTAACATATTTAGAAATATAAATTTAGCTGAATAAAATTGTTATTTTAAATTTTTCTTTATAATAATTAAAAAATTTTAAAAAAAAGTGGCATAAAAAATTCAACCAAATTATGTTTTTTTTTGTTAAATATATGTTGAATTATATGTTTAATTACGATTAACATATTTAGAAATATAAATTTAGGTGAATAAAGTTGTTATTTTAAATTTTTCTTTATAAGAATTAAGAAATTTATAAAAAAATTGGCATAAAAAAGTCAACTAAATTCTTATTTTTTGTTAATATATGTTGAATTATATGTTAAATTACGATTAACATATTTAGAAATATAAATTTAGCTGAATAAAATTGTTATTTTAAATTTTTCTTTATAATAATTAAAAATTTTTAAAAAAAAGTGGCATAAAAAAGTCAACCAAATTCTTATTTTTTGTTAATATATGTTGAATTATATGTTAAATTACGATTAACATATTTAGAAATATAAATTTAGCTGAATAAAGTTTTTATTTTAAATTTTTCTTTATAAGAATTAAAAATTTTTAAAAAAAATTGGAATAAAAAGGTCAACCAAATTATGTTTTTTTTGTGAAATATATGTTGAATTATATGTTAAATTACGATTAACATATTTAGAAATATAAATTTAGCTGAATAAAGTTGTTATTTTAAATTTTTCTTTATAAGAATTAAGAAATTTATAAACAAATTGGCATAAAAAAGTCAACTAAATTATGTTTTTTTGTTGTTAAATATATGTTGAATTATATGTTAAATTACGATTAACATATTTATAAATATAAATTTAGCTGAATAAAGTTTTTATTTTAAATTTTTCTTTATAAGAATTAAAAAATTTAAAAAGAAATTGGCATAAAAAAGTCAACTAAATTATTTTTTTTGTTAATATATGTTGAATTATATGTTAAATTACGATTAACATATTTAGAAATATAAATTTAGCTGAATAAAGTTGTTATTTTAAATTTTTCTGTATAAGAATTAAAAAAATTATAAAAAAATTGGCATAAAAAAGTCAACTAAATTCTTATTTTTTGTTAATATATCTTGAATTATATGTTAACTTACGATTAACATATTTAGAAATATAAATTTAGCTGAATAAAGTTGTTATTTTAAATTTTTCTTTATAAGAATTAAGAAATTTCTAAAAAAATTGGCATAAAAAAGTCAACTAAATTATTTTTTTTTGTTGATATATGTTGAATTATTTGTCAAATTACGATTAACATATTTAGAAATATAAATTTAGCTGAATAAAGTTGTTATTTTAAATTTTTCTTTATAAGAATTAAAAAATTTAAAAAAAAATTGGCATAAAAAACTCAACCAAATTATGTTTTTTTTTTTGTTAATATATGTTGAATTATATGTGAAATTACGATTAACATATTTAGAAATATAAATTTAGCTGAATAAAGTTGTTATTTTAAATTTTTCTTTATAAGAATTAAGAAATTTCTAAAAAAATTGGCACAAAAAAGTCAACTCAATTATTTTTTTTTTTGTTAAATATATATGTTTAATTACGATTAACATATTTAGAAATATAAATTTAGGTGAATAAAGTTGTTATTTTAAATTTTTCTTTATAAGAATTAAGAAATTTATAAAAAAATTGGCATAAAAAAGTCAACTAAATTATTTTTTTTTGTTGATATATGTTGAATTATATGTCAAATTACGATTAACATATTTAGAAATATAAATTTAGCTGAATAAAATTGTTATTTTAAATTTTTCTTTATAATAATTAAAAAATTTTAAAAAAAAGTGGCATAAAAAATTCAACCAAATTATGTTTTTTTTTGTTAAATATATGTTGAATTATATGTTTAATTACGATTAACATATTTAGAAATATAAATTTAGGTGAATAAAGTTGTTATTTTAAATTTTTCTTTATAAGAATTAAGAAATTTATAAAAAAATTGGCATAAAAAAGTCAACTAAATTCTTATTTTTTGTTAATATATGTTGAATTATATGTTAAATTACGATTAACATATTTAGAAATATAAATTTAGCTGAATAAAATTGTTATTTTAAATTTTTCTTTATAATAATTAAAAATTTTTAAAAAAAAGTGGCATAAAAAAGTCAACCAAATTCTTATTTTTTGTTAATATATGTTGAATTATATGTTAAATTACGATTAACATATTTAGAAATATAAATTTAGCTGAATAAAGTTTTTATTTTAAATTTTTCTTTATAAGAATTAAAAATTTTTAAAAAAAATTGGCATAAAAAAGTCAACCAAATTATGTTTTTTTTGTGAAATATATGTTGAATTATATGTTAAATTACGATTAACATATTTAGAAATATAAATTTAGCTGAATAAAGTTGTTATTTTAAATTTTTCTTTATAAGAATTAAGAAATTTATAAACAAATTGGCATAAAAAAGTCAACTAAATTATGTTTTTTTGTTGTTAAATATATGTTGAATTATATGTTAAATTACGATTAACATATTTAGAAATATAAATTTAGCTGAATAAAGTTTTTATTTTAAATTTTTCTTTATAAGAATTAAAAAATTTAAAAAGAAATTGGCATAAAAAAGTCAACTAAATTATTTTTTTTGTTAATATATGTTGAATTATATGTTAAATTACGATTAACATATTTAGAAATATAAATTTAGCTGAATAAAGTTGTTATTTTAAATTTTTCTGTATAAGAATTAAAAAAATTATAAAAAAATTGGCATAAAAAAGTCAACTAAATTCTTATTTTTTGTTAATATATCTTGAATTATATGTTAACTTACGATTAACATATTTAGAAATATAAATTTAGCTGAATAAAGTTGTTATTTTAAATTTTTCTTTATAAGAATTAAGAAATTTCTAAAAAAATTGGCATAAAAAAGTCAACTAAATTATTTTTTTTTGTTGATATATGTTGAATTATTTGTCAAATTACGATTAACATATTTAGAAATATAAATTTAGCTGAATAAAGTTGTTATTTTAAATTTTTCTTTATAAGAATTAAAAAATTTAAAAAAAAATTGGCATAAAAAAGTCAACCAAATTATGTTTTTTTTTTTGTTAATATATGTTGAATTATATGTGAAATTACGATTAACATATTTAGAAATATAAATTTAGCTGAATAAAGTTGTTATTTTAAATTTTTCTTTATAAGAATTAAGAAATTTCTAAAAAAATTGGCACAAAAAAGTCAACTCAATTATTTTTTTTTGTTGATATGTTGAATTATATGTTAACTTACGATTAACATATTTAGAAATATAAATTTAGCTGAATAAATTTGTTATTTTAAATTTTTCTTTATAAGAATTAAGAAATTTCTAAAAAAAATTGTCATAAAAAAGTCAACTAAATTATTTTTTTTTGTTGATATATGTTGAATTATATGTCAAATTACGATTAACATATTTAGAAATATAAATTTAGCTGAATAAAGTTGTTATTTTAAATTTTTCTTTATAAGAATTAAGAAATTTATAAAAAAATTGGCATAAAAAAGTCAACCATATTATGTTTTTTTTTGTTAAATATATGTTAAATTATATGTTAAATTACGATTAACATATTTAGAAATATAAATTTAGCTGAATAAGGTTTTTATTTTAAATTTTTCTTTATAAGAATTAAGAAATTTATAAAAAAATTGGCATAAAAAAGTCAACTAAATTATTATTTTTTGTGAAATATATGTTGAATTATATGTTAAATTACGATTAACATATTTAGAAATATAAATTTAGCTGAATAAAGTTGTTATTTTAAATTTTTCTTTATAAGAATTAAGAAATTTCTAAAAAAATTGGCATAAAAAAGTCAACTAAATTATTTTTTTTTTTTGATATATGTTGAATTATATGTCAAATTACGATTAACATATTTAGAAATATAAATTTAGCTGAATAAAGTTGTTATTTTAAACTTTTCTTTATAAGAATTAAGAAATTTCTAAAAAAATTGGCATAAAAAAGTCAACCAAATTATGTTTTTTTTTGTTAAATATATGTTGAATTATATGTTAAATTACGATTAACATATTTAGAAATATAAATTTACCTGAATAAGGTTTTTATTTTAAATTTTTCTTTATAAGAATTAAGAAATTTATAAAAAAATTGGCATAAAAAAGTCAACTAAATTATTATTTTTTGTGAAATATATGTTGAATTATATGTTAAATTACGATTAACATATTTAGAAATATAAATTTAGCTGAATAAAGTTGTTATTTTAAATTTTTCTTTATAATAATTAAAAAATTTAAAAAAAAAGTGGCATAAAAAAGTCAACCAAATTATGTTTTTTTTTGTTAAATATATGTTGAATTATATGTTTAATTACGATTAACATATTTAGAAATATAAATTTAGGTGAATAAAGTTGTTATTTTAAATTTTTCTTTATAAGAATTAAGAAATTTATAATAAAATTGGCATAAAAAAGTCAACTAAATTATTTTTTTTTGTTAATATATGTTAAATTATATGTTAAATTACGATTAACATATTTAGAAATATAAATTTAGCTGAATAAAGTTGTTATTTTAAATTTTTCTTTATAAGAATTAAGAAATTTATAATAAAATTGGCATAAAAAAGTCAACTAAATTATTTTTTTTGTTAATATATGTTAAATTATATGTTAAATTACGATTAACATATTTAGAAATATAAATTTAGCTGAATAAAGTTGTTATTTTAAATTTTTCTTTATAAGAATTAAGAAATTTATAAAAAAATTTGCATAAAAAAGTCAACTAAATTATTTTTTTTTGTTAATATATGTTGAATTATATGTTAATTACGATTAACATATTTAGAAATATAAATTTAGCTGAATAAAGTTGTTATTTTAAATTTTTCTTTATAAGAATTAAGAAATTTATAAACAAATTTGCATAAAAAAGTCAACCAAATTATATTTTTTTTTGTTAAATATATGTTGAATTATATGTTAAATTACGATTAACATATTTAGAAATATAAATTTAGCTGAATAAAGTTTTTATTTTAAATTTTTCTTTATAAGAATTAAAAAATTTAAAAAAAAATTGGCATAAAAAAGTCAACCAAATTATGTTTTTTTTGTGAAATATATGTTGAATTATATGTTAAATTACGATTAACATATTTAGAAATATAAATTTAGCTGAATAAAGCTGTTATTTTAAATTTTTCTTTATAAGAATTAAGAAATTTATAAACAAATTGGCATAAAAAAGTCAACCAAATTATGTTTTTTTGTTGTTAAATATATGTTGAATTATATGTTAAATTACGATTAACATATTTAGAAAAATATATGTTGAATTATATGTTAAATTACGATTAACATATTTAGAAATATAAATTTAGCTGAATAAAGTTGTTATTTTAAATTTTTCTTTATAAGAATTAAGAAATTTATAAAAACATTGGCTTAAAAAAGTCAACCAAATTATGTTTTTTTTTGTTAAATATATGTTGAATTATATGTTAAATTACGATTAACATATTTAGAAATATAAATTTAGCTGAATAAAGTTGTTATTTTAAATTTTTCTTTATATAATAATTAAAAAATTTAAAAAAAAAGTGGCATAAAAAAGACAACCAAATTATGTTTTTTTTTGTTAAATATATGTTGAATTATATGTTAAATTACGATTAACATATTTAGAAATATAAATTTAGCTGAATAAAATTGTTATTTTAAATTTTTCTTTATAATAATTAAAAAATTTAAAAAAAAAGTGGCATAAAAAAGTCAACTAAATTATTTTTTTTGTTAATATATGTTGAATTACATGTTAAATTACGATTAACATATTTAGAAATATAAATTTAGCTGAATAAAGTTGTTATTTTAAATTTTTCTTTATAAGAATTAAGAAATTTATAAAAACATTGGCTTAAAAAAGTCAACCAAATTATGTTTTTTTTTGTTAAATATATGTTGAATTATATGTTAAATTACGATTAACATATTTAGAAATATAAATTTAGCTGAATAAAGTTGTTATTTTAAATTTTTCTTTATAATAATTAAAAAATTTAAAAAAAAAGTGGCATAAAAAAGTCAACCAAATTATGTTTTTTTTTGTTAAATATATGTTGAATTATATGTTAAATTACGATTAACATATTTAGAAATATAAATTTAGCTGAATAAAACTGTTATTTTAAATTTTTCTTTATAATAATTAAAAATTTTTAAAAAAAAGTGGCATAAAAAAGTCAACCAAATTATGTTTTTTTTGTCAAATATATGTTGAATTATATGTTTAATTACGATTAACATATTTAGAAATATAAATTTAGCTGAATAAAGTTGTTATTTTAAATTTTTCTTTATAAGAATTAAGAAATTTATAATAAAATTGGCATAAAAAAGTCAACTAAAGTATTTTTTTTGTTAATATATGTTGAATTATATGTTAAATTACGATTAACATATTTAGAAATATAAATTTAGCTGAATAAAATTGTTATTTTAAATTTTTCTTTATAATAATTAAAAAATTTTAAAAAAAAGTGGCATAAAAAAGTCAACCAAATTATGTTTTTTTTGTCAAATATATGTTGAATTATATGTTTAATTACGATTAACATATTTAGAAATATAAATTTAGCTGAATAAAGATGTTATTTTAAATTTTTCTTTATAAGAATTAAGAAATTTCTAAAAAAATTGGCATAAAAAAGTCAACCAAATTATGTTTTTTTTTGTTAAATATATGTTAAATTATATGTTAAATTACGATTAACATATTTAGAAATATAAATTTAGCTGAATAAGGTTTTTATTTTAAATTTTTCTTTATAAGAATTAAGAAATTTCTAAAAAAAATTGTCATAAAAAAGTCAACTTAATTATTTTTTTTTGTTGATATATGTTGAATTATATGTCAAATTACGATTAACATATTTAGAAATATAAATTTAGCTGAATAAAGTTGTTATTTTAAATTTTTCTTTATAAGAATTAAGAAATTTCTAAAAAAATTGGCATAAAAAAGTCAACCAAATTATGTTTTTTTTTGTTAAATATATGTTAAATTATATGTTAAATTACGATTAACATATTTAGAAATATAAATTTAGCTGAATAAGGTTTTTATTTTAAATTTTTCTTTATAAGAATTAAGAAATTTATAAAAAAATTGGCATAAAAAAGTCAACTAAATTATTATTTTTTGTGAAATATATGTTGAATTATATGTTAAATTACGATTAACATATTTAGAAATATAAATTTAGCTGAATAAAGTTGTTATTTTAAATTTTTCTTTATAATAATTAAAAAATTTAAAAAAAAAGTGGCATAAAAAAGTCAACCAAATTATGTTTTTTTTTGTTAAATATATGTTGAATTATATGTTTAATTACGATTAACATATTTAGAAATATAAATTTAGGTGAATAAAGTTGTTATTTTAAATTTTTCTTTATAAGAATTAAGAAATTTATAATAAAATTGGCATAAAAAAGTCAACTAAATTATTTTTTTTTGTTAATATATGTTAAATTATATGTTAAATTACGACTAACATATTTAGAAATATAAATTTAGCTGAATAAAGTTGTTATTTTAAATTTTTCTTTATAAGAATTAAGAAATTTATAATAAAATTGGCATAAAAAAGTCAACTAAATTATTTTTTTTGTTAATATATGTTAAATTATATGTTAAATTACGATTAACATATTTAGAAATATAAATTTAGCTGAATAAAGTTGTTATTTAAAATTTTTCTTTATAAGAATTAAGAAATTTATAAAAAAATTTGCATAAAAAAGTCAACTAAATTATTTTTTTTGTTAATATATGTTGAATTATATGTCAAATTACGATTAACATATTTAGAAATATAAATTTAGCTGAATAAAGTTGTTATTTTAAATTTTTCTTTATAAGAATTAAGAAATTTCTAAAAAAATTGGCATAAAAAAGTCAACCAAATTATGTTTTTTTTTGTTAAATATATGTTAAATTATATGTTAAATTACGGTTAACATATTTAGAAATATAAATTTAGCTGAATAAGGTTTTTATTTTAAATTTTTCTTTATAAGAATTAAGAAATTTATAAAAAAATTGGCATAAAAAAGTCAACTAAATTATTATTTTTTGTGAAATATATGTTGAATTATATGTTAAATTACGATTAACATATTTAGAAATATAAATTTAGCTGAATAAAGTTGTTATTTTAAATTTTTCTTTATAAGAATTAAGAAATTTCTAAAAAAATTGGCATAAAAAAGTCAACTAAATTATTTTTTTTTTTTTATATATGTTGAATTATATGTCAAATTACGATTAACATATTTAGAAATATAAATTTAGCTGAATAAAGTTGTTATTTTAAACTTTTCTTTCTAAGAATTAAGAAATTTCTAAAAAAATTGGCATAAAAAAGTCAACCAAATTATGTTTTTTTTTGTTAAATATATGTTAAATTATATGTTAAATTACGATTAACATATTTAGAAATATAAATTTACCTGAATAAGGTTTTTATTTTAAATTTTTCTTTATAAGAATTAAGAAATTTATAAAAAAATTGGCATAAAAAAGTCAACTAAATTATTATTTTTTGTGAAATATATGTTGAATTATATGTTAAATTACGATTAACATATTTAGAAATATAAATTTAGCTGAATAAAGTTGTTATTTTAAATTTTTCTTTATAATAATTAAAAAATTTAAAAAAAAAGTGGCATAAAAAAGTCAACCAAATTATGTTTTTTTTTGTTAAATATATGTTGAATTATATGTTTAATTACGATTAACATATTTAGAAATATAAATTTAGGTGAATAAAGTTGTTATTTTAAATTTTTCTTTATAAGAATTAAGAAATTTATAATAAAATTGGCATAAAAAAGTCAACTAAATTATTTTTTTTTGTTAATATATGTTAAATTATATGTTAAATTACGATTAACATATTTAGAAATATAAATTTAGCTGAATAAAGTTGTTATTTTAAATTTTTCTTTATAAGAATTAAGAAATTTATAATAAAATTGGCATAAAAAAGTCAACTAAATTATTTTTTTTTGTTAATATATGTTAAATTATATGTTAAATTACGATTAACATATTTAGAAATATAAATTTAGCTGAATAAAGTTGTTACTTTAAATTTTTCTTTATAAGAATTAAGAAATTTATAAAAAAATTTGCATAAAAAAGTCAACTAAATTATTTTTTTTGTTAATATATGTTGAATTATATGTTAATTACGATTAACATATTTAGAAATATAAATTTAGCTGAATAAAGTTGTTATTTTAAATTTTTCTTTATAAGAATTAAGAAATTTATAAACAAATTTGCATAAAAAAGTCAACCAAATTATGTTTTTTTTTGTTAAATATATGTTGAATTATATGTTAAATTACGATTAACATATTTAGAAATATAAATTTAGCTGAATAAAGTTTTTATTTTAAATTTTTCTTTATAAGAATTAAGAAATTTATAAACAAATTGGCATAAAAAAGTCAACCAAATTATGTTTTTTTTGTGAAATATATGTTGAATTATATGTTAAATTACGATTAACATATTTAGAAATATAAATTTAGCTGAATAAAGTTGTTATTTTAAATTTTTCTTTATAAGAATTAAGAAATTTATAAACAAATTGGCATAAAAAAGTCAACCAAATTATGTTTTTTTGTTGTTAAATATATGTTGAATTATATGTTAAATTACGATTAACATATTTAGAAAAATATATGTTGAATTATATGTTAAATTACGATTAACATATTTAGAAATATAAATTTAGCTGAATAAAGTTGTTATTTTACATTTTTCTTTATAAGAATTAAGAAATTTATAAAAACATTGGCTTAAAAAAGTCAACCAAATTATGTTTTTTTTTGTTAAATATATGTTGAATTATATGTTAAATTACGATTAACATATTTAGAAATATAAATTTAGCTGAATAAAGTTGTTATTTTAAATTTTTCTTTATAAGAATTAAGAAATTTATAAAAACATTGGCTTAAAAAAGTCAACCAAATTATGTTTTTTTTTGTTAAATATATGTTGAATTATATGTTAAATTACGATTAACATATTTAGAAATATAAATTTAGCTGAATAAAGTTGTTATTTTAAATTTTTCTTTATAATAATTAAAAAATTTAAAAAAAAAAGTGGCATAAAAAAGTAATAATTAAAAAATTTAAAAAAAAAGTGGCATAAAAAAGTCAACCAAATTATGTTTTTTTTTGTTAAATATATGTTGAATTATATGTTAAATTACGATTAACATATTTAGAAATATAAATTTAGCTGAATAAAATTGTTATTTTAAATTTTTCTTTATAATAATTAAAAAATTTAAAAAAAAAGTGGCATAAAAAAGTCAACCAAATTATGTTTTTTTTGTCAAATATATGTTGAATTATATGTTTAATTACGATTAACATATTTAGAAATATAAATTTAGCTGAATAAAGTTGTTATTTTAAATTTTTCTTTTTAAGAATTAAGAAATTTATAATAAAATTGGCATAAAAAAGTCAACTAAAGTATTTTTTTTGTTAATATATGTTGAATTATATGTTAAATTACGATTAACATATTTAGAAATATAAATTTAGCTGAATAAAATTGTTATTTTAAATTTTTCTTTATAATAATTAAAAAATTTTAAAAAAAAGTGGCATAAAAAAGTCAACCAAATTATGTTTTTTTTGTCAAATATATGTTGAATTATATGTTTAATTACGATTAACATATTTAGAAATATAAATTTAGCTGAATAAAGTTGTTATTTTAAATTTTTCTTTATAAGAATTAAGAAATTTATAATAAAATTGGCATAAAAAAGTCAACTAAATTATTTTTTTTTGTTAATATATGTTGAATTATATGTTAAATTACGATTCACATATTTAGAAATATAAATTTAGCTGAATAAAGTTGTTATTTTAAATTTTTCTTTATAAGAATTAAGAAATTTATAAAAACATTGGCTTAAAAAAGTCAAACAAACTATGTTTTTTTTTGTTAAATATATGTTGAATTATATGTTAAATTACGATTAACATATTTAGAAATATAAATTTAGCTGAATAAAGTTTTTATTTTAAATTTTTCTTTATAAGAATTAAAAAATTTTAAAAAAAATTGGCATAAAAAAGTCAACCAAATTATGTTTTTTTTGTGAAATATATGTTGAATTATATGTTAAATTAAGAAATTTATAAAAACATATTTAGAAATATAAATTAGCTGAATAAAGTTGTTATTTTAAATTTTTCTGTATAAGAATTAAGAAATTTATAAAAAAATTGGCATAAAAAAGTCAACCAAATTATGTTTTTTTTGTGAAATATATGTTGAATTATATGTTAAATTAAGAAATTTATAAAAACATATTTAGAAATATAAATTAGCTGAATAAAGTTGTTATTTTTAAATTTTTCTTTATAAGAATTAAGAAATTTATAAAAAAATTGGCATAAAAAAGTCAACTAAATTATTATTTTTTGTTAATATATGTTGAATTATATGTTAAATTACGATTAAATCATGTAAAATAAAATTTATTTAAGATAAAATACTCCTTTATATTTATTTTATTTTTATTTTTCTCATTCCCTAAAAGTATGCAATAATAAAAAATTTTGTTTCTCAAACAAACAGTAAATCAATAGGTAATATAAGTTTTCCAACTCCTAAAATTATGCAAAAAAAAATTTTATTCATTTCCAAAAAAAAATTTTGTTTTAAAAATGTTCATAGTATGATCCTTAAATGAGTTTACAAAAAAAAAACGCGCTTTGCTCTAATGAAACTTACGTACGTCATTTAAAATATTTTAATTAATATCAATTTTATATTAAAAATTGACAAAATTATTTTATATAAAAATGATCAAACGTAATTTGAAAATATATATATATATATCATTTTATATATATGTATATATAATTTTCGGCATTACGAACAAAAAATTGAAATTTTAATATAAAATGAAAATATAGGGTAACGAAAAAAAATGTTGGTTATTAAAACCAATTTTTATTAAAAATTTTTAACACTTATGTAAAAAAAATTTTTTATTAAGTTCTTTATTTTTACACAGCCCTGTGTCAACTTAGTGCACAATTTTATTTTGCACTTTCTGTATACAGTTTTGTGTTAAATTAAATAAACTTAACCTTTTACACCGTAATTAGTTTTGTTACCCTATTTTTATGTCGATTTTACTTTGATAATAATACACTTCTATGTATATTATATTTCACGTAAACAAAACTTTATTATAAACTTTTAAATTCAAATTGATCAAAACGCACAATTTGCAATTTATACTTGGAGAATAAAAAAAAACTTTTATGTATACAAATAAAAATTATAATATATGATAATAATGTTTAATAATTTATGATTTTTCATTGTATAGGTATTTGTACATATATGACTCTTATTTAAAACTTTTACTTATTATTTTTTTATACGGATATATATGTACTCCAATTTTATTTATTATATACCCATTTTATTTTTATTTTTTTTTAAATTTTATGGAAGAGAGAGAAATATTGAAATTAGGTTAACTATTAGGATAGGTTAAGGTTTTTGGTAGTATATAAGAAAAAATATAATTTTTTTTGTATATGTATATTTATACATATATTATTTTAGGGGGTTCTTTCATTTGTATATGCATTTTATTTTATTTTGTATTAACTTTGTATATAAAGTAATATTTTGATTCATATTTTGATTTATTTATTTTGATAATATTTTTATTCACTAGGAATTTCAAGTAAAAAAGGATTTTTTATATATATATTTTTTATATAATTTCATTAAGGATTTTATATAATTATTATTTTATATATTTTATATATTTAAAAATTTAATTTTACGTTTTGGCCATTAATTTAAATTTTTCATAAAATTTTCCTTCTAAATTAACAAATTCTTTTATTTTATTTTTCAATTTTTTTTTTATTCTTTTAATTTATTTTAAAAAAAATTTTTTTCACACAATTTTTTGTTTTTTCACACAATTTTAAATTTTTTAATATTTTGCCAAAAAATGTATTTTATTATTCTCCATTATTAAGACTATTAGATTTGGAGTAATAATAATTATAAAAAATAATGAAGATCCGTATCTTCCTAAAGATTTCGATTTATTCATTTTTAAAAAAATTATTTTTACAAAAAAAATTGATTTTATATTTTGTTATATATATTTTCTATTATATATACATATATTTTTAAAATATTTAACAACCCGTGTTTTTATATATTTTTATATTAGAAAAAAAATGACTTACTACTTTACAAAAATTTTTCAAAAAAAATTTCCCTTCTTTTTTGTGTTTTTTCTTTTTCCGCTACCAGCTTCTTCTTCTGCTATTTTGTTAAAAAATTTCTGCTATTCTACTGCAACTTTTAACTGCAACCTTTAATTAATCTCCTATCACTTTTCTACTGCAACCTTTCTGCTATCACTGTTGTTCAATTTTATTAAAATTCTGCTACCACTTTTTTTTTTTAAAAAAAATGTTGATATATTTTTTTTTTATATTATTAACTTTATTAAAAATTTTTTTTTTGTTTTTTTTTTATATTAATGTCCACTTGGATTTGCGATAAAATTTTTTATTTTTACTTTCATTTATCCCGTTTTACCGAACACTAAATTCTTTTGGATGAGAAACGTACTTCTCATCCTGTCCGCAGCGCCAATGTTGTAAAATTGCTTTTACAATCATAAATAATGTTTTCTCTTTTAATCTCACCTTTGTTTTTATTTTACCTTTTAAAACTTTTTAATTAAATAAAAAAATTTTATTTAATCTAATTTTAATATAAATTTATTTAGTTTATTTTATAGTTATTTCTCAATTTATTTTAAAAATCACAAAATTTTATTTAATGTTTGTTCGTTAATTTATCTAATTTTTTTCTTTTAATCTTTTTAATAATATTTTTGCCGATTAATAAATTTTTTCTATTTTAAACTTTGCCTATAAAAAATAACTATCTTTAATTAAACTTTTTTTTATTTCAATTAATAACTGCAAAAATTAACATCAAATATTCAATATTTAGAAATGGAACTTTTCCGACCGATTGACTTTTTTAATAATCTCGATTTCAAAATCAAACTTAAATTTTTTTTATCAACTCGCCTTTTTTTTTTTTTTGTTTTTTTTTTTTTTTTATTAATTTTTTTTTATTTATTAATATTAAAATTTAATATTTCCCGAACGTAGTTTTTTATTAATATACTTTATTTTTACGCTTCCACCTATGTTTCTTATATCTATGATTTAATTTTATTATGTTGTTATTTAATTTTCTTAATGGTAAAATAATAACATTAAGAATAGGGGTCAATTTTGGATTAATATTTTTATTTTTAAAAGTATTAACCGTAGTATTAACATTTATTTTAAATACAATGATAAAAGTATTATTAATTTTAATTAAATAATTATTTTGATTTATTATTTTTTTTCGTGCCGTTCTTATGGATTCTTCTATATTTTGTATTTCCTTATTTTGTCTCTTAATGTATAAATTGTTTCCTTATTTATTTCTTTTTTAATATTAACATCACTACTATTTAAAGTCAATTTTACTTTTTCCATTTGAATTGTTAAACAAAGTTCTTTTTCTTTATTAATATTAATATTTTCATTAATATTTTCATTTATATTTTCATTACTATTATTATCTCCAACAAATTCGTATTCTATCAATATACCAGTACAAACTTTTGTACTTAAATCATTTTTTTATATAATCTTCTACTACAACTTCTATAACTTCTACTACTTCTACTACATTTTTATTAAAACATTTTACTTCTATATATTCTTCAAAATAAAATTCTTCCACAATTACTGCTACATTGTCTTCTATAATAATATTCACCTTTTCTTCCTTATTTGATTTAACAATTCCTGTGTTAATATCTTCTTCAAATACAATTATTTCTTCAGTTTTAAAATCATCTGTAAAATTTTTAGTTACTTTCCAGATTTGATTCTTTTTTTCCATAAAATTTTTAGCCTTAGAAAATATAGAATTTTTATAGTTTACTATATGCACGTTTCAAAAATTCCTTTATTCATCTGTAATTTATTCGTATTTATATCATTTGATTTTTCTGTATAAATTGTTTGCGATTTACCTTCATCACGTTTAGAGGTCATTGCAGTGTTTCCTAAAATACCATTGTTTGGTAACTTAATTTTCTTATTCTCGTGTTCTGATTTTTTTATTAATTTTCCTTCACAAGAGCCTGTATTAGAGCTAACAAAATTTATTTCCATTTCATTATTTTTATTAATTTTATTATTTTCTTCTTTATCTTTAGTTAAATTATTACATAATCCATCCAATAATATTTTTCTAAATTAATTTTTGGCTCTTGTAAAGTTATTTTACCCTCCGAAAGGAATGAGCTGGGCTCTTTTAGTTCAGTCCGTCCTCGTTTCCCGAAACCATTGTCATTTTGGATTCATAGGATTTACGAGCTTCACAATTTAAAATCGTATGTCCTTTCCTTGCACACCATTCACAAGGGGTCTTTTCTAAACTTTCTTCGTTATTTAATGCGAGTATCCTTTGATTTGCAAAATTATTATTTCCCGAACGTAGTTTAAAACAATGAGTGGATTCATGTCCATTCATTCCACAATTAGTGCATTGCACTGGTGTTAACTGGCTTTGCCATGTACAATCTCCACTAAGGTGACTTGGTTCACCACACTTAAAACATTTAATCGTCGTATTTGCAGTTGTTCCTTTAAATTGAACCTTGTTATTACCATTTTTATTATTACCATTATTATTGTTCCTATTGTTATTATTATTATAATTATTATTATAATTACTTGTATTATTTTTATTGTTGTTTGGAAAATTATTTCCACTAACCATGTTGTAATTTCTGTTAGGGGTCTTATTATTATTTTGAAAATTATTATTGCTATAATTATTGTTATAATTTGAGAATTGTTTATTATAATTATTGTTGCCACTACTGTTTGAGAATTGTTTATTATTATTATTATAATTATTATTATTTGTAAATTGCGCATTATTGTTGTTGTTGTATTTAAAATTCCCTGTTGTTCCCCGGAAATAATTATTATTACTATTATTTCTAAAATTGTTTCCATGATTTAACCGGTTATTATTTGGTTGTTGCCCATGTCCGCCATTTTCATTTAATTTTTTCATCATAGTGGTTAATAAATTCATCATTTCGTCCCCTTGATTATTACTAATATTTTTATCCGAACTCCCTATATTTCCTAAGTTCCTTGTTTCATTCAAATACTGTCGAGCCGCTCCTATGGACACTTTTAAGTTTTCGGGGTTTTTAAAGATTAAATATTGTTTCAATTCTGATGAACGCAGTCCTCCTAAAAATATTCTCTTTGCGGTTATTTCCATTTCGTTTATTAAAGCTCGTCCCTCGTTTTGATACCTTTCATTTACTCTATTTCTATACGCCGCCAATTTTTCTGCTATTCTTTCTCCAAATAATTCCACAGATTCGTTTTCGTTCAAACCATCATTTCTGATGCTAATGTAGCCATATCTTTACTCTCTATGAAACGATTACGTAAAATATCTTTATATTGGTTAAAGTTTTCAACATTGGCTTATCTGAAAAGTGCGTTGGCTGCACCAGTCAGTTTACTTGTAATCAAAATTCTCAATAATATACCCTTTTGTTCGTCTCTTGTCAATTCATATGCGTGATGAGCTAATTCGAGAAAATTGTTTAACTCATTCTCAATGTCCAACCCTACAACCGCAAATGTTGGAACTTGTACTAAAAATGTTTTGATTATTTTTTCAACTGGTAACAAAGTTGGTTCCAAATGATATGAGTTGTCGTTTGTAAAGTTTTCCGCAACGTATTCATCTCGATGTGCAATTGGTGGTGGTGGTGGAATAGGGGTTGAGTTTAATCCTGATGGTCCCGGTTTATTTATTGTTCTATTTGTGTTATTTGATTTTTGGAAATTAAAATAATGGGGGTCGTTTATTGGATTCATTTTGTCACTTGTTTTTATATTCAAACTTTTTCTTTCCGTTTTGGCAATTATAACTTTATTTCTTCTAGTTTTCCTTTGTTTCCTTATTGGGCCAATTCTGTTGTATTTTGCTGCTGACCTCAATGTTCTAAAACTCTTTCTATTTTCTGATATTCGTTCTCCTTGTACTTGATATAAAAAATCAACAAAGTTATTTCTATCCAATACTTCTAAATTTGGTTCCGCTTCTATATTTTCTACGTTTGTTTTAGTTTGTTCGTCCGAATTTTCAAATTCCGGACTTGAATTTAAAAATGAAAATGTTGATATTCTCTTTGAACATTTTAAAATTGATTGCGCCAACGTTGGGGGTTTTGAATTTTGCGACATTAGTTAATAAAATAAATTTTAAACAACAACAACAATATATATGTACCTTTTTTATTTTTTGATTTAGGGGTCATATTTTAATAAATTTTAATAAAAAAATTATTTTAGGGGTCATTTTATATAAAAAGTTCAGAAAAAATATATTTTAGGGGTCGAAAAAAAAATTTTATTTGTTTTTTGCTACAAATTATTTTTATTTAATTTATTCATTTAAAATTTTATTTTATTCAACGTAAATCATGTAAAATAAAATTTATTTAAGATAAAATACTCCTTTATATTTATTTTATTTTTATTTTTCTCATTCCGTAAAAGTATGCAATAATAAAAAATTTTGTCTCTCAAACAAACAGTAAATCAATAGGAAATATAAGTTTTCCAACTCCTCAATTTATGTAAAAAAATTTATTCATTCCCAAAAAAAATTATTAATTTTCATAATAGAAAATTTGTTTGTTCCAAGGAAAATGTTAAGTTACAAAAAAAACGCGCTTTGTTCTAATGAAATTTACGTACGTCATTTAAAATATTTTAATTAATATCAAATTTATATTAAAAATTGACAAAATTATTTTATATAAAAATGATCAAACGTAATTTGAAAATATATATATATCATTTTATATATATGTATATATAATTTTCGTCATTACGAACAAAAAATAATGAATGAAATTTTAATATAAAATTAAAATATAGGGTAACGAAAAAAAATGTTGGTTATTGAAACCAATTTTTATTAAAAAAATTTTAACACTTATGTAAAAATTTTTTTTATTAAGTTCTTTATTTTTACACAGCCCTGTGTCAACTTAGTGCACAATTTTATTTTGCACTTTCTGTATGCAGTTTTGTGTTAAATTAAATAAACTTAACTTTTTACACCGTAATTAGTTTTGTTACCCTATTTTTATGTCGATTTTTCTTTGATAATAATACACTTCTATGTATATTATATTTCACGTAAACAAAACTTTATTATAAACTTTTAAATTCAAATTGATCAAAAACGCACAATTTGCAATTTATACTTGGAGAATAAAAAAAACTTTTAGGTATACAAATAAAAATTATAATATGTGATAATAATGTTTAATAATTTATGATTTTTCATTGTATAGGTATTTGTACATATATGACTCTTATTTAAAACTTTTACTTATTATTTTTTATACGGATATATATGTACTCCAATTTTATTTATTATATACCCATTTTATTTTTTTTTTAAATTTTATGGAAGAGAGAGAAATATTGAAATTAGGTTAACTATTAGGATAGGTT